>CM032456.1:150866135-150982981 GCA_019049505.1 Pachyrhynchus sulphureomaculatus
TACGATAGTATGAAATTGAGCTGTGGGCTTTTTAAATATTTTGTATTCTTGATGCATGATGTTTTTAAACCATCTCACTGGGTTTGGTGCCCTAGGAACATTTCCTACATATTGAAATTTTTTACCAGGTCATTGAGTGGGGTGTCAAATGAAAGCTTGTAAAACCATAAGTTCAAAAATAGATAAAATGTAATACTTGCACATATTTTCCTTAGTATTGTTATAAAAAAATCGCGAAAAATAGCTTTCTGCCTTATCTCGAAAAGTACTGACCAAAAAGTTTTGAAAAAATTCTAGAATATTCTCCACAAGGTATAGATTGAACAAAAATGATCACGAGTGCATTACCTTTAATAATTTAACTGGTATAAAAAAAAATTCAAGGTCAAAAATTATGTTGAAAATTCATTTGGGGTGTGGTTTGTGAAGTCACTAATCATTTTATACCTTCGTAACAAAACTTTTTACTTCAAAAGCACTCAACGTACGGAGCACTAATTGCGCAAGTCCAACTTGCTTTTCACCGGTTATTTTGAGTTCCAAGTCTGCTTTCCTAATATAATTCTGTCAACAAAAAACTTTGTAAGACGCTCCATGGGTACCAAATTCCAAAGCGACCTATTATTTATTATTATTGAATTATCCCGCCTATAGGTGCGCTCACAGACAAATTATCCATTATCAATTAAAAACTAGATTTGTCGTGATCTAGAGATCCTGAAAAGTAGAATAGAATTCATACAAAAATGGTAAAAGTTATTAAAACATTTAGGCTTCTCCATATAATTAAGACCGATATTTAAAAAATAGTATCTTTAAAACATAGAAGTTAATTACCATATCCACACACATGTATAATTTATTTGAAGTTGTATGCATTCTGAATAAAAAGAAAACTTTTCAGGCAGTCGGTATTTCGAATTTTATTTTTCTTTTCAGTACACGTAGACGCAAGATATGTAGCAGCATAAAAGGTTTAGTTGAATTGTAAATTACGCTTTCAGTAAACTGTAAATAAAAAATCAACGGTGAAAGTTTCGTTGTAGTAAAAATCAATTTTTTAACCAATGTAGATTATATAGAACCGAAAGCTGTGGGGGGAGTTTAAAACAAATTGAATACAGACAGGATCATGAAATGCTCTATCCAGTTAGGCAAAAATGAATAATTTGGTAAGTGTTATAGAAGTTATTTTAACAGACACATTATGGCCTCCTAGCCTATTTGAAAATGTGAGCTGGTTGTTATTTGAGATTAGGTAATAAGCTCTACCGGCTGTGAGGTTTCGGGCTAATAACCTTAGCGGTAACGCCTAAAAAGATTAAAAAATAAAATTATATATCCCCTTAGTAGTAGTAGTATTAATATGAGCCTTTAAGCTAAGCAAACAGACCAAAAAGATCTTTTTGACCACCCTTAACTAACATGTGAGTAATGTCAATATGACGAGGCCTACAGTTTAAGTAAGAACCACATAATAGGTCGATGGTACTCTCTCTGCCCGCTGTTTTACAGTCTTATTCTTTTTAGTTCTATCCTAGCCCTGAACCTCGATGACGACCTCAACCTTTTTCATACCTCTATGAACGTCTACGTGACTTTGCAGAGAAGTCGGTAGCTAGTAGTAGTTTTAAATCTTCTAAGTTGACATCAAACCTGCATCTGATTCAAAAAAGCGCTATCTACTTCGTCCGTCTCCCGGTTCAAGAAGCCAATGCGTTTACAATATCCGACGGCATGTAAGTTTTTTCTGTTGGAGTAATCTTCCAGTCCTCGAAAACCAATCTCAGGTTTCCACATCATCCAATTGGAGGGGCGGTCCCTTCATCCTCAGCGTTTCATGGTCAGAGCAGTCTGTGTAGCGGAATTCTTCCGTCGGAGTTGACACTCAGTCTTTGGAAGTTATGTTCAGGTATCCGCCCTACCTGCACCTTTCAATTCATTTACTTCCGATATACTTAAACTCTGATGCCCTGTAAGGCAAAAGTATGAACAAGATCATGGTGGAGAGCACATTAATCGAATTGTTTACGTACTAAAAAAAGACTGAGTCTCTGACGAATTACTTCAAAGTAATGTAACCGAAGATTTCTTTTCCATGGCTTGTTCACAAGCATAGATACTGGAACAATTCGCCATCAGACCATGATAATGACTACTAGAGGAGTTCGCTAATTATACCATATCTTAATTTGCTTACATCATCCTTAATTATTAAATTCTCCCAAGAATATACTCAATTTCTCGCTTCGACAGTACAGCTTCTACATCTGCTAAAAATGAGAATGAATGTTCTATTTATATTAAACTTAATTGCAAAAATAATGCAAGTAAACTAATCTGAAAAGCACTTTCATACAACTTATTAAATATCAAGAGAAAACCTAATACCAAAAAAGAAATATATAGGAAATCTTTTTGAAGAATAGATTATATTTTTGTAGTTCTCCTTTTTGGCGCACCATCAGTAAAACTAAGTTTACAAAGCTGCAAACTATGCAAAATTCATCCCTGACAATCGTCCTCGATACATCAAGGTTCACAAAAGTCATAAATCGGAACTTAAATATGGAGACTACTTTTAAACATATCAACACAATTCTTCATAAATATTTTGAAAGAGCTAATGCCTCATCAAAGCCCTTAATTGCAGGATGACATATCAAGTCCAATACCAACAGTAATTTTAATCTACCAAAACATTGGTTTGATAGACAGCTAATTTATCTTAAACTCAACTAACACAGAAACTTCAACTTTTAATTACTCTCTTCGTTCTTTTCTTTGAGTAGAAACAAGATATCAAATTTACAATCAGAACACCGTCTAAACTAAGAAAAAGAAGTAGAAGAATATTAGGGGAATTCTAAAATGTTTAAACATAATAAAGAATTAACAATAAAACTACATAATTACATTGTTAACTGTCACTAAATATATTTGCAAAGATTTTACAATTGCGTTATCGCGATTTCTTAGTACAACTACATTGTCAAACGCTTAACTAAGACTAAAACAGATTTTAAGTATTTTATGTTTATATGATGAACAGATGTGGGTCTATTATATGTTAAAACAGTTGGTACAAAAGAGAATTTGCTACGTCTAATTGACTGTAAATTTCTATAGATTCTAAGAAATTGAGTTTTGACCCTTTAGGTGCCATATGGAGTATTTGTAAACAATTGATATTGGGAAAAGTATGGCCTGTTTCTAAGAAATGTTTAGCAAAGTGTGATTTTTCATTTTTTTAGCCTATAAGAGGCATTGTGTTCTGCGAATCTTGTTTTGAAGTTCCGTCACGTTTGGCCTACGTAACAGCTATTGCACTATTGACAATTAAGTTTATAAACTCCTGATTAATTGTATTTATTAGTTTTATCTTTGGCATTAAAAAATATATTGGATAATTTTTGAGCGTGTTTTAAAGCTATTCTTATTTTTTCAATCGTGAGAACTTGGGATATTTTATTCGAGATGGGACCAAAATATGTCCGAGGTATGAATGTTTTCTTTTCTCGGTATTCTTTTACGGGGTAAATTAAGCTGAAAGTGATTTGTTTTCATTTACGGCTTATTATGGTATTAATTATTTTAAATTGGAAGCTGTTATTGAGTGCTATATTTTTGATTTTGTCCAGTACTTTTTTAAAATTACTTTTACTAAGAGGGATATTGAAGGCTCTATGGATCGTAGATCTATAGGCTGCCAGTTTATGGGAGTTAGGGTGTATTGAGTAAGCTGGGATGGTGACATCTGAAAAGGTTGGTTTGCGGAAGATATCGAATTCTAGTCTATTTCTTTTTTTCCAAATCGTAATATCTAAGAAATTTATTTTATTATCGGTTTCCTTTTCAACTGTGAATTTTATGTTGGGGTGTAAATTATTTAGGTGATTTAAAGTGGATTTTAGTTCAATATCATTTCCAAGAAAACATACTAAGATGTCGTCCACATATCTAAACCAAAAGAGAATATTTTTCGCGTGTTGAGTTCTTAGAAAAACTGTTTTCCAATTCTGACATAAAGATTTCGGCTAGCAAAGGACTAAGTGGAGACCCCATGGCAAGACCATCTATTTGTTTAAAAAAATTGATTATTGAACTGAAAATAATTTCCGGTTATATAAAATTCGAACAGTTTCAATATATTTTGTTGTATTGTTATATTGACGTTGTTTTTTTGTAACATAGTTTTTATAATTCCTAAACAATCTTTATTTGGGATATTGGAGAATATAGTTGTTACATCGAATGAAACTAGAAGGGCGTTATTTGGGATGGAGATATTTTTAAGTTTATTTGTGAGGTCTATAGAGTTTTTTGTGTTGTATTTTGAACTGAATTGTGTAATTTCTTTAAAGGTGGTGCTGAGATGTGTTGCTAAATTTTTTAAGGGGGTGTTGCTATACGATACTACTGGTCTTATTGGCGAATTTTCTTTATGTATTTTTATCAGGCCATAAAGTTTTGGTGATGTAGGATTTTGGTTTATTATTTTAAACTTTTCTCTTTCATCCACAATGCTGAGGGTTTCATTTAGCAGGGTCTTGAGTTGTTTTTGAATTTTATCCGTTGGATCTTTTTTTAGATTTAATGGATTTTCTTTTTCCAAAAATTCATTTACTTTTTGAATGTAATGGTTTTTATCAAGAGCTATGATGGAGTTGCCTTTGTCTGCTTTTTTTATTAGTAAATTATTCTCTTTTATTTTAGACTGAATGACCGTTATCGTTAGTTGTTCTTGATTACTTCAAGTAGTGTTTTTTGTGTTTATCATTATATGTTTTATTTTTTCTTTTTTAATGTTTGGGTGGCTGATTCAATTTCGGATATTAGTGTTTCGGTAGTATTTTTTATATTAAAGTTATATGAAATTTGTATTAAAGGTATTGATAAAACTATTATAGAAGGTTTTTTGTTGGGTATTATCTAAAGTTTCGGTATATTTTTTATTCTCTATTAGTTTTTAATTTTAAATCACCTAAATAATTTACACCCCAACATAAAATTCACAGTTGAAAAGAAAACCGATAATAAAATAAATTTCTTAGATATTACAATTTGGAAAAAAGGAAATAGGCTAGAATTCGATATCTTCCGCAAACCAACCTTTTCAGATGTCACCATCCCAGCTGACTCAATACACCCTAACTCCCATAAACTGGCAGCCTATAGATCTATGATCCATAGAGCCTTCAATATCCCTCTTAGTAAAAATAATTTAAAAAAAGAACTGGACACAATCAAAAATACAGCACTCAATAACGGCTTCCAATCTAAAATAATTAATACCTTAATAAGCCGTAAACGAAAATAAATCACTTGCAGCTTAATCTACCCCGTAAAAGAATATCGAGAAAAGAAAACATTCATACCTCTGACATATTTTGGTCCCATCTCGGATAAAATATCCCAAGTTCTCACGACTGAAAAAAACAAGAATAGCTTTAAAACCCGCTCAAAAATTATCCAATATATTTTTTAATGCCAAAGATAAAACTAATAAATACAATAAATCAGGAGTTTATAAACTTAATTGTCAAGAGTGCAATAGCTGTTACGTAGGCCAAACGGGATGGAATTTGAAAACAAGATTCGCAGAACACAATGCCTCTTATAGGCTAAAAAATGAAAAATCACACTTTGCTAAACATTTCTTAGAAACAGGCCATACTTTTCCCAATATCAATTGTTTACAAAATACTCCATATGGCACCTAAAGGGTCAAAACTCAATTTCTTAGAATCTATAGAAATTTACAGTCAATTAGACGTAGCAAATTCTCTTTTGTACCAACTGTTTTAACATATAATAGACCCACATCTGTTCATCATATAAACATAAAATACCAAAAATCTGTTTTAGTCTTAGTTAAGCGTTTGACAATGTAGTTGTACTACGAAATCCCCTTAACGCAATTGTAAAATCTTTACAAATATACACGTATTTAGTGACAGTTAACAAAGTAATTAGGTAGTTTTATTGTTAAAATGTACTGTCACAAAGTAACGGACCAATCAATCAACTCTTTAATAAAGAATTGTTACTACTAAAAATAATTACCTTAATAAATTGGGTAAGTTGTCCTATCTTATAACAATATTGAGCTGCTCTTGCTACCATAACTCCTGTGAATCTCTTGGGGTAATGACAAATCGAGGTAACTATCTAAAAACTCATTTTGCTTACAAGAACTGACAAGATGTCTCCAAAACTTGACCTAATCAAAAAAAATGTTGAAATATATTGAATATCTAGCCAAAAATTATATTCCAAATATTAAATGACTGTAACAGTATTTCTGCAGGAACAATATATTTGTACCTATTAAAGAAATAAGTTTTTGCTCTCACAAGTATCAAAAGAAAGGTGTCGAAAACCCTATTGAAAAGGGAATGTATACCAGAGTTCCGAAAAATATTCTTTCGTTTTACTCTAAAATGGTCTAATGTAACTCAAAACCTGCCTTGATATTAATTTATACAAAGGTGGATTCATAAGTCTGGTAAACGTCTACGGAACGGAGATTTTGTTAAGTGGCATGACCGTTGGTAAGCGTTCTTTTAACGGTTGTGTTCAAAGTTTCAAACAAATGAAACGCGTAGTTGATTGTTGCCATCTTTCTTAAGTGATCGGTATTACACGTTTGTAGAAATTGATACAGCCGAGTATCGTGCAGTGATAAAACATTTTTATTTAAAAAAATTGACTGTGGTCCACATAGAAACTGAACTGAAGAAAGTTCATGGGGACTCTGCACGAATACTCAAGACCATTTATTAGTGGATAAGCTAATTTAAACGTGACCTTACGAGCACTGCAGATGCTACACATTCAGTAATCCCGATTGAGGTTCTTTCTGAAGAAATAATTGATAAAATTCATGGTATCGTGATTAGTAAGTTCGGGATGGATTGAGTATCTGTAACTGCCAATGCCGGTCCCAAGCCCGGATAAAAGAGGAGGGTTGAAGAGTGAAGCTAGTAACCTGCTTCCCGTAAAAGAAAAACATTGTTATAAACACTGGAACAATAGCCCCGGATACCGGACAGATTAACAAATTGACGACTAACGCGCGGAATAAGACACGAGATTGGAAAAAGGAAAAGATACTTCGTTTCGCCTGCTGGAATATTCGATCATGGAACGGTCGAGATCAAGAAGTAGTTTTTGAAATGGATAACCAGAAAATCGACGTACGTGCCCTATCTGAAACCAGACGAAAAGGAAAAGACACAACTAAGTTTGAAAACTACATATTAGTATTTTGTGGTAAAGAAAAGGAAAGCAGGATGGCGACTTCCGGAAATGGAATACTGCTACATGAAGGACTTGAACCATACATAAAGGAACGTAAATATGTAAACGATAGAATGCTAATAGTAACACTTACTGTGGAAAATGAACCATTACAGTGTTTATGCACCTGACGCACGCAGACCATTGGAAGAATACGAGATTTGAACAATTATAAGAAGCACTTAACGCTATCCCAAAAACAGAAAGAATTTATTATGGATGACATGAACGCCAGAGAAGGCAATGACATAATGGAAGGTGTAAAAGAGCGATTCAAGGAACAATCTCTAAACGACCGGGGAGAAATACTGATAAATCTATGTGCACAAAATAAATTGAGAGTGAACGACACATTTTTTGACCATAAGCCTCAACATAAATACACATGCTCTGCCACAAGAGGTCGGACATCTACTATAGGGTGCTGTCATCAGCCAACGTAGCATGGTAGTGTGCAAATTACGAATGAATAGGCCACCTCTAATTAAGATTGTACCTGAATATATAGAAAAAATCAACATTGAATCATTAAAAACTGAAAGCACAAGAGAACTTTACAAAACAAGGCTAGAAAAAGAACTCTATACTAACAGCATCACTACCGTGGATAACGTTGAAAAAGTTGGGAAAAATTTAAGACCAGTGCACTAAAAATATCAAGAAAAATACTGGGAACAAGAAAAGTAAACATAAATAACAAACGAAACAAAAAGCCATGGTTTACCATGGAAGTTAAGATGCTATGTAAAGAAAAAAGAGAAGCACTTCTAAACTACAGCAGTTCGAAACCTGAAGCATCACAAGAAAACTATATATCTGTAAGAAACAGAGTCAACTGAAGAATCAGATCTACTAAAAAAAAATATTGGGAAAAGTTTACAAAAAACATCGAACATGACTTTTATGGTAGTCAAAAAGGGTAGGGAAACTGCTATGGTCAGCAAAGAAACCAGTTATTGAAAATATTGAAAGAAGATTACTAAAAGCTCACGACTGCACAAATTATTTTAAAACACTTTTTAGCGATAAGGAAAACAGGGTAAGCCAGAAAACAGAAACGCAACAATCAACGTGGGAGATAACCGAAGGCGAGGTTCTAAACACAACAAATAAACTAAAAAATAGAAAGACACCAGGAGAAAGCTACATCATAAAGGAACAATTAAAATATGGCGGAACAACAGTGGTAAGGGAACTAACGAAATTATTTATTAAAATAATTGAAGAAGAAAACATACCTTCCGAATGCAAATCAAGCATCACCGCACTCATTTTTAAAAAAAGGAGATAGAAAGAATCCAGCAAATTATAGAGGCCTTTCCCTACTTGAAGCAACATCAAAACTGTTTACCGGAATCATCGCTGAAAATTTACGAAATATCGTATCAATTAGCGAAAAAAAACAACAGGGATTCAGGAAAAACAGATCCACGTAGATGCTATATATATAATTAGACAGATTGCTGAAAAAACAATTGAATATAACAACCCAGTTTTTCTATGCTTTGTTGATTTCACTGAGACGTTTGACAGAATTAGACTGAAAGATGTCACTAAGATACTCAAAGACTATAATCTACCTCTAAAAATCATTACAGTAATCGAAGAATTTAACTCAGACTGCCATACAAAAATAAAACTTGAAAGCAAACTAACTGATAAGATCGCAGTGGATACTGGAATCACACAGGAAGACAGCTTAAGCTCACTGCTATTCAATATAGTGATGGATAAATTAATTAAAAGCATCACAGGAATGAAGGGATACGAGATAGGAAAACAGAATTTTAACGTGATATGCTACGCAGATGCCGCAGTCTAAAATGCCAACAAACGACAACCTACAAAACCTCCTCCACAATTTTATCAACACAGCGGAAAAATATAATATGAAAATTTCATCTGAGGAAACAAAATGCTTAACTATAGCCAGAGAGCCAAGTAGATGCAAGTTCATGGTCAACAACTAAATATTCGAACAAATAATGTCATTTAACTACTTAGGAATAAATGTAACGAGCAACCATGACCTATATAAAGAAACAACCAATCAAGTAAGAAAGACAGCCGCTGCTTCAGGAGCACTAAGGGACATAATATGGCTGAAAAAACACCTTACGACCGAAACTAAAACAAGGATTTATCAAACCTGTGTACGTCCTATACTGACCTATGCAATTGAAACCAGGGCAGACACTAGCAGAACGAAACAAGCTTTAAGAACATCAGAAATGAAAACACTGAGATCTCTCTCAGGGAAGAACAGGCATGATCGAATGAGAAACGCAGATATCAGAGAACAGTGCAGTATACAAGATATAATAAGATGGGGTCGCGAGAGAAGAAGAAACTGGAATCAGCACATCGCCAGAATGGGAGAACACAGGCTAGCAAGAGCTGCACGCGACGCGAAACCGTGTTGGTCATATTTTGCATGAATATTTGGGCATGAGAAAGCTCTGTTGGAAATGGCTATCACGTTTGCTCACAGTGGACCCAAAACGACAACGTGCTGATGATTCTGAGCGCTGTTTGGACTTCTTTAAGCGTAATAAAAAGGATTCTTTCATGAGATATGTAACAACGGATGAAACATGGATCCATCACTACACACTGGAATCAAATCGGCAATCAGCTGAGTGGACAGCAGCCGGTAAAAACCGCCCGAAGCGACAAAAGACACAATTGTCGGACGGGAAGGTTTCGGCCTCTATATTTTGGGATGCGCATGGAATAATTTTCATTGAGTATGCTAAGAAGGGAAAAACCATTAATAGCGCATATTATATAAAGTTATTGGTGCGTTCGAAGGCAGAAATCGTAAAGAAACGGCCCCAAATGAACAAGAAAGTGCTCTTTCATCAAGACAATACATCCTGTCACAAGTCAATGGTTACGATGGTAAAATTGCAGGAACTGAAGTTCGAATTGCTTTCTCATCCACCGTATTCTCCAGATTTGGCCCTCAGCGACTATTATGTATTCGCAGACCTCAAAAAAATTTTCACAGGAAAGAGATTTAGCTCCCATGAAGAAGTTATCACCGAAACTGAGACCCATTTTGAAGACAAAGACAAATTCTTCTTCAAGAAAAGTATATAAATGTTAGAAAAGCGTTGAACTAATTATATCGTTCTTGAGCGAGATTATATTGATGAATAAAGTCGAATATTACAAAAAAAAAATGTGTTTTAAGTAGCTAGACCAAAAACTTTTCAACCTACGTGTTATGCAAGAATCAATATTTAGAGGAAGAATAGGAAAATATCAAGAGTAGGTTAAATAAAGAAATAAAAAAAAAATAACTAAGGTTAGAATTATTTGTTTACAAAACTAAGAATGAAAATATATTATTTTACAAGGGAGTTTTAGAAAACAACGAATACAGTATATAAACTGTTCTTAAACCCAAAAAAAAAATTTTCATTGTGAGAATAGGGTTCAAATATAGAAATATATTATTTATTAAATACTCTGTATGAAAGCAAATATTGAAATGACTAGCATGAGATTATTGGCCATTCATAAAACTAATCGACAGATATCCAATTAGACCGTACAATAACAGGAACCACAAAAATTGACCCCTGTTTAGACCGGGTCGCTTGGAAGGACCTAGCTCGGGAGAATTACTCCCTCCCTTACTTCTTTCATCAGCATTGCTAAGAATATAACACTATAAATGGGCGATATTACTAAATTAATTTTAGATTATGTCTAAGGTGTGTGGGAAGCAATTAAAAACAGCACTAGCGTAAAAATCTTTTACAAAGAAATTTTTTAGTGGTTGTTTCAAAATTCTATTATACAGTTTATTTTATTCAGGTAATAAATATTTATTTGATCTAGGTGATAAATATATTTCAATTAATTTGTGTAAAAAGGTTATCAATTAGTATCTTTTACGATATTATTAATTTGTAAGCATTAGGAGGAAATATTATAACCGGTATTACACTTTTTAGAACAACACAGTTGAACGCTATAAAAAGTCTCGAACGGTTGCGTCTAATGTATCTAAACGTGGCTTTATATATTTTGAAAGATTTTATTCTTTGCAACTGTAAGTTATAAAGAATATTTTTTAAAATATGCTCAAATAATATTAGAATATAGTATTTAAATTATCCTTTTTATCTCAGTTTTGTTCTGTAAAATTCTTGGCACAAATTTGAAAGATAAGCAGCCATATAACTTTGCCTTTATCGATTGCCAGAAAGCTTTTGACATAGTCGAAACTGGATACATATTAGTGACCATGGACCGAGCACGAATTGATAATCGATATACTACACTGATCAAAAATATCTACAAAAACGCTTCTCTTCATATAAAGATAGATGAAGACACGAAAACCAATAGCATTAAAGTCGAAAGAGGCGTTCGCCAGGGAGACATTATATTACCAAAATTCTTTACACTTGTACTCGAGGATGTCTTTAAGAAACTACCATGGGAATATAAAGGAATCAGAATTGACGGAGTATATCTGAACCATCTCCGATTTGCGGATGACATTATGTTGATATCAAGTGACTTGCAGCCTAGAAGACCCACATATATCGATTGAAAACCAGGATATAGAAAATATTAGTAAAAACAACTATTTGGACCATTCAATCACTTTAAGGAAAGAGAATCAGTTCAGGGAGGTTACCAAGCGAATACAGCTCTCCTGGGCAGCATTTGGGAGACTCTCCTTTATGCTGAGAGATAGCAGTATCCCGATTAATTTAGAAAGGAAAGTTTTCGAAGCCGGTAACAGTATACGGAATGCAAACAATGTGAACGCAAAAGAACGCCGACAGACTGAGAGTAATGCAGAGGATAATGGAAAGGTCAATGTTGGGATTGTCTCTGAGTGACAGGGTCTGAAATGAAGAAACAAGGGCTACGGATGTTATAGAGAGGATAGCCGAACTGAAGTGGCAATGGACTGAACGTGTCGCAAGACAGCAGGATGAAAGATGGCCACTGAAAATCATACAGTGGCGACCTAGGGAGACAAAACGAAGTAGAGGAAGAGCCGAATTGAGATGGATAGATGATATCAAGGAGATAGGTGGTAGAGATTGGCACGAAAAAGTACAAGACAGGGCAAAATGGAAAATATTAGGAAAGGCCTATGTCCAGGAGTGGACAAGTTAAAGGCTGGAGAAGAAGAACTTTGTCTTATAATAGTACAATATCGATAAGATTGTTTTTGAACTTTCCATCTGTTCATTTGTTATAGATATAATTCTTCTGGGTTGCTCCCGTGTCAATTGAAAAAGTGATGCTGACCAAGAACTGACATTTTCGGAATCTAACGTGACACTGATTTCATTCTGCTTGCACACGCCTTTTATATTAGTAGACCAGGGCCAGCTTCGTGGATGATCTGTTCCTTGGTTGGTGAGAGATAAAGACCGGTGTCACGATTAAGGTTGTTGGGATGTTTAGATATTTTCTAAAGTAGAAATATCAATTTCTTGCAAGGATCTTTGATTGATTAAATATCAGCTTATTAAATTATATATTTTTTGCCATTATACGTTTTTGTAGTTTATACTGCTTCCATAATAATATTACAATAGACCTATGTTTTAGTATAAGCCGAATCATTATAATTATTAACACTACAGTCATGGTATGTCCACAAATTAGATAATTTCATTATGTGGTTTACTCGTGACAATCGGAGCCAAAAGTATAGTCAAACAGTAAATACAAAAAGTTTAAAATACTCAATGGTAGAGTATTTTATTTTTGTTGGAGACTGTATCGTTAGATGGAAACTTTCATATACAGACACACACTAATACAATCATTCTTTTAATAAAAATAAATGTGGCAATGCTGCCAACGCGTATACCGAATGCTCTATAGAAGTAACGTTTTTATAGGTTATATTTATTATACTTTGTGTATGTTTACTCGTTAGACCAAATTACTTCTGTTTTAAAATAAAAAGATGTAATTCAAAAAATGTCGTTTGATTATAATCAATTGCGACGTAAAGGTAAATTTGCAAAGGAAAACCTCATTAATAAATGCAAAAAAAGTATTTCAGGAATGAATGACGCGAAAAAATTAAAAACTGAAGAGCCTAACCTGTGTAGTGGTCGACGGATCGAGTTAGATGAGTTAGGAAAATATTTAAAAGTCTTGTCTGTGTAAAAAAGTACTTTCACTAGAAAAGATAACTTATGAGAAACGTTTAGGTCGTAATTACAAATTATGTAACGTATAAAGAGTGCGTCATGAAAAAACTAATATTGCCATCTTCAATGCCTTTAAAAATTGCATTTTTTAGAATATCTAAAAAGTTCTTATGATGAATTGAGGTTCTACAGGAATAGTGCAATTATTATCTAGTCGAAAAGATAATGAGGAACCACGTTTAGCCAAAGATACGCGAGTATTAAATAAAGTTATTAATTACTTTACAAATAGTTTATAATACTTCATTTATTTATCATTAGTCTCATTAATTATTTATTTTGTTTTACCGAGAAAATTTATAAAACCGTTTTTTTTTTAATATATATTAATATTGTTATCATTTGATATGTAAAAATGTTGATAAATAAACAAAATATTAATTTAAAATATTATAGAAAAATTATTGAACTTACAAACATATTTTTTTTTTAAATATAAATCTTTTAAATACTAAAAAAAAATAATAATTATCGAGATATAAATTCAAATTTTTAATTAATACATTTAACATTTTTATTTGATAATTAAAAATAAAGCTGATGAATATATTGCGTTTATTCAATAAATTATTTAACCTACAAATGAATTTCTGTTTAAAAGTTAACCATTTTAAATGCTGTTCGAATGTGTAAAGTATGGTAATATACAGCGTTGACAAATTGTGATATCTATCCCTCACTACGCGGTTATTCTTTTAAAACATATTAATTTTAAATATT
The DNA here is from genome assembly GCA_019049505.1 of Pachyrhynchus sulphureomaculatus. NCBI lineage: Eukaryota > Metazoa > Arthropoda > Insecta > Coleoptera > Curculionidae > Pachyrhynchus > Pachyrhynchus sulphureomaculatus. The sequence goes on from CM032456.1 coordinate 150,880,361, forward strand.
TATATATTTTTAAAAAATCGATAAAAAAAATATTTTTAATTCAAAATATTTCTAATATATTTTTTTTTTAATAAATATTAGTTCTTAAGATATACACGAAACTATGCCTTTTTTATACTTCACTGGCCTATTGCATGTTAATTATGTGCACTTTAATTTTGAATACCTCGCTTCACAATCAGTCAAAATTTTTTTCTTAATTAAATGAAAAACATTTAGATTAACATCATATTTCAATTTCATCAAATTCTTAAGAAAAGTGGGTCTAGGGGTGAGTTACTTTAAATTAGTAAAAGACTAACTGGAACACTTGAAAGTAGATAAAACAAGACCTGAACAATGTAGGTTGTAATTTTATTTGCTCGTAATTCTTAATTCTTGTAACGGTAAAGCAAGGAGCGAGCGTACACTTTACGATATCTGGGCAAGTAATAAAATAGAACCCTATTTTAATAACATTAAAAAAAGCTATACGTTAGGTAATGTTCTAAACATTTCTTTGCGATTTTGATTTATTTTGTCATTACATACTTAAAATTAGTTTAGAAATAAAACGGTTTTATTTTAAGAATTGAGTGGAAAAATGTATAGCTCTATTTGTATTTACCTTTCTTTTCTTTCTACGATTAATTTAATAAAATCACTCTTAGCTCTTTGGTATAAACTACCATCATCATCATCATTAGCTTATTCCATCCATAGTCGAATGTAAGCCTCCCCAAGTTGTCTCCAAAGAGCTTTGTTGTTTGCTTTTTGCATCCAGTCGTGTCTTGCTAATCTTTTTATGTCGTCCGTGCATTTTGTCTACGGCCTACCTCTGCATCTTTTGTGTTCCCTAGGCCTCCATTCAACTATACGGCGTGTCCATCTGTTACCATTCATCCTTGCGATATGCCCAGCCCAATACCACTTTAATGTACATGTGTATTACATCTTAAGATCAAAAGTGACACATGTAGTACATCTGTCACTTTTGATCTTCTTCGACTCTTGATGTTAGGAATACGATCTTGGAGTCTAATATTGAGCATTCTCCTATCCATTGCTCTTTAGGTTACCTTGAGTTTATTTATTATACTTTTATTTAAAGCCTACGTTTCAGTGCCATATGTTAATATCGGCAGTACATATTGATCGAATACTCTGGCTTTTATTGTATTTGGGATGTCCAATTTAAATATAGATTGTAACGTACGCTGACCAACCTAATGAGACTCATCTATCTAAGTCAGCCATTAAACTATTTTTTGATATATCGATTTTTTGTCCTAAATATATATGAATGTTTGTACCTTTCCTATTCTTTCACCTTCTGTTAATAGTTCCTGGCACTTTCGTTGCTCAAATAGTCGGTCTTCGCGATCAGAGTGACATTATCTGTGACCCTTAAGTGATTTAATAGTTCAACGTCCATTAGTACTCGTATTTCTTTATTTTGCCACTTTAACGATTTGAACATGTCGTCTAGAGTCAACGTGAAAAGCTTTGGGAATATCGAGTCGCCTTGTCTAATTCCTCTTTTAATTTTGATTTTATTTGTTTTTTTCTTCAAGCATTAGATGTGAAGTGGCATTTTTGTATACGTATTCAAGAATAGTTGTGTATCTTTCATCAACTCTGCTTTTACTTAAGGCATTAAGGACCGCCCATATCTCTAATGAATCAAATGCTTTTTCGTAGTCAACCATTGCTATATACAATCCACAATTCATTTGCTTTTTCCACTAGTAATCTAATTGTTTGAAGATAGTCCAAAGTGCTGTATCCCCGTTTAAATCCCGCTTATTCACGTGGTTGATAACTGTCTAATTTTTTCGTTAATCTATATGTTATAATTCTAGTAGTATTTTGTATAGTACCGATAAACGGCTGATGGGTCTGTAATTCTCCATTTTAAATTTGTTCCCCGTTTTAAAAATAAGCATAATCAAGGCATTTACCCAAGATGTTGGTATTTTATTTTCTATAAAATAAAGAAAAAGATCAGAGAAAACGTCAGACAATATAGGAACTCGAAAATAGAAGAAACTCTGAAAGAGGGAAAAAGTTTGAAACACTTGAACAAACAAATGAATGAAGGGAGACATCAAATAATAAAACTTGTAAATAACGATAACCAAGAGATCGTACAAATGAAGGAGAAATATTATCAAACACTATATGACACGAAAATATCGCCACCGCCAGGGAAAGAAGGAGGCAATAGGGCGATAGTAAGAAAGGTGGAATCTGAATAAATTCCCGATGTAACAACGGATGAAATAATGAACGGCCTATAGCATATGCACAACAACAAAGAACCAGGGGTATGGTATAAAGTATACCTACTGCTATTTCTACTACGAACAAATTATGGTAAATTTAATTGCATAAGTAGGTTTAATTAGATAGCTCGGAAACTGTGTGCTTCTTACCCATCATCAGGAGGCTTGGAAATTGGTATTTGTATTGGTGAACCAAACTTTTCTATTGTGGTTAAATTATTATTTACTATTAAAATCACAGACATTGCTAAAGGTTTCACCAAAAAAGGTTGATTGCTATAAAGTCCAAGTTATTTTATCTACTCTTGTTATATTAAAGTATAAAAGATTAAGTGCTAATTGAAATATACGTATTTTATGCTTTATATCTTGCCTAAATTAATATTTTAAGGTACTATTTAATAACCGATCAAGTGTAAGTTGAACTTGCACAATTAGTGTTCCGTATGTTGATTGCTTTTAAAATAAAAAAATGTTGTTACGGTGGTATAAAATGATCAGTAACTTCACAAAACACGCCCCAAATGAGTTTGAACAAAGTTTGTTTCCAATCTTTACTGAAAATTGATGACCTTGAAATTTTTGTTTTTTTTTTTTATATACCAGATAAATTATTAAAGGTAATGTACCCATGATAATTTTCGTTCAATCTACATCCCGTGGAGAATATTCCAGAATTTTTTCAAAATTTTTTGATCAGTACTTTTCGAGATAAGGTGGGGGACAACGATTTTTCGCGAGTTTTTAAAAATAACACAAAGAGAAGTGTGGCAAGTATTACATTATATATATATATATATATATATATATATATATATATATATATATATATATATATATTTTACTCGTGTTTTCACAAGCTTTCATTTGACACCACACTCGATGTCCTACTAAAAATTTTTTTTTTCACTTCCGATCTCACCCCCCAAAACTAACCCCTTAAGTCAAAATTTGACTTTCAAAACTACATGGCTTTGATGAGGCCATCAATTCCTATATTACTCCTATATTATTACCAAATTTCAACTTTCTATGATAAATAGTTTCGGAGAAAATCGAGTGTCACAGACAAACAGACAGACACCGAAGTCGTCTTATAAATGTTCCGTACGGCACACTAAAAATTGTATGCAAAAATTAATTAAATGATCGAGTTTTTCTATAAGATTACAATAATGGCTAAAGAAAAGTAAATGTACCATAAAAAACATGGATTTATCAACGCTTTCAAAGAAGAATACCCCAATTTAAGGGATATTGCTAAAAAGGGCATTTTTTTAAAAAAAAAAGGCGTGGCATAACATTCTGAATCAGTAAAAATAAATAAACAGTCTTGCTTTCCGAAAACGAAGTGATTCTCCTTTTTTCATAACCATAACAAAGAGGAACAAATATTTAACAGAGCAGATATCTCTCGAAAACCAGTAGAAGAAAGTTTCTGTTACCGCAGTAAAAGTTTAGTTGTTAGTTTCAATACTAAAATAATATGTAGCAGCGGAAAAAAAAAACGGCTTAAAGATTATCTAATATTTTTGTACTATTTAGACAAATTTATTTTTTTAATTTTATAATTATTATTATTATAATTTAATTATTATTTATTAATTCTTTTGTTTGTGATTACCTCATAATATGAATTTGTTTACTGCAACAATGTCTTCGAGTAGAACATCGAATGATTTGGTTAGTACAGTCGCATTTTTCTATTCATTATCATTAGTATTTTGAATGATAAATAGGGCCTTTAGACATATGTTCCTTGGATGTAGTTAAAATAACATAATTCATAGCGCAAGCTAGACCTTCTCAGACTCAAGTTTTTCATAATATTTCATATTTTTTACCTCTTATAGTGTCGTACCAAAGATTTTCTTTTATATAGTTTCTGTTCGATAATTCAAAAAAAGTATAGACTAAAGGATGTTTTTATCCTGTCCACGACGTTGATTCATTCTTACAGGATTTTACAAATATCATTATTTCAGCTGCTCTTGAATCCATCCCTCAATTCAATACATGCCAATAAAAATTCTCAGTCCCATGGTGGAATAACGAATGTTTCATCGCCATTAGATGCAGGAAGAAGGCTCTAAACCTTATCAAGAGACATCCCACACAGGAAAATCTCATCAATTTTAAATAAAAGGATAGCTATGGCTAAGCAAATCATAAAAAAAGCCAAAACCAACTCTTGGAGATCATTTGTATCATCCATCAAATTTCGTATTTCCTCTGGCCCTCTATGGCAATCAATAAAACGAATGTAAGGTTTCTCTTCAAATCACATTCCGTCTTTAAATGTCTCAAATGCAACAACATCCGATCCAGAAGCCATAAGTAACTCCATTGCTAATCTCATTTACCATAAATCCTCCCAACTTTTTCACCCCACTTCTTCTCTCTCCTCCTCAAATCAATTCAGATTTTACTCCAACTCTCCCAAAGCCTACAATGACCCTTTTTCGCGTGAGGAGTTGCAATCCTCCCTAGACTTATCCAAAAAAACTGCAACGGGACCTGACTCCATACACTTTACAACTATATATGGTTAAATTCCCCAAATCATGGCTACATTCGATCATCATTCCGATACACAAAACAGGAAAGCCTAGATCCTTCCCAAGCAGTTATCGTCCCATTTCTCTGACGAACTACAATTGTAAGGTCATGGAGAGGATGGTTAATCAGCGTCTGTCATAGATTTTGGAGGCATCCAACCTTCTAGCGCCCCACCAATTTGGGTTTAGAAAATTTAGATCAACCATGGATCATTTGGCCTCACTGGAAACTGACATTCGATGGGCACTCCACAGACGAGAGCACCTATTATTAATCTCCTTAGATTTAACAAACGATTTCGATAAAACAAACAGACATCTTATACTCAAACAACTAGAGGAAATGGAATTCGTTGGCTCTCTTCCGATTTTCATTCGCAATTTCCTAACAACTCGCACATTTCAAGTAAAAGCAAACGGTCACCTATCTGAATCTCACTCGGTTTCTCTTGGGGTACCACAAGGATCTGTACTCAGCCCTACACTCTTTAACATAGCTATAATATCTATGTTAAGGGAAATCCCATCACATGTCAAATTTAAAATATTTGCCGATGACGTAGTAATCTACTACTCTTCCCAATCTTCCGCTGCTTTAACCTCTGTTCTTAACAGTACTCTCTCGGCTCTCGAAAAATGGACTATCAAAAATGGTTTCTCCTTTTCACCAACCAAATCCTCTCAAATCCACTTTTGTAAATCCAGGTCCTGTTCTAAAATTAATCTTTTGACAATAAATGGCTCTCCAATTCCAATTGTTGATTCCCACAACATATTGCGACTTACATTTGACAACAGATTAAAATGGAGCTCCCACATAAAATCACTTAAAGCGCGTACTGCCCAAGATCTGAATATTATGAGATCTCTTTCCAGTTTCAAGTGGGGCTCAGACTTCTCATCCCTTATGCATATCTACAAATCTCTTATCCTGTCTAAATTGAGCTATGGTGATTTCATTTATGATTCTGCTAGTTCAAATACTAAGAAAAAACTCAATCCAATTCAGAATCAAGCCATCAGACTCGCCACAGATGCCTTCAGAACCTCTCCCATTTCCAGTCTCCAATGTATTTCGTCTACTCCGCCCCTACATCTAATCAGACAACTATCGTTGATGAAATATTATCTATCACCTTTACATAGATTCTCTAATAGACATTCACTTGATCTCTCCAACATTCATAACAGAAACATAAAGCTTTTTCCTCCTCTATCTATACCATCTAGAATTAAACACATACTCTCCACTCACAACCTTACTCCTCCATTTTTTGAATATTCTTCTTTCACATCTTTTCCTCCCTGGCGCTCTCCAAAACCTGTAGTAGATCTAACCTTAAACAAAACTAACAAATCTCTCTCACTAAAATCAATTCTATATGCTCAGTCACTTGAAAGAATAAACAAGTACAAATCAGATTATTCCCAAGTCCCAACAAGGAACGGGCGCCGCTTTTATTCACAATCACACTATTAAATTATTCAAATTTCCAACTCACTTTTCTATCTTTTTCGCGGAGCTATTTGCAATCAAAGAAAGTTTACGATTCGCAATAAATGCAGGGAAATTCAAAAGATTCTTAATTGTATCTGACTCAATGAGTGCTTTAGAATCCATAAAGAATGGGAATACTAAATCTGCTTTCTTAAACCAAATCTCCGATCTTCTATATATAGCCAATCACCGCAGTATCCATGTAATCTTCCTCTGAATTCCTTTACAGACTGGGATAGTGGGAAACGACAAAGAAGATCTATATGCAAAAAAGGCAGTTTATCAAGGCCCCCTTATAAGAGAAGACAACCATCCCAATGATTACTTTAATCGCGTCAAACTCATTTATAGGGATCTTTTTCAACTGCAGTGGGATTTGGAGGAATCTGCCATAAACTCTGGGACTTAAAACCTATGCTCTACCCCCCTTTTCATTCACATTTACTCTCAAGAAGACAAAACACTATCTGGAGACGACTAGCTATAGGTCATACATTCTTCACTCACTCCTACCTTCTAAAAAAGGAAGATGCTCCCATCTGCTTTATATGCCAATCCACTCTTACTGTAAAGCATATATTTGAATCCTCTTACTTCTCACAATCTAGAGAAAAGCATCACTTACCTCTGAACATGAAGCAAATCTTAAGTCCAGATCAAATACAATCCCATATAAATCAAATCGAGGAATATTTAAAAGAAAATGAATATCATCATTTAATATAAGCAAAATCAAATATGTTATTTTCAACTTATACATTTCTGGGTGCTAAATGACCTTAGTAGTCGATGCACCCTATCCCCAGACCTTTTCAGACCCAAGTTTTTCATAATATTTCATATTTTTACCTCTTATAGTGTCGTACCAGCGATTTTCTTTTATGTAGTTTCTGTTCGATAATTCAAAAAAGGTGTAGACTAAAGGATGTTTTTAACGGTAATGAGAGTTTTTAAATAATATGAAAAACATAACGAAAATTCAAGAGCTAGCATACTAAGTAAATCAATGTGATACCCTTATTACGGTTTCAGCAGCATTTGAATTTAAGGGCAAATGAGATTATAATCGTGCCATAAATTAGGTCTAAATTAACAGGAGACCTCCTTACCTATGATACACATCTTTGGAAGAATAGAGCTGAATATTATAGAGAGTTTCGAGTAACAGTACTTGATGTGTCAAGGCATTCAGTCGTGTTTGGCATGAAAGATTTCTTGCCAAGGTGCGTTAGGATGGTCTTAAAGACTTTATGTTTGACCCCGAAGTCTTCTCACAGATCATTCTAGTTAATAACGACAATATTTTCAGTACTTTTCAATAAATTGCGGTTACCTTCTTGTTGAAGAAACTGTACCTCATCTCTTTAGACCAAGGGTCTGCGTGTTGCACCGAGTACAACTTAATAGTGTTCTATTAAGGAAAATAGAGAAGTCGTTCATGCTATATAACTACAGAAGAATGGAAAAGCAGTTGGTCTCGATGAGAAAAAGGGAGAAATCCTCAAAATATTTTTGGATGAAAGTCCATTTATTAATTTTTCAAAAGTCAAAATCAACGAAATGTGACGATTATCACTTAATAAGTTTTATATCTCATGTTCTCCAGATATTCTTGAGAATCATCCATACCAGAATATATAGAAAATGTGAAGCAGAAATAGATAACACACAATTCGGATTTCGAAACGGCATGGGTACACGGGAAGCTTTATTCTCATTAAATGTACTTGTCCAGCATTGTAAAGATATGAATGTGGATGTATTTGCAAGTTTTATAGATTACAGTAAAGCTTTCGATTGTGCGATGCACGAGAAATTAATAAAAATTCTGAAAACAACAAATATAGACAAAGGAAATCTAAATATTATAACAAATCTGTACTGGAATCAATCAGTGGAAGTTAAAATTGGGCAGTCTCTCACCACTTTTGTTCAATCTTTATTCTGCCTTGTTTAATGAGGTCATCTATGAATCCATTAAAGGACTAACAATGGGAGTACACTGAACAACATACGACTGATCACATTGTTCTATTAGCAAATAATATCTAAGATGTCTAGCAACTAATCAATCGAGTCGTAACACTCAACGAAAGATTTGGAGAAACTATGAAAATACGAGAAATCAAGAGGATGGTAATAACGAATAACACGTCAAGTGTAAGTTGGACTCGCGCAATTAGTGTTCCGTTCGTTGATTGCTTCCAAAATAAAATTTTTTGTTACGGAGGTATAAAACGATTGATCAATGACTTTACAAAACACACCCCAAATAAGTTTTCAAGAAAGTTTCTTCCGATTTTTACTAAAAACTGATAACCTTGAATTTTTTTTTTGTATCTACTAGATAAATTATGAAAGGTAATGCGCGATTTCTTAAAAATAATACGAAGAAAAGTGTGCGCATGTATTACTTTATATATATTTTTGAACTCGTGTTTTTACAGTCTTTCATTTGACACCCCACTCGATAACCTGGTAAAGAAATTTTTTTTTCACTTCCGATTTCACCCCCCAAAACTAACCCCTTAAATCAGAATTTAAATTTTACAACTACACGGTCTGATAAGGCCATCAATTCCTATATTAGTACCAGATTTTAACTTTCTATGTCAAACAGTTTCGGAAAAAATTGGGTGTGACAAATAGACAGACAGACAGACGGAGGGACAGACGGACGGATAGATGGATGGACAGACGGACAGGGACCGAAGTGATCTTATAAGTGTTCCGCCCGGAACACTAAAAAATATCTACAACCGGAATCCCTTGAAATCAGTGACAACACCGTAGAACAGTCTCCACATTTAAATATTTGGGAACCAATATAAATGACAAGTGGAACCGAAGAAAGAAATTATATTCCCGAACTGAACAAGCCCGAATTTTTTTTTTTTTTTTTTTTATGGGTCTAGCACACGTGCTACAGGGAAGTCCCTAAAGCGCTACAGGAGCGACACGTGTGCGGAGAAAGCGATTCACGTTGTTCTTGAATCGCTGTAGATTGTACTCGATGGGAAACACAGTCCTGGGTAAACCATTCTAAAGGTATGATGTTCTCCATATAAAAGACTGCTTGAAAAGCGTTGTACGAGGAGTAACAAGCTGAACCTCATACGGATCTGAAGCATTAGCGCGACGTGTACTTCTAATATGCACCGCTCTGGGAGGAATTAAACGGGCCACATCTTTCGAACACTTTCCATGAAAGTACTTGTAGAATAGGCTCAAGTCGCCAACCGTTCTTCGATGTTCCAGCGAATCAAGGCCGTCGGTCAGTTCCGGGTGTCCAATCAGACGAACAGCTCTTCTCTGGATAGAATCCAACAAATGCAGTGTATGTTTGGGAGCGGAGCTCCAAACATGGGAGCAGTATTCCATAGTTGGTCGAATTTGAGCTTTGTAAAGAATTAACAGTTGTTGTGGAGTGTAAAGCTTTCTGGTTCGAAACAATATTCTCAACTTTTGAGAAGCTCTTCTTGCTATGCCTGCAACATGTTCGTGCTAGGACATATTTGCTCCCAAATTAACGCCTAACAGATTGAGTGACGATGTTAGAGGGATGGAGTGCCCCGACATAACTATGTCGGGTTCTGCAACGTTAACTTTTTTAGAAAAAACTGCCGCCTGGGTTTTTGTAGCGTTAAATTCCACTTGGTTACTGTCACCCCAAGATAGAATTTCTTCCAGGTCTTTGTTAAGTTGAATGACTTCCTGCTGTCTGCGGATATTCGTCTGAGTAGTCGATGTCCGAGCGTTCAAAGTGAATGAAGAGATAAGTGTACTGTCATCTGCAAAGCTGTAGATTGGATTCTCGGTCTTTTCCAGCAGATCGTTAATATAGATGAGGAAGAGAGTAGAAGACAGTATGGAACCTTGGGGCACACCGGCGTTGATAGTGAAGGTGTTAGAAAGAAATCCGTCAACTGCCACTCGTAAAGAACGCTCTCTGAGGAAACATGAGAGCCACAAACAGAACTTTTCCGACATACCATAAGAACGTAGCTTAGCCAACAGCCCATCGTGCCAAACACGGTCAAATGCCTTGGATATGTCAAGAGCAACCGCTCGAGATTCTCCAAAGTGTTCAATTGCGTTGTTCCAAACATGTGTTACATAAGTCAGAAGATCTCCTGTTGATCTATTTTTACGAAAGCCATATTGGTGATCACTAATAATGTTGAATCCTTCAAGATATTTTAGAAGATGCTGATTGATAGCCTTTTCCATGACTTTCGATATTATTGAGAGTAGTGCGATTGGTCGGTAGTTATTTGGCAAGGTCTTCTTGCCTTTTTTAGGTATCGGCTGAACTGTGGCACATTTCCAGCAGGAAGGAAATATTCCCTTTCTGTAGGATAAGTTGAAAAGTCTACAGAAAACTGGTGTTAGTTCCCTCGCACAGTTCTTGAGAACTATGGCAGGTATTCCGTCAGCGCCTGAAGCCTTTTTGGTGTCTAGCTTCATCAAAATACGTTTTATGATACGCTGTCTGAAGACAATATCGGGCATCCTTGACTGCACTATGGGAATAGTAGGTGGTGTTTTTCCTTGGAAATCGACAGTAGAATGTGAAGCAAAGAGTTCAGCCAACAAGTTCGCTTTCTCAACAGGTGTCGTTGCAATAGAATTATCTGGCCGTGTGAGTGGCGGTATGGTGGATTTGGTGAAATTTTGACTAACTGCCTTAGCGACTGACCAAAAGGACCTGGAATTGCCGGGACAAGCGAGAAGTTTGTTTCTAATCCGTTGATTGTGTACCTCCTTGGTTTCGTCGATAATTTCTTTGCATCTGTTCCTGGCACGAACAAAGATGTTACGATTTATGGTGTTAGGATCTTCACGCCACTGTCGGTATGCAAGATGTTTAGAAGCAACAGTTTCTTTGCATATTAGGTCAAACCAAGGCTTGCCGTTGGAAGGGCATTTCTTCGAAAAAGGGATGTACGCATCCATACCGGCCAAAATAACATCGGAAACCTCCCTGGCGCAGTCAGATGGGTCGTCGGATCGAAAACAAACGTCCAACCAAGGGAAAGTTCGAAAATATTCCATGAGATCTTCCCATTTAGCAGATTTGTAGTGCCAAATCTTGCGCGGTTTGGGCGCCTCTCTGTCACTGATTGGTAGAATACTCGATGTCGAAAGTAGTTTATGGTCGGAAGAACCTAACGGTGGATTTACGCTGACCGTGTAAATCTCCGGATTGGTGGTTAAAAACAGATCAAGAAGACTGGCGAACTCTCCGTCTCGATCAGGGATCCGTGTTGGTTCATCAATAAGCTGAGTCAAGCCACAACTGATTGAAAATGATTCGGCTTCACGACCTTGTTCATCGGTAGTATTTGAATATTTAAGCCAGTTGATGTTGTGGACATTAAAGTCGCCCAGGATGGCAATTTCGGCATTTGGATAGTTAATTTGTAAATGATCTATGGTGTCTGCAAGAGAAGCGAAAAGTGTTCTAAAGTTTGTATCACTTGGTGGTCGATAGAGGATACAGACGAACCTTGTGGTTGGTTGAGTCGTTATTTTTAACCACATAACATCAAAGTTTGTGGGCTCCAGAGCCTCTTCTCGTTGGCAAGAGAGGTCGCTTCTGACATAAAGACAGATTCCAAAGTTACGCCTAAATCGGGAATAGAAATCGTACCCAGGATAAAGATAGTTTACTGTGCTGGTCGATGAACTGACCTTAGTTTCACAGAGAGCGAGTACATGAGGTTTATTTGATTGCAGGTGTTGGTGCACTGAATTTATGTTCGAATTTAAACCTCGTATGTTGCAAAAATCCATTTTGAAATTCTGTTCTCTGCATGTCGACGCCCCTGAACCAGCCCCCACCCGGAGATCCGAACGGGGGGCTATTTTACCTCCGGAATTTTTTGTATCCAGGTGCCTCATCATGCTATTTGGTCCCACAGACCGGGACATCGGCACAGCCACGAAACGTTATCGCACAAGTATCAGTCTCGAACACCGAATGAGAATGGTGAGAGCGTATGTATTCTTCATGCTATTGTATGGATGTGAGTACTGGACCCTTGATCCTGGCTCAGAGAAACGACTGGAATCTTTTGAAACGTGCATTTATAGACACCTTCTGCGCCTTCCTCTTGGGTACAGAAAATAAAAAAACACAGAAGTACTGGAAAAAATGAACAAAATGAAGGAATTACTAAAAACCATAAAAATAAGAAAACTCAGTAATTCGAAGATGTGATGAGAGGTATAAAGTACGAATTGCTACGTCTAATTATTGAAGGCAAATTAAAGGGCAAACGATCGATCGGAAGACGACAAAATTTTTAGCTGAAGGACATGAGACGGTGGTTTGGATGTGCTTCGAATGATATTTTTCGAGCAGCAGTTTCTAAAGTTCGTTTAGTTTTATGGATCGCCCAACTTCATGAGGAGACGGCGTCGTAAGAAGAAGAATGAAAATAGAAATATTTGTAAGATAGCTGATTGTACTCATATGCGACAAAAATATCCGATTGTTGAAGTATCTATTCAAGACCAGTTACCATGGTATCTAGGCCTATAATAGGGCATAGTTATTCGTGGAAATAACGGCAGAGGGTGGACAAGATAACAGTGATTAAATTTTTTAAATGAAGTGGCAAATGCCAAATTAATTGAGAGTAACGCAGAGTATTAGAAGCTAAGGAATCAATTAAACTAATTATTGTAAAGAAAACAAAGACAAGATAAAGAGAGGTAAGTACTTTTGCCTCCAAAGTCACTTTACGTATCTAATAATGAAGTAATTTAAACCCTAAGAAAAAGAATGTTTAGAAAATTACACAATATACAGTGTTCGCTAATGTTATTAAAATACGGTCTAATTTTATTAGTTTGCCCCTATATCGTAAAGTATAAACTCGTTCCTTTCTATTACCGTTACAGGAATTAAGAATTACGAGCAAATAAAATTACAACCTACATTGTTTGAAGTCTTGTTTTATCTACTTTAAAGTGTTCTTGGTTAGTCTCTTACCAACTGAAATAGCCAAAGTCGAAACGAAATTATCTAATTTTTAGAGATAAAGTGAGTTATATTGTTAGTATTTAGAATTTTCTTAATAATTAATTAAAACAATGCAAGAATTTTCTGAAGTAACGACACAACTCTAAATTTCGTTATAAATTAAAAGCATATTTATCTTGTTAAAGACGTTACAAAATGTGGCAACGAATATGAAATCGCTGTCACGCAGAAAGAAGATTTTTAATGTAATAACTTGTTTATTAAAGTAAGTATATTTTTCATTTCTAATGTACAGGGTTTTTTCAGAGGTCCGGCCCTGACCTATGGAAAATTGTTGGATATCTATTTTTTAGTGTTCCGTTCGGAACACTTATAAGATCACTTCGCTCTCTGTCTGTCCGTCTGTCACACACAATTTTCTCCGAAACTCCTTGACGTAGAAAGTTGAAATTTGGTCCTAATATAGAAATTGATGGCGTCATCAGAGCCGTGTAGTTTTGAAAGTTAAATTTTTGAGGTTAGTTTTGGGGGGTGAAATCGGAAGTGAAAAAAAAAAAATTTTTACTAGGCCAAAAATTTAGAAAAAATTCTGAAATATTCTCCACGGGGTGTAGATTGAATGAAAATTATCACGAGTGCATTACCTTTAATAATTTATCTGGTACTACTCAGTATATATCACCACTACACCAAACACTTTATTTTTGCACTCGACGCGCGTTTCGCTAACCATGTTAGCTTCATCAGGAGCGATGATTGACTGGTCTGTATACAATATCTTAAGATTCCTCCACAAGAAAAAATCTAACAGCGTGAGGTCCGGTGACTTAGGTGCCCATTGAATAATTGGGCTGCGAACCCCTATCCATCTTCGTTGAAACTGTTCATTGAAATATTCTTTAACAGCAGTAGTTGTATGGGGTGGTGCTCCGTCACATTGATATATCATATGACATCTTAAAATAAGGGGAACCTTTTCTAGTAAAAACTGGTAGAGTATTAACCAAGAAACTAAGGTATCTATATGCCGTTAGTGTTCCCTCAAAAAAGTACGGTTCAACCAAATGTGTCCCAATTATCCCACACCATACAATAACGCCATAATGGCTTTGATTCTGAATTTGGTTAACATTGTATGGATTCTCATCAGCCCAGTAATGATAATTTTTTCTGTTAGGTTTGCCGTTGCTGATAAAATGATTTTCATCTGTCCATAATATATGATTCAGAAAATAACGTTCTTCGTTATATTTAATCATCATTTCTGCTACAAAACTCGTCGTTTCGAATCACATAGTATTTATAACTAAAGATTATGCATATTATAGTCATAGTATTTGTTAGCTTTAAGAGATTTCTGAATAGCCCCATAAGATACATTCAACTGCCTCCTTGCTTGTCTGATTGAATTATATGGTTGGTTTTTGAAAATATTACATAATTTCGAATACTTTTTCATCTATTAAAACAGTTTTTCGTTTAGAAATACCTTTCTGTCCAAAAAATGCCTCCATATTACACCTTAAATTTCGTTCTAATCGACAAAATATAGTGTGCTCCGAGATTTACCTGTCTGAGTAACGTTCTCGATACAGGCCTAAATAGAATTTCTTCTTGCTTCTAAATAAATAAGAATCATACCTACTTTTTCAGAGTGGGAAACTACCTCAGCCAAAAGCTGTTAACACACTGTTTACTTAGCTTAACTCTATTGCATTTCATGAGTGTGCAAACAAGAGCTGTCAGATTAAAGTATGACAGTCACCTACCAGATAAAAAGTTTAAAAAACTGCCAAACGTGGCATACGATCCATGATAACCGCGAGGGCCAAAAAGTAATATTATGGAGTGTTTTTGCTTCATAATTTTTTTGCAGAACAAAGAAGAAAGAAACAGTTTAAGGAAAAACTGTTGAAAAAAATTAGTCTTTTCAATGCTGTTTTAAAAAATGTTATTTGGCGTCGCAGCGCCCAGCATCGTTTTTGTTACTAAATGTTAAATACGTCAGTATACTCCTTGACATGCACTGTACCATTCTACACTAAAAAAAATCCAACATGTTTCCATAAATCGGGGCCGGGCGTCTAAAAATGATTACCCTGTACAGTCACGAAGTAACGGAAGCCTTAATAAAGTATTTTTATTTTCTGTAGCTTGAATGATGCTGAAGTAGACAAATGTACGCCCATAATATTTTTTCATAAAGACGTCTTAAAAACAGGAACATGCGTACATGTTAAAGACGCAATACGGTTTTTTAGTATCGTTGTATATATTATTATAATTATGATAAAAAATAGTTTTAATTAAGTTCTAATATTGAAAGCTGAAAGGGGGTTTTGGGACGAGAGAAACCATCTTCAGTCTCCAAATGCTGGTTCAGAATTGCCTGGACCAGAAACAGGATGTATTCGTGTGCAGCATAGACTACGAAAAGACGTTCTACAAAGTTAAGTATGACCTCCTCATAAAACACCTACAAAAACTAGATTCTAAAGATATATATTATAGCGAGCTTATACTGAAATCAGACAGCTAAAGTAAGACTTCAAGATGGTATCGCAACGGATTTTGAAATAAAGAAGAGAGTTATGAATGGTCGCGACTTGTCGCCAAGGCTGTTTTACTTGTATGTGGAAAGAAACTTCGTCGAGGCAGTGTCGAAGAGTGATCTGGGTATCAAGGTGAACGGGGTTCCGATAAACAACAACAGATATGCGGATAAGACTGGTATTCTAGTATATAGCGCTGAGCCTCTTTAGGCATTATTAAAAACTATACACAATGCGGAAGAAAATATTGGATTGAACATCAGAATATACAAAACAAAATTCTTGACTCTAGTTTGTTAATAAATTAGAGGTATTTGAACTATGGATGCTGAAAAGAATGTTGAGAATTTCTTGGGTTGATAGAGTAAGAAATGAAGAGATAATCCGAAAAGTCAATTTAGAAGATCGTAAATTATTTAAAAACATAAAAAGGGGAAAGATTTCTTACTTGAATTACATTGTTCGTGGCAAACGTTATAATTTTCAATGTCTGATTCTATAGGGTAAAATTTAAGGGAAAAGCGAGATATGGCGAAAAAGACCATCATAACAGCGCAATATCCGCCAGTGGACAGGAATAAACGATTTTCAGGCACTCTAAAATGTGGCTTTGAATAGACTCATCTGATGGGAGAAGTTTGGTACAGGGTCCTACGCAGGAATCTACACGGCACCTTAAGAAGAGGAAGAAGGAGATTAAAGGTTTATATAACCTATGAAGTAAAATGTTATTGTATGGTCCAACATTATCTAAGCCTTTACAAACTTTTGATATTATACTTCAAAAATCTTCACATTAAACATTAAGGCAATGCTTGTTTGTACATTCAGAGGTTTTTCTGAAGCTTTTAACAAATTCAGGAACATGGAAAAATAACGAGATCCATACATTGTTTCAGTTATAAAATATCTTACGTTATATTGTGTTTTAGTGGTAGAAAAAGAAATTTATAGTTTTATGTTATAAAATTTTTAATTTCCGTGCTAAAGGGAATTATTGTATTTATATAAAAAATTACTCTTCAAGTTGTTGTTCCTAGATCATGAAAAACATAGTCCTCGATTTTCATCAGTCAATCTGTCTGTTGGCACGATAACTCGTGAACGAAATGACATGAGTGTATAGAGGGTTGACAGGTAAAGTTCGATTTTAAATGGAAACGTAACTATAATAATAAAAAAAAAACATAAAATAATAATCTTTCTTTACTATATCTGCACCATATTCTTGTACTGCCAAGTTTGAGGAGGAAGAAAGAATATTACTACTGACAATATTTTCCGTACTTGACTGAATCAGAATTTCACATCATAGTACCAAAAATAACCATACTCACATTCTTAGAAGTTGCACTTCAATTTAATCTGTGTGTGTTAATTTAAATAGTTGTTTAACGTTCTCGATATTAGGTGAGGCTGCGTTTTTAACCAATCAAAGTGCATAATTTAAGTAAGCTTTAAGAGGGTCAATCTCTACTTCACGCAAAGAAATTAATTAAACTAATCGAAAGTTCGTCGATCTGCGATTTGTGAAACTAAATTCCAAGGGACGTTGTAATTAAAATTACGTTCTAATAAAGTTTCTAAGCTATCTACTACATATTTTTAATTAAATGAAATATTGGGCACAATTTTTCATAATTGTCATAATAGATGGCGTGAGAAGAAAAGAGGGACAATTTTTAGACCATCAAGATATATTTGAATCTATGAAATTACTATACAGTAATACTTATTCATCAATTTATCTTTCTCTTAGAAAGTAGGTTGTTGCTTCTGTACCTCTTAATAAAAGAAATTAAATTTTTACCGTGTACTGGTACAGCAAGTTACCAGGAAATTATTAAGTATTAGCTGTTACCTGATGCCAGAAATCTTAGTGTGACCAAAACTCGTTCGTAGACAGAAATAGCCTCTCGCATTTGTGTATTTCGTTTAACTATTAATAGACCCACTAATTCTATTATATGTTGCACCTCGACAGCATTCATTCGAACAAAGTTACAAAATTGCTGAGCATCCTCTATTTCAAGTTCTCTTGTTAACATAACACTTACACACAGTTCTGATCTTCGCATAATCCATGATTTTACCCAACAACTTTTAAACTTTTGTTTCTTCTTTTAATTTATGATTTTAAAAACAACAATTGGAGCTAAAACTTTTTTTACACCCATAAACAAGCGCTATTAAGAAATAATAATTAAACTGAGCTATTTGAAATTTAGTACAGGATTTTATAAACTCTGGACAGACAACCGTGGATACGGCTCTGAAAGAACTGACTGAGAGAAAGCTCTCCGATAGTTCTATTGTAGCTCTCGGATAGCAAAAATACTCTTAAGTGGACCATAAAGGAAAAGAAATCAACACCTGATAGTAAATCAGCAATTAGAATCTTGCATTTCTCGTATATTTCGGGACTGACGCTTTGTCTAAAAAATGGTTGACTTGGAATATCACTTCAAGTAGAGCAAGCAACCTCTTGAATCCTAAAAAAATAAGTATTAGAATTTTTGCATTTTTATTTTTTAACCAGAAGAATATTGCTAGCTTATTTTTAGTGTACTATAAATTTATTTAGAAATAGTTCTTTAAATATCAAATTCGGAAGGTAATCTTTCGCAGAAAGAGTAAGCAAGTTACTTAACGTGTATAAACATCATATAAGTCATAAAAACTACTACTACGATTAGCCGATTTTGTATAAAAATTATTCAGAAACTAACAACGTTCCGGTAGAATGAATAAAAAAAAAGAGTTAATATAATAAATAATAAATTACGATGATATAGAAATTTATCCTTAATAAACGTAACATGCCACACTTACTGAAGAAAAAGTGAACTTGCTAGAATCGTCAAGAGAGAAATAAAAATGCTATAACCCTGTACGAGTGACAAACTGTCCTTTATTGCTTACTGAATATTTATATTTTGCCAGTCATGAACCTGTTGTAAAAGCATATATAGTATGTTACAACAAAGTCTTATTTATTAAAATTAGACAGTATTGTCGCTATTTTCAGTTCATTTTTTAAAGTTCTTCCCTTTCCATTTTTTTAATAACTTTTAAAATAGCAAAGTTTAAACTAAAAAATGTAAAAGCAAAAGAACACGAAAGAGAAGAAAACTATAGAATATAAAAAAATCCACATAAACAAAACTAAAAATATTAAACGAATTTTTTGAAAAATGACTTCCTCTTTTTTTGGCTATGGATGATTTTTTTAAAGCTAATAAAAGTAGTGTTTATTTGATAGAGGGGTCTAACTTCTCGGCACTTCTGGTACCATGACCAATATTCTTCTTCAGTTCTTATTACGTGCAGAATAATGTTTATTCTGCTTGACAAATACGAGCAGTCTATTAAAGTTTATGCTATAAACAGGCATAATACGAATGTTTTAAAGAAATGAGTTCATGATATTTGCAATTGATGCAGTCCAAATTGGGCAACATATACTTCTGCAACAAGAATTCGATAGATGCCCACTAAAGATCCCCAAACATAACCTGAGCGTAAATATAGAATAAGATTATCAGCGTATTAATTGACATTTTAAGATCATTAGTCAATAATCTAGTAGTTTCCCTGCTAAATAATCAACCATTTGATCAAGATGGAAGTGAGACTATAGTCATATACAGACATTTAGTCTCTAAATCAATTTTATTGCTCTTTTCTTTAGTTTTAACCAATAAATTTTGAGGGCACGAGTTTACATTAGGACTGCTAAATGTCACCTTTTCAGGGTTCAATTATGGACCATTTGACTTGGACTAATTTTTAATTCTGTTTGAATAGATATTTGTATATTTTGTTTGAAATTTAACAATTTTACTTTCTACCAGTGGAGGCATATTTTCGGCAAATTAAAAAACATATACGTGTTCTGCACCGGATAAGCAGCCCGCCAAATCATTACAGAATATAGAAAGGAGTAGATGTGATAAAATACTCCTTTGTAATATTCTATATTTAACTGCCAAATTACTAGATTTAAAAGGGTGGTTTGGAAAATAATGATACGGAGATATAATCTGGACTTTCTCTGTTCAGCCTGTGACGTACGACACTGTTCAGTCTAATAGTGGTCTTGATCCTCTAATTCTAAAGAAATAAAGGTTTTTTGATAAAAAATAAATATTTATAGCATTAGAGGTGCGTAATAAATCATAGTAAATCCATACCGAAAGATTTTTGGAGCCCAAAGAATTATTAAATAAATTTAAGGCTTCAAACAAAGCTGTCCTGTCGACCTCAAAAAGACATATTGAGTTGACATAAATAAATATTATTTCATTTAATAAGCTTCAACCAAGAGGTCATACATTAATGTCTCGAAGATTTTGGAAAAAAAACGGTAAGTTTTAGATAGGGAAACACTTCTTGACTTCAGATTTTTCACTCTTTTTATATGTTGGTATAATCGTAGCCACTTTACGTATAGCTACAAATTTTCCTTCGAGCAATGAGGTACTGATAACATCTTCTAGAAGAAAACTGAAAAGATGAGCTATATATTTCAATATAAAACGTACAATACTCTTCGGCCCCTTCTTTTTGAAACCTTTAGAATTGTAGTGTGTATTTCGTGAGCTATTGTTGGAGTCGAAAGAAGCTTAAATATATTTTTTTCTCGTTATTAAAAGTTGATGATGATGATGATAGTTTCTTCTGTCTATTCTTAGTTTGTTCTATTTTTAATTCTGTCCTACTTTTCACTTTTCAATTTTTTGTATTGCGTTAACGATTCTTAAGACTAGGTTTAGATGTATTTTAAAAGTTTATATTTCATTTAACCTTTAAAAAAAACAGAATAAGAATCTATAAGAAATAAACTGGAAACAACGGACAATAATGTTAACATTTAATAAATAATAGCCTATTTGACCATATGCTACCAAATATATGGTTTTACAACAGGTTTATGACTGACATAATATCAATATTCAGTGGGCAATAAAGTAGAGTTTATCATTCATATAGAATTATCGCACTTTTATTTCTCTCCTGACACTGATATGAATAAATGTTGTCAGTTATTTTAGCTATTACACGTTTATTGAAGATAAAACTTAATGTCATTTTAGTATGTTTTAATATTATAGCTTTCTTTTTAACCTCCAAAGGCGTAAAAGGTCAAAACAAGAGTAGACATAAAATGATTTATTTACATAAGTTATATATGTACATCTATAAGCTATTTTTCTACGTAATCGCCTTGAAAATTGAGACACTTGTTAAACCAGCGAACCAAGTTTGGTAAACTCTTCCAAAGTGCTATTCTCCGAACCACTTCTTCACCTCTTAAAAAAGATGAAAGTCACTTGATGCACTCTGGATGTAGGGAGGGAGATCCAACATCTTTCATTTGAATCTTACCAGACGTTCTTTAGTTGGTGTTCTAAACGCGATCAGGCATTATCATGGAAGAGGACAACACGTGATGTCAACATGTCTCTCCGTTCGTTTTGAATAACTGTTCATGGTCCTATCAATGTCTCGCGGTTTGCATTTGCAATAATTGTTGCTCCTGGCCTCATAAAGTCAATCAACCCAATGCCTTTTGATCGCAAAAGAACGTGGCCATGATCCTCTTGTTACTGAAAGGTTGTTTGAATTTCTTAGGCTTGTTTTGAGCATTTCTACGCATTTATTTTTGTGACTGATATTTAGTTACTGGATTGTCATAACGGATCCACGTTTCATCACCTGTGACAATTGAATAAAGTGCATTTAGAACAATTTTTTTAAATAGCTCTTAGAGCACAGCTACAAGGAATGCGTACCTACTCACTTAATACAAAAATGATAACCCACAATAAGCAGTTTAGACATAAAAGGATTCTAATATACAGGGTGCCCCATATGTATGGAATAATGATTCCACGGCATTTATTCATCAGTGTACTACTACCTACTAAAAATTCTAGATATTATTTGTCTAACATACCATATGTCTAAATTGAACTATTTTGGAATTATTTTCCTTTCAAATTTAAAATTAAAAAAAAGACAAAAAACTATTAATAAATACTCTAGGTTTATTTTGAAGGTAACAATTGCTCAAAATACCTACCGTTAACAGCGAAATAATGACCCAATCTGTCATAAACAGCCTGATCAGAGTCCTGCAGAGAATCCAGGGTTATCTGTGCTACTTCATATTGAATTCTGTGTTGTAGATCTTCTACAGTTTCAGGTCGACTTTGGTAAACTTCGGTTTTCAAATGACCCCATAAAAAATCTAGTGGCGTAAAGTTGGGACTCCTTGCGGGCCATTCTACAGTACCCCTTCTGCTTATCCATCGATTAGGAAAAATCGCATCCAAATATCTACGAACATTGATTTTATAGTGAGGAGTCCTGTTTATACCACAGATTCCGTTTAGGAGTATCCAAATTATTTTTATCGGGAAAAAGACCTGTACAAGTTGGGCTAACTTGCTCTTGGAGTAACTGTAAATACCGCTGTCCTTTAAGATATCCATGGATAAAAAAGAGACCACGGTATGACGTCCACATATCCCTACCCATACGTTTACCTTTGGTGGTCTTTGAGAATGACTGTCGATATCCATTGGGAATTCTCAGTAGATCAGTACCGGCAGTTATGTCCGGTAACTCTTCGGTTAAGATGCTGAAGAATGGCTTGCAAGGAGTCCCGACCTTACGCCACTCGATTTTTTTTATGGGATCATTAGAAAACCAAAGTTTACCGAAGTCGACCTGAAACTGTAGAAGATTTACAACAAAGAATTCAATATGAAGTAGCACAGATAACCCTGGATTCTCTGCAGGACTCTGTTCAGGCTGTTTATGACAGATTGGGCCATTGCCTCGCTGTTAACGGAAGGCATTTTGAGCAATTGTTATCTTAAAAATAAACCTAGAGTATTTATTAATAGTTTTTTTGTCTTTTTTTATTTTAAATTTCAAAGGAAATTAATTCCAAAACAGTTCAATTTAGACATATGGTTTGTTAGACAAATAATGTCTAGAATTTTTAGTAGGGCTCAAGAACAAAGTAATATATAGGGCTTTCTATTTTAAAAAAATCAAAATGGCGTAATTTCTTCAAACTGACAGTTCACAACATTTTATTGTTAACGTCAGCATGTGCGCCGTATAACACCCTATAACTTTTATTTAAATATTTTTTTGATACACTGATTAATAAATGCTGTGGAATCATTATTCCATACATATGGGGAACCCTTTACATACAGTTAAATTTATAATTATAAACACATAAAATGTTTGTGTATTTAAAATTGAAATGGATTGATGGACTAATTTAAGCACTTTGTTAGCTTCATGAGCACTGCATATACACTTACATTGCAGCTACAATTTGCTATTTATGATAGTACAGAAAATGAAAAAGATAATTTACTTTAAATAAATTACTTACCACATTTATATTAAAGATGTTGAGTGGGTGAGATAAGACCACTAAACTAAAAAAAAAAAAAATTCTTTTAGTGACACAACGTATAGCAAAATGGTTAATGTTACTTTAAATCTACCGATCATGATTCCTGAAATTTGTAACCCTTGTGTGCCTTTAATGACATATACACAATAAATTATGTTTTTTCCCATATTTTTATTTTCAAATTATGTAGCAACATTTGAGCGATAATAAAAAACATAAAACACATACATATGGTGTAGCGATGAGCTTAACAGCGACTTGTAGGTCACATGTATACCTGCGACGGTGATTTATAAGTTACAGCTTCTTTTAACCGCGACTTAGGTTGTTGTTTCACTCCGTCCGAAATCCGGAAATCCGAAACTGTTGCTGCTTAATAATTGACAACGGTGCCTGTCACAGCTAGCCGACGACTCGGTATATCGCGATTTGTTTTTTTTTTTAATTTTGTGACCCATTATTTTTGATATTTCGATGTATATATATTGTTGTTTCTATTTTTTTTTTATTCATTTTCAGAGTACTTTTGTTGTTTTATTAACATCTTTCTGCCTAAATATATGTATATAAATATTTACTTATAAATTTGTACAACAAAATTTTACTTTGTAGTTATTTGAGCTAATAGCGTTGCGCCTCCGAACGACGACGCGAGAGTCCAACCTAGTCTACGGTTGTTGGCCGACTACGACCGTTGTCTGTCACGAGACGATAGGCGCTGTCGCTGATTATTAAGTTCAGGTCGGGTGTATCTGCGACATTTGAGTATGCAGCGAGTATTTAAAACAGCGACTAGAGTCGCTGCTTTGTGAAGAATTAGGTTAAGCTAAAAGTCACAGATATGATAATATCGCTCATGTCTAATACGATATTTTACGTGGAGCTCATTTATGAGAAGCAAACAGTTGTAGGAAAAAAAGGCGAAAAATTTTCATCCAGATATTTCTTTATTTACTCGTAAAATATGAACTACTAAATAAATGAAGACCCAAAAGATTTCACCAATAACATTAGCAACATAAACAATGTCAACTGTAAAATCTTCGTAAATAAATCCCGTTCTTTACAGGGTAGTTGCAAATTGCCGCCAAAAATGTAATTCAACTACTTTGTAGTAATCGAATTACTTTTAGAAGTAAAATAGCCATAAAAATAAATTAAATTAATAAAAAATGACACTTTTACATTTTAAATTATCTATCGAAATGTAAGATAATTTCTTAGAAGCAACGGTCGTAGCGGCTTTAATCTTTACACTTCTAAAATTAAAATAAAAATGTATTTTTCGAAAAATTAAAAAATTTTAACACTTTTCAGTAGATTATGATACATTAAAAAATAAAGTCCAGTTAGCAGGTTGACTGCCGATCTATATTTTTGAGTTTGTGGTTGATGCCGGTAAGATTTTTCCAAATATTTTTATTTTATTGTGGTAAATATGAATTAAAATGAGTCTTGGATGTGTTTTTTTTTATGTGCCATTCAAAATATTAGAAAAAAAAAATTTCACTCCGATCGGAGTAATCGGCATTGCAAGTGAAAATTTTTACTAGATGCCGAACACTCCGATCGGAGTGTCCAATTAAATAAGTAAAAAAATAATAAATCGAACTCATGAACTCAAAACATTTATTTCTAAATCATTTTTGTACATTTTTATGGTAATCCTCAAAGCAATTAAGGCAAAAACCTGGTTGTCCAGGGCACATTTTGCATTCATACACTGTTTGCTTTCTTATTTTATTTTTCCTGCATTCTTTGCATTCCTTTCTGCTTACCCGTTTTGTTTCTTTAGTTCCTTTTTTTCACTAACAATTTTTTCTACTTTGCTAATGCTGTGGACATTTATTTGGCCTGGAGGAATTTGCGGCAAATTAGTAATTGGTCGTCTGGCTAGTAAATTTCTTATGACATCCAATCGGAAGTCATATAATCGTAACTGGTCAGACCGCGAATATTTATTGTACAAAAAATAGGCGTTTATCATGCTCATTTGCAGCACATGCATGAATAACTTTTTGTACTACCTAATGGTTTTACGGCTGCAAGGATAATATGCCATCATTTGATCCTGTCTATCTATACCGGACATAAAAGCATTATATCCAATGATTGCGGAAGGTTTTTCAGATTCTTGATTTCTTTTGTTTTTAAAAATGCCCATTTCGCTTCCAAATTCTGTTGAAATGTATTGAACATTGCGTTTATCGCGCCAGTTTCCGACATGCACTCCATTGCAAAACATAGATTTATTCTCACCACGTTTTAAGTTTGCACTCATTACCTCTTTCGGATTATCTTTCCTCTCAGCTCTCAGCGTACCAGTGCAGTATGTATTTTGTTGAAGTAATTTCCTAGCTAAATTAACACTATTGTAAAAATTGTCTAGATAAACAGCATGTCCCACACCCAATTTTTCCTCCAATAAATGTAAAACAATCTTTTCAGTATGTCCGCTTCCACCATAAACATCTGTCGCACCTTCGTAGACACGAAATTTCAAAATAAGTCCATTAGGCTCTGTCAGCATGTATAACTTCATACCATACTTATGACGCTTATTCTTGATATACTGTTTAAACTGGAGACGACCCCGATGAAGTACCATAGCTTCATCCAAAGACAACTCTCTTCCAGGATAGTAAATTTCTCCCATCTTGTTGTTAAAAAAATCTGCCACAAATCTAATCTTTCCTAGCCGATCTGCCGGATCCATATCTGGAGATGTAAAATGCAAACACCTCAAGATAAGCAAAAATCTATTCCTTGACATATATTTTCTAAAAACAGGTAGATTAAATAGCGGATCAGTTTTCCAATAATCGTTAAGACGGCTCAAGGATATTGTGCCAGTGTGAAGTAACAGGGCCAAAAAAATTTTTAGTTCGTCAAGAGTAAGATCTTTAAAATTAGTAATACGTGATTTTGTACTTGTTTCTGGGCGCAGCAAAACCTCGACTGCGTAAGAGTTCGTTCGTTCTACAATAGTTTGTAAAAAATCATCATCAATGATCCTTTCGAAAAAATCGATAGGTGCACCCTGTCCTGGAATTTGCACCAATAATTCCTGGGTTTTCTGGAACAAAATTTGTTTTAACGCACCTCTGTCGTTCCATTTTATCTCATCAAGGCTAGGAAGTGTTTGATGTGGCCGAATACGGTCTATACAATTCTCTTCTTCGGACTCGGAGCTTGAATTTACGTCACTATCGTCTGTGTCTGGTACGTAATGTTCGTCACTACTACCTCCGCTTTCTTCCAATAGCTGCAATAATTCAGTGTCAGTTAGCTTCTTTTTCTTATCATATACCTTTTTTTCATCACTACAATGTCTTTTTTTAATACCAGAAGGCCCAGGTTGATTGTCCATATTGTACGGCAGATTACAACCAAACCAAAAGCAAATCCGCGGAACCACTTAAGCACCTGTTAGAACTTGCGTTTTTAAGCAACGCCACCATTAGAAACACGTTTCATATACAACGCCGATGGAATACTAAAACGTTTCGTAAGAACGCATGTCGAACTCCGATCGGAGTAGACGGCGTTGGCGAAGGACCCGACGCACTCCGATCGGAGTGGTCGGCAGTCAACCTGTTAGTTAACACCTTTATTTCTGATTGCTCGAATTTACTAAAAATGCAGAACTTTATAGGTCATTTTTCTCCTAAGGTTTCATACATCGTAACAGAAATGTCAGACAATATAAAAAAGACGGCAAATATAACATAAAATATTTAACCACTGGTATTGTGAGATGGAAAATATATAGCAGGAGGATACAATAAATTTCACATATTATGCGGTATTTCGGATATATATATATATATATATATATATATATATATATATATATATATATATATATAAATATATATATATATATATATATATATATATATATATATATATATATATATATATATATATATATATATATATATATATATGTATATATATGTATATATATATATATATATATATATATATATATATATATATATATATATATATGTATATATATGTATATATATATATACACACATATAAAGTGAGAGGAATAGCGACTCGCCAGTGAGGAACAACATTCTAAACTAGTAGGGTTGGAGTCAGGTTTTGGACCAAATTAAAACTCGTTTGCTTATTACCAAGCTTTCGAAATTCTTTGATTTCTTTGTCAAGTATTTAAAAATTGATTATAAAAATTAATTAAAGGTATCATAAAAAGGTTATTAAAAAGTGAACTTACAAACTGGAGTAGAAATTCCTTATTTAAATTACACATCACTCTATTAAATTAAGTTACGAAACATTATATAATTTTTCTTTTTAACAGAAAATGAAATTTAAGAAAAACTATCTTTTGTTGAAGTTTGACAGACGAAGTAAAGAATTGTGCGGGGAAATCATAGTTGTACATGCATGTGTTGTGGAAGATCGGTGGATATCGAAAAAGAGTGAAATGTGTCGCCTAGAGTGGCATGAGGTATATACAGCGTGTTTGAGTTTCATGAACAAGATATAAATTACTCTTCTTCTTCATTCTTACTTCTTCATTACTCAAACACGCTGTACATCTTCTTCTTAAAGTGCCGAATCTAATACGGACATAAGCGACCCTCTCACCTTTGCCTGTGGTTAGTGTCTTTTTAAGTATTTCCACAGACCAACAGACAAAGGGGACCTGTAGTTTAATGTCGGTTCCGAACGTGCGAGGGCTTTACTAGGCATGATAATACCGATAGGTGGCCATTACCTTCCTTAGACAGGCGACCGTCAAGTTGTAAATTTTATTTTTATTTTATTATTAATTTATCTTTTTAGTATTATTTTACGAGCCGAGATACGAATTGGTATAGAAAGAAGACAATTCAACACTACGCTAAGGCCGCCTCATATATATATATATATATATATATATATATATATATATATATATATATATATATATATATATATATATATATATATATATATATATATATATATATATATATATATATATATATATATATATATATATATAAATATATATATATATATATATATATATATATATATATAAAATATATATATATATATATATATATATGTATATATATATATATATATATATATATATATATATATATATATATATATATATACATACATATATATACATATATATATATATATATATATATATATATATATATATATATATATATATATATATATATATAATAAATTGTACCTAAGCCGAAAAACAAGCGAAACGCGTCCTGATATGGATTAACGAATAACAGAAACTGCTGAAAAATGGACTTTTTTTTCAATTTTAGTAGTCTATATTGATTTTTAATATACTTGGGATAGATCTCTACACAGCACTGCCAAGTGATAATTGCGACCAACTCTCTGAATAATTCCTCTGAAGTTCTGTGGCTTTAAAGAGCCCCCGACAGAGAGTAGGTACGTCTTCAAAATTAGGCTTACATTAGCCAGAGGTGCAAATAATTTATATCTTACTTAATTAAGAACGGCATGAGTAGACAATATTGTTTATATTTTAAGGTATTATTAGAGAACAAAGTTAAATATATTCTTGTGGTAAACAGTATTTTAAAACTTAACACAGGCTTAACTACCTTTTGCTAAACACACATTATTAGAAATATTTTAACTTTATGTTGGATATTTCACACCTAAACGTTGGGATATAGAGGCGTGTAATACACTGTTCTATTTAAAGTATAAAAATCTTTCAAAAAGTGAAATTAAAATCCCGCTTTGCATTGCATTTGCATTTTGAAAAATTAAGTTAATGAGGGGCCTTAGTTGGCGAACTGTCGGATGTAAAATCTGAGTGTTCATTGCAAGTAAAGAACAAATTATAAAATTTTAGTATACCAATTTTTTTATACTAGTTTTTGATTTATTTTAGAAATTGGGTGTTGGCGATTTTTAAACTTTCTTCAATACCTCAGAAATTTTTTAATAAATCTAACACTGTAAAGAAATACCAAACATATTTTTCGGAAAATTTGATAGTGGCCACAGGAAATGGTATTTTAGATTTTGAGAACATTTTAGAAACTAAAAAAATATTGTCAAATCAATTCGTAACAGATGACAACTATGAAATTCCGTATAAATTATGTTTAATTACCTATTTTAATTCCATGAAACCCTGACTCAATACTTAAATATAATTGATCCGATCAGTGAAACTTTAAGTCCGTAGTGCCAAACTGAGAAAGAGAATGAAAAAAATATATCATCCATTCCTAAAATAAAGAAAATGGCGTATGATGAATCTTGCTTTATGGACTAACCTGAACTTACAACACATCTATACCGGAAAAAGAATGGAGAATAAGTAAGATCAATTCCTCAAACAATAGTAATGGCGTAAATAGTAGGAGAATGAACCTTTATCAACTCAACTACTTTCCGCAAACTTGTAGAAAAAACCCTACTCTAACCGAGTAAAAAGTTTAAGGTTTTCGGAACTCTTTTAATGATATTTTGCTATCAATTCTTTTTTGTATTTCAAAGCTTTTATTGGCGTTTCTTTCCAGTAGTATTTGGCAATTGAACCTCCAACTTTTAGTACTTGAGCAATTCTACAGAATTGTGAAAACTTATTTTAAAAAAAAAGTTGTGAGAAATAAACTTTTCGTGCCCTTTAAGCAAGTCAGCTTTATCGGTCAAAATTACACCATCATTCGGCGTTGTCGCATGAATTATAATTTTCAGGATAATTTGAGATTTGAAAAGGTATTTTGTGCTCTAATAAAAGCACTCAAGATTTTCCATCAAGCCATTAGAATATTTTTTATTGGAATATGTAAAGAAGTCAGTCAGTAAAGTCAGTCATCTGCAGCACTCAACCATTAACTGTTGAAATATCAAGAACAAACATTGTTCATACTATTGCCGATATACAGCTCGATTTATATGGAACGGAAGCATTAATAGCTTTGGCTAGATGAGATTCTTGGAATTAGGCAGTATGAAAGTGGAGAAACTTTTTATGGAGTTACCAATAGTTACCTTGAACATATATGACAGATCAAATCCCACCACTAAGAAGAGTATGGAGGGAAGCTACAAATTATATGGAGACTTCTTATACTGTTAGACTTATTAAGTAACATAAGAATATAATGTCAACATCTAACCAATCTATTAGTGATCCGCACCCACAAATTAATAAAGTGCATAAAACTTTTTGTAAATTAATTACCGAACAGTTTTATTAATCTATGCATAGTATACCAGATTGGGCTAATGCTTACAATGTTTTGGCAGATTTATATTCAGATGGTGCAGAATCTTATGAGCGTTATTTTGAAACTCTAAACATATTGGAATTTGTAGAGAAATTAGGCAACAATGGATGTTTTGCTGAAGTTGTAAGTCAGAAAAACTATATTCAATATCCTATTGTGTTAAAACTTATCAATGTGGCTGTACAAGGTCGTTCTTCATGTTAGAACTTCTTCACATCTACCGGCAACGGCACTGACACGACATCGAAGCGGCACCGACCCCGACATGACACCTGCACGGCACCGCCCCGACACGACACCGACAAAGTGATATGAAACCGAGGAAACATTTTTTACTAGGACCCGTTGAGCACCATAGCAGCTGTTAACAAGTTATATTTGCGTTATTTGTTACATCTTAGACGTAAAAGGCGAAAATGTAGTCAAAGCCTGCCAACTTTTTTCTCGTAGAATTTTATTTTTATAATTTTCGTTGGTTTTATCCTAAAGACAGGCTTTAGTTTATACAAGTTCAAATAATGTAAAAATATCAAACTTGAAGATCATGGTACCAACTTGAAACTCACTCAGTACTTTTATTAAACTTATAAAAATGGGAACCACACGAGTGGAGAGACTGCTCTTCGACGACAGCCGGCGACTGCAACGACATGGCACATGTTGTTGAGTATGAAATCACTCCCATTTATTTAAATGTTATTTTTAGTCCACCAGAATCGGTGTCTCTGCTGTGTCGTTGTCCTGTCGATATAGTGTTGGCAGATGTCAAAACGCCCTTAAAATTATTAGTGTGATTGAACAAGAGCTTTTAGAACCTTCAGTGTAAAATTCTTCCTATGGAGGAATTAGTGGCGGAAATGTATAAAGAGTTTTTATGTCGGAGGCATTATTGGAAGAAACTATGTCATTATATTTTGAATTAACAGATCATATTGTCCTCAAAGCGGCACAAGTATAAAAAGACTTTTTAGAAACAAAAAGCTTACTAAAATTATAATTAGATTTTAAATTATTAAGAATACATGAAGATATTTTAGTAATTAGAATCTGTTTAGATAACTAAGTATATTAGTTGTATAGTAAAAGGTAACGAAATCGAAAATTAAATAAAACTGTTAGAAATATATTTAAGGCTTATTATATATTAGAAAAAATCAATCATAAAAAATACATTTGATAAAGCAATTTGAGTGATATACGCACGCATTTTGGAGTTAGGGCTCTTAACGTTGGTCGACCATCTTACTGAATTACAGGCTTAGATGAGTACTCCACTTTTTCGTTTCCTTTAACGTAAACAAATAGTATATCAGTAGTTAGTTGCATGATAATATCCGGAAAAGAATGAAAAGATCCTGAATTTCAGTTAACGTAGTGATAATATTTCATTAGCGAAATGGTGGTTTGTGTAATTCCGAGAAAAGCAAAAGGTTGTTTAAATATATAATGGCTTATTTTTTCTCTATCGTAAGCAGCTAATTCTTTAGAAATAAATCTATTTTTTTCACCTCCAAACCCTTGTACTATATACCCATAACAAGTCTCCTATTCATGATTATATGAATGTTAATTAAGTCTTAAACTATTAATGAAATTATCAAGTAGTTATGTTAATTTGTATAATAAATATATTAAAGTTCAAGGATGGAGATGAAATTTAAAATCGTTTTATTATTTTCTTCAAAAGGTTGTAGCTAAATCATCTATTATTAGACAATATGTTGTTATTTTAGCTGGCGTTTTTTTTCGTATCGAATTCAATCCTTATTGTTACTAGACTACTCTGTAATAATTCTTATTGATGTTAGCAATTAATATGCATAATAAGTGCATTGGACTTAAATTCTGTTGGATTAAATGTGGGTTGTACTGGCAAATTATAATAAACTTGAAATGAAATTTAGTATTTTTAAAATCAAGTAGGAGATCGTTGTAGAGGTATTTTTCAAAATTTAAGAATACGTTTTCAGAAAAGAATCGATAATACTACCATTTAAAACATAATCTAATTTTTTAAATACGAATACTCGCCAATTGTTGATTCGTACTGTGTTTTTTATTGGAAAATTGCCATCGCCAGTTATTTGTAATTCTAAATAAATCTTACTTTTGCAAGGTAAAGGATAATTTCCTGTTTATTGCATAGCAATTCTTATTTCATCATTGGGTCCTAGTTTTGTTGGATTAAAGGATTCGAAAGAAACTATCTCCCAGCTTCAAATTGATTCATCCAATAGAAAATTTTATTTAAATATACTATTGTTATTTAAGTTTAATACCAAAACTTAGAAGAAACTGTCGATATGAAGCTGTTAATCTTCGTACGGTCAATTTATTACTAAACTTTGTAATAAAATTTAAGATGTCCAATTCTTTGTAATATGGAATGACTATCATTTATTTAATTGGGAAATATATGAGACTTTGTGGTGATTCTATTCTTTTAAAACCAGATGGTATACTGGAAAAAAATTGATGTATTATATGAACCGACTTACTAGTAAGGTATCAGTCCAATAACATAACCAGTATTTTCTTCCAAATATATCGGAGCGCTGTTAAAGTGGTAGAATTACCACTAATAACAAAACTGTATGACGTAATACCATAATATTCTTATGAAGTCTGAAGAAAAATTATTTATGATCTATTGTTATAAAGAAATTTTAGGTATAGTTGACCGCAATTTGTTTTATTAAATGTTAGATGACTGTTATAAATATATTTTACCATGTTTTTATTTTCGTCGCTATAAAAAATATATATTTAGCTCAGATGGAGATCGGAAATTATCACCACTATCAAAGTATAGTACATTTTTATCTTTTTTATATAAACTGTACAATGGGGACCATCATCATTATAATTGTCTAGGTTAAAAATACCGATTTCATGTTTCTTAATTCTTTTCTATAATTTATCTCTCATAAGTACCTCACAAAAATTGTAACCTAGTACATATAATTCAAATTTATTTATTAAATTTTTCGGTATTTTGTAAACATATTTCTTATCATGTGATTTGGAAATTGTATATATATTAGAAATGTTTATGTCAAATGACTAGTGTTATATAATCTTACTGTATGTCCATATATATATATATATATATATATATATATATATATATATATATATATATGTGTATATATATATATATATATATATATATATATATATATATATATATATATATATACGAAATCAAAAAGCAAACTTTTTTTTTATAATAATCATGACAATTCAGTAAACAATTTCAGAAAACATGGATAATTGTTTGAGGGAAATAGCAAAAGAAGGTTAATTGTTAGATCATGAGGATATGAAAAAACCAATGTTGTTTTTAGTTTAATTAAAGATTCTAATGACTTACGGTTTAAAAATTTACATATTCAATTAAAATCCTTACACCAACCTAAATATGGATGTTTAAGCACAGTATTTAAGCTATTAAAAAAAAATTGGATCCGTTGAATCAGATAGTGAAAAAAATATAATTTCGCCACAAAAAACAAAAACCAAACTCTACAATTATATTTGATCATATGGTCTGTTGTAATCAGAACATTTATTTTTACTTTGGAAGACATAAGAATACCTCTTAGCGAGTTTTTTTATTTGTGGTGCATGCATAAAATATTACTTACCTCAAAGGATGAACAAAATATAATTTTAAAATAAAAATTTCTACTTCTAATCAAAACATTTTGTGCTTCAATTCACAAATACTAAATTCTTTAGCTTAAAAATATACAAATGTTTTCAAAGTTATTTCGGAATGAGAGCTAAAATCTTTTATAAGATAAACTGGGACCTAGGCTGTCCGCAGTTCAAGAGAATAAAAGGAATATAAGCCTATGTTAGGTCATATTTCAAAAGAAAAAAAGGAACGGATTCTCGTAAATTTAAGAATGCTACTTACAAAGAAGAGTTTCATTCAAGTAAGGAAATCTGTTTGTTAAAGATGGGTTTATTTTAAATAGAATATATTTTGAAAACCATGTACTGGAATTAAATGATGGAAATTATAAAATTCATTTTTTTTTTTAAGATGGAAAAATATTATTTAAAATTATTCATAGCCTTTCTATAATATATTTAGTGGTAAGATTTTTGCCGAGAGTTTTTTCTGACTCAGCGTTTCAACCGTTATGTTTGTTACCGTCGCGGCTCCACTAGTAAAATGGCATCCTATATAATTACAGGTATTCATCTTTTATACCATTATTATTGTTGGTATATGAAAAAGAATCACATAATGTGATAAGAGAAAAAATACGTGTAAATGTGATAAGAAAAAGGAAGGAAAAGTAAAAAAGGCATTAATTTAAGTATTTAAATTAATTTTAATTATTAACATCCAATAAACAATATTCATGTTTTCTGCATCCTTTGAACCCATGCTCATTTATATATACTATCTCTAACAATCTTTCGGCAGAATAGGTTTTGTTTTTAATATTTTAACATTTTTAAAATCAAACCAGTCGTTGTTATAAACAGTACGCTCTACTACTTATGTTATAGGACTAAAGATACTTTTTAAGTCCATGTCCCCTCTGTTTTATATAATATTCAGTCTGACCAATAAATTTCTCGGACAAATTCTGGCAGATTATTATGTAAACGACATTAAAATGTATTTCCAATATTTTCCTTAAGTAGTTCTATATGGTATTTTTGGACACTATTTTGTTTTCTTCCTGCTGTAAAATATCTCTGGTTTTTTCTGAGAGACTTTCTTGGTTACACCACTATTAATGTTAATGTTAAAGTACACAAAAATACCATTTTGTTTTCAGAACCTTAAGAATGACCAAGTAAATGGTCAAAACGTGGATATAAGGAAACAGGTTTCTTCTCACAAAATATTCCTTCTAAATTACAACACAACATAAAAATATATCATTTTAGACCATGACACCATATGTTTAACTTATTTAAGTAAATAACACAAGTTTACAAAATGTGTACCATGAGAACCTATTTTGATTTTGATCAATATTTTGTGTATTCTGTGGTTTTAATTCCTAATAAAAAAATCGTTTTTCTTCATAACGTAACAAACTTTTTAAGAAATTTGGTTAAAAATGGAATCATAATTAGAGCATGTCTTGGCTCATATCTGTCAACAAAAATCTACTTAAGATTGTTTGTATATTTCTATTACTTTTTCTATTTTATTACACGTTTATTTTTAGAATTATACTGAATCTTTACGTGGGAATGTATGAGACCAATAACGAAAATAAAAATGTAATTATCCTTGTATCCAACAATAAAAAAAAATTAACTTGACACGAAATATATAAAAAGGAGCTTTTGCTTGGACAATATTGTAATTCTATTAGTTATCTTTAATAGCCAGTTCCGCTCTTAATATATATCATAAAAATAACAATAAATGTACTTCAAAATAATCTTTCGTTTTGCGACAGTCAGTGATGTCGATAAACATCGAAGAGCAATTCAATAGAGTTTCATATTTTCAATTTTTTTTAATGACAGAAAATTAGAAGATACAGTAGAACACCGATTAACCGAGTCGCGATTATCCGAGCTCCGGATTAACCGAGCCAATCTAAGAAGCTGATTATTCGAGGTACGCGCGTCTATGCTGCGTATTAACCGAGCTCCTAAAATATGTATGTACATATTTCCATTTAAAATCGTCGGGGCCTTCGGGGGATCCCCCTGGCCCGTGTCAGGGGTTCCCCTATTTATATTTTTGGACTCTTTCACCATGTAAATTTACGTGTGCGTTATAGCGTTTACTACGGAGAAGTACGAGTATACTCACATAAGTTATTTGGTTGGAGTTCTGGTAGTTAAATGTAATTAATACAAACTGCTTTGTTTGAATTTTTGTTTGTCGTATTATAATGGAGCAGAACAAGCGTAAAAGAATTGTCGTTCCTATTGAAGAAAAATTAAAAGCCATCTGAAGAATTGAAGCAGGAGAGACAATTGAAGTTGTTGCACAAGATTATGGAGTAGGTGAGGTAACAGTTGGAGATTGGAAAAGAAACCGCACAAAAAATAGAAGAGTGGTGTATAAATCAAGCCTCCTCGTCTTCAGGAAGAAAATCAATGAAAACCGGCGACTATGAAAAGGTTAACGAAGCATTATTCATGTGGTTTAACCAACAGAGATCAAAATGTGTGCCTCTGTCAGGTCCAATTTTAAACAGAAAACAATAATGATTAGTAGGCAATTCCCAGAGATGGATCAGTTTACCGCCAGTTCTGGATGGCTTGACCGCTGAAAAAAACGGTACGGTGTACGAGAACTGACTGTATGTGGTGAAAAACTTTCTGCTTATGTGTCATCAATTGAGAAGTTTAAGCAGAACTTTAAAAAGCAAATCGAAGATTATGGATACACATGTGATCAAATTTGTAACTGTGATGAAACTGGTCTGAATTATAAAATGCTTCCATCAAAAACATTGGCATCTCGACAGGAAAAATCAGCTCCTGGGTACAAACGAAGTAAGGAAAGATTAACTATAATAGTATGTTCCAATGCATCTGGCAAGCACAAAATCCCATTGATGGTGATTGGCAAGTCTACACGTCCAAGAGCTTTAAAATACATCTCACCCAAAGCCCTACCAGTCTATTACAAAAGTCAGAAGAGCGATGGATGCGACCTTATTTACTAAATGGTTTGAAGAAGAGTTCGTGCCATCTGTGACTACATTTTTGAACAGAAACCGTCTTCCTATTAAAGCAATTTGTTAATAGATAATGCCCCCTCTCATCCTGGAGAAGGACTTCATGTGGGCGAAATTGTTGTAAAATTTGTTCCTCGAAATGTAACTAACATAATGCAACCAATGGATTAAGGCATCGTCGAAAACATTAAAAAAAATTATAGACGTTTATATCTTGAACATCAGTTAGAATACACAGAAAATTAGGATATTATCAATGGAATGAGAAAGGTTACACTAAAAAATGTAATTTACTGGGTAAGTCAAGCTTGGGATTCTGTGCGTATTACCACTATTCAAAAATCTTGGTCAAAAGTTATGGATTTTGAGGACTATAATGACAGTGAAGATGATACTCCATTAAATGAATTAGCTTTGAAACTGAGAAGCCATGGAGAAATGTCCTGTTCAAATTTTGACAGCGAGATAGAAGAAAAAGAAAAAAGTTTATTTGAATTAATGCAAAAATTAAAAGGTTGCGAAAATATGACAAGAGAAGATGTTGTTGAATGGATTACAGCAGATGATTTAGAAGAAGAAATGAGTATTGAAGAAGTAATGAATGCCTTTCAGGAAACCGAAAAATCAGATGACGAAGCGGCGGTGGATGAACAGTCTCCTACTAAGATCTCTCATCAAGAAGGTCTTGCTTCTTTGGAAAAAGCTTTGAGGTTCATCGAACAACAACCAGAGGCAACCCCAGCGGATTTGCTTCTTCTTAATAGACGGAGAAACATTGCAGTGAGAAAAAGAAGATGCAATATGAAACAGAAGCGCATAGATACCTATTTCACTGTTTTATAATGTACGTACCCATTTATGTGTTAAAAACGTTAATACATCGGTTTAAAGTATTGGTGTTTATTGTTTGAATGAATAAAAAACAAATCCGGATTATCTGAGTTTTCACTTATCCGAGAAGGGTGCCCCCCCCCCCACATTACCTCGGATAATCGGGGTTCGACTGTATATGCAAACACTTTTATGCTCTTTAAATGACCGTCCTACGTAGAGGTAAACCACTAGAAGTAATATTTTCACAAGTACTTTTTAAAAATGAGAGTCATACTACTGATTATACTAGAACTTAGATTTCTAATACATCTCCACAATTCAATCAGTAATGTCAGCCTTTTCTAATACTACAAATATTTAACACAATTTAATTACATATGATACACAATTCAATTTGGAACTATAATATGAGTCACATTATTTAGCATCATTATAAATATTAATATATACTTTATTTTTTTATCCGGTTTCTAATAACCATTTCATATATTATTAAGAGAATAGTTTTGTCTATAGCTATCATTTCTTTACCAAAATACCAAAAAATAGTAGAAAACTAGTTGAATTTTATGGAAATAATTTGTACTCATTAATTTAATATTAATAATTATATATTAGCAGTAATTTAAAGTTGCAGAAATTAGACTTTAGAATAAATTACACCTTAATATATAAATCACATGTCAATCTAACTATTCGCCAAGCATATTGCAATGTCAAATTGATATATATCTAGATCCAAAATTACTTACTATATTGGGTGAATTGTTGGTGTTAGATTAAATAATTTTAATTTTGCGTATGATTTTTCAATAGAATCATCCCATTGAAGTTGTATTCAAGTGATGAAAAATTCATCACTAGGTTTAATATTTTATATTAATAAAGAAAATAATGTTTCTCATAAAAAATTGGCTATTAAAATTTTTAACAAAGATTCTTCGTTATTTATGTAAGAAAATTACATTTTGACTTAATGACTGATGTAAAACAGTTTAGAAATCGTCTTTACGCTTTTTCTTCATAGTTTAGAAAGTAATTTTAAAATCCAATTTTTAAAATTTGTAATTTTGTTTCTGAAGATTAAAAAGGAAAGAATAAGTCAAGTAATGTTACATACAAGAAATTGTTATTACATTATTATTTGTACTATTTGATACTTTTCAACAAGAGTCCTGTAATTAAACGTTACAAGATAGAAAAGTCTAGGTGTTTCACTCCGCCGATTTAATTATTTAATTATTTATTTACTTTGAATTGTTGTGGCTGTTACTTTATGGAAATTCATAACGAATATAATGAAAGACTGATTTTGTCAAATTTCCATTTTATTTAGTTTCACTAAAACTGTATGACGCGTTTCCCTATACTATAGCTTCGTCTGATACAAAATGATATTTGAATATTAGTGTTGTTACATTTATACAAATACCCTAAGGCAGATAGGTAATAAAATTTTATTACCTTTTGTATCATAGTATCGCTATAGTATAGCGAAACGCGTCATACAGTTTCAGTGAAACTAAATAAATTGGAAATTTGACAAAATCAGTCTTTCATTACATTATTTATTTACTTTTCTTTAATTTTATGTGTGTTTTCATTGGATTTACATATTTTGTTTTACTTTTTCGCCACTGCATAGCTTAAAATTTGTACTTATACAATCTTATATTACGAGGCTGGCTTGAAAAGTCGGAGAGATGGCAACACCGGCGCGTATCGAGATCATGTTTAGTTAGTAGCATCTCTTGAATGAACGCACACCAAGTTTCAGCCATATTGGTCTATTTCTTTGTGTTTGGCATTCGTGTGAATCAAGGAAGTAGAGTGATTTTCAAGAAATGGACGAAAAAGAATTTCGTGTGGTGATTAAACATTACTTTATGAAAGGCAAAATGCCTCAGGAGACTAAAGAGAAGCTTGATAAACATTATGGTGACTCTGCACCTTCGATTAGAACAGTTTATAAGTGAACGCGTGACGCTGAACGTTGTGGACGGCCTGTGGAGGTTACGACTCCAGAAATCATTGATCAAATCCATGATATGGTGATGGATGACAGAAGAGTTAAGGTGCGTGAGATTGCTAGTGCTGTGGGCATCTCGACTGAACGGGTACATAATATTTTGCATAAACATCTGGACATGAGAAAGCTATCCGCAAGATGGGTGCCGCGATTGCTCACGCTTGACCAAAAACGGAATCGTGTGAAGTGTTGCAAGGATGGTTTGCAGCTGTTCCAGAAGAATCCGGAGGACTTTAAGCGTCGTTTCGTCACAGTAGATGAAACATGGATACATTACTATACTCCTAAGACCAAACAACAATCTAAACAATGGGTTACCAAGGGGGAATCTGTACCAAAAAAGGCGAAGACCGTTTCTTCGGCCGGAAAGGTTATGGCGACTGTCTTTTATGATTCGCAAGGGATAATCCTCATCGACTATCTGGAAAAGGGTAAAACTATTACAGGTGAATATTATTCATCGTTATTGGACCGTTTGAAAATCGAGCTGCAAGAAAAACGCCCGCGATTGGCCCATAAGAAAGTCCTTTTCCATCACGACGCACCAGCACACACCTCAGCAGTTGTGGTCGCAAAATTAATAGAAATAGGATTCCAACTCGTTTCACATCCCCCCTATTCTCCAGACTTGGCTCCCTCGGACTACTATTTGTTCACCAATTTGAAGAAATGGCTGGCGGGACAAAGATTTTATTCAAACGAGGAGGTGACTTGGACAAATCCTATTATTCGGAAGGGATCAACAAACTAGAACATCGTTGGACGAAGTGTATAAGCCTAAAAGGAGACTATGTCGAAAAATAAAAAAGGTTTACCCCAAACACATAAGTAGTTTTTATTTTTGCACGGACTTTTCAAACCAGCCTCGTACATTACCAGTTAAACCTCTGTGTTTTTACAACCCTACCTATAGTCATTTAAATGTGTTGAATTTACGTTTTATTATTTACTTAATATACTACTAGTATTTTTTTTATCATATTTAATGGTTTCATTGTACTAACATTATTTTCCTCCAAAAAAAAAACCTTGACCACATGTGTAATCGCGTTGTTTTCCGGTAAAAAATTAGGCATCAGAAAATTAGACTCATTTATAACCACGTCAGTGTAGCGGTGGGAAAAAGGGCGGTTATTTAAACGAGGGGATGGAAAATCGGGAAAAGCGTTCAACTGAGATAGATTACAACTTGAGGATTTTACCCAAAGTTCATTTGTTATGGGCAAACAATAAAAAAGCTAAAAAATTGCCATGTATCCATAACTCAACGGTCAATTGACAGCCTGACAAAGTTTGTTTTATTCATAAAAACTGTATGAACAAATAAGAATAATTTGGCTTTGTTTCACAAAAAAAAGATATCGTATTTTTTTCTTTGGTATATCAGTTATTTAGCTAATGATGTGGAAATATTAAAAAAAAAAAATCAGCCTGTCCGTTGCTGGCACATTAGATTTCAAAATAAATACTCCAAAAGCTCTAATCCTTTCAGTTCCCCTTTAATCCTTTACATTTTTGATCATGTGAATTAAAATTTGTTTGTTATGGCAACCCGGAATCAGAAAAAAATTCCCATAATACCATTAAAATTTTTTAATATATCACTTAAAAACTAGTTCCTCCTTCAAATAATGCGAGGGGATTTTTTTTAAGTTATTTGCTTAGTTATGAAGCAACACTCGCCCAAAAAAATATTTTTCTTTATAAATAATCTCTACAATAATACACTTAGTCTCGCTTTTCTAGAGTTGTTTCATTTATTAAAAAAAAAATCCTTAGCGGCTTTTAGCTCATTATCCAGCAAAAACTGTCTAAAAATGTCTTTAAATGGATGAATAAAACCAAGTTACAGGGTACTTAGTCAGGGCTGTAGGGTGTTGCAACTTTCAGCTTCAACTGCGTGAGCCTACAATTGTCATCCATCAGCAAAGTGTAGGTTCTACGACAATTCGGATGTTTTCCCTAATAACCTCCTTCTGTACCCCCCTTTTCACATATATTCAGTAATTAAAAGTAAAAAAAATGGTCACCATCAACTTTCTAGAATATGAGTTTTCCCATTATTTGGAGGTAAAAAGCCCTTATGACCCTATTGCTTCTACTCTTGTTTCGTAGAAAGGTCCCAATGGAACACTTAAGTGTCGTCGCCTATGATAATTTGTAAAAAATAA
Source organism: Pachyrhynchus sulphureomaculatus (assembly GCA_019049505.1). Lineage (NCBI taxonomy): Eukaryota > Metazoa > Arthropoda > Insecta > Coleoptera > Curculionidae > Pachyrhynchus > Pachyrhynchus sulphureomaculatus. The sequence goes on from CM032456.1 coordinate 150,922,656, forward strand.
CTCTAATCGGTTTCTAAAGCAAATTTTCTTGACAAGTTTCTTTCTTCACCAATTTCTGCTCCAGTGTAAGGAGTTTTTCAAATACTCGTGCATTCTTGAAAACGGTTGTTTCATACTTCATTAACCAGCCCTGGAACCTTGATTCGTCGATATGATAACAGCAAATCCTCAACGAGCTTGACGGTTTCCTCAAATCTCGTCTTAGCAGCCCTTCCTGAGCTGGTTTCATTCTTAAATGAGTATATACCATATAGGTCAATATATTACATTCTCTAATATGTTCTGCTGCTGCAGCTGAATCATTCTCAGTCAGTTGTGGCTTATCTCAGCTTACTGACGAACCAACACGGATCCCTGATCGAGACGGGGAGTTCGCCAGTCTTCTTGATCTGTTTTTAATCACCAATCCGGAGATTTACACGGTCATCGTAAATCTGCCGTTCTTCCGACCATAAACTGCTTTCGACATCGAGTGTGCTACTAATCAGTGACAGAGCGGCGCCTAAGCCACACAAAATTTGGCACTACAAATCTGCTAAATGGGAAGATCTCATGGAATATTTTCGAACTTTCCCTTGGATAGACATTTGTTTTTGATCTGACAACCCATCTGACTGCGCGCCCTGGCGATGGCCGATGTTATTTTGGCTGGTATGGAAGCTTACATTCCTTTCGAAGAAATACCTCCCCCCCCCCCCAACAGCAAGCCTTCGTTTGAGCGAAAATGCAAAGAAGCTGTTGCTTCTAAAAACATTTTGCCTACCGACAATGGCGTGAAATTCCTAACACCATAAATCGTAACACCTTCGTTCGTGCCCGGAAAACAGATGCAAAGGAATTATCGACGAAACCAAGGAGGCACACAATCAACGAATTAGAAGCAAACTTCTCGCTTGTCCCAACAATTCCAGGAAAAACACCACCTAATATTCCCATATTGCAGTCAAGGATGCCCGATGTTGTTTTCAGACAGCGTATCATAAAGCTTATTTTATTGAAACTAGATACCAAAAAAGGCTTCTGGCGCTGACGGAATACCTGCCATAGTTCTCAAAAACTGTGCGAGGTAACTAACACCAGTTTTCTGTAGACTTTCCAACCTATCCTACAGAAAGGGAATATTTCCTTCTTGCTCGAAATGTGCCACAGTTCAGCCGATACCTAAAAAAGGCAAGAAAATCTTACCAAAGAAGGAAAAGGTTATCAGTCAGCATCTTCTAAAATATCTTAAAGGATTCAACATTATTAGCCATAACCAATATGGCTTTCGTAAACATAGATCAACAGGAGATCTTCGGACTTACGTAACACATATTTGGAACAACGCAATTGAACACTTTGGAGAATCTCGAGCGATTGCTCTTGACATATCCAAGGCATTTGACCGTGTTTGGTCTGATGGATTATTGGCTAAGCTACGCTCTTATGGTATGTCTAAAAAGTTCTGTTTGTGTCTCTCATGTTTCCTCAGAGAGCGTTCTTTACGAGTGGCAGTGGACGGATTTCTTTCTAATACCTTCACTATCAACGCCGGTGTGCCCTAAGGCTCCATACTGTCTCCTACTCTCTTTCTCATTTACATTAACGATCTGCTGGAAAAGACCGGGAATGCAATCTACAGCTTTGCAGATGACAGTACGCTTATCTCTTCATTCACTTTGAAAGCTCGGACATCGGCTACTCAGGTGAATATCCGTAGACAGCAGGAGGTCGTTCAACTTAACAAAGCCCTGGAAGAAATTCTATCTTGGGGTGACAGTAACCAAGTGGAATTTAACGCTACAAAATCCCATGCGGCAGATTTTTCTAAAAAAGTTAACGTTGCTGGACCTAAGATGGTCATGTCCGGGCACTCCTAGCATCGTCAATCAATTTGTTTTGGCGTTAATTTGGGAACAAATGTGTCCTGGCTTGAACATGTTGCAGGCGTAGCAAGAAGAGCTTCTCAAAAGCTGGGAATATTATTTCGAATCAGAAAGCTTTACATTCCACAATAACTGCTAATTCTTTACAAAGCTCAAATTCCACCAACTGTGGAATACTGCTCCCCATGTTTGGGGCTCCGCTCCCAAACACACACTGCATTTATCGGATTCTGTTCAGAGAAGAGCTGTTCGTCTGACTGGAGACCCGGAACTGACCGGCGGCCTTAATTCGCTGGAACGGTTGGCGACTTCAGTCTGTTCTACAAGTATTTTCATGGAAAATGTTCGAAGGATGTAGCATGCTTAATTCCTCCCAGAGCGGTGCATGTCAGAAATACACGTCGCGCTAATATCCATCCATATGTGGTTCAGCTTGTTACTCCGCGTACAAGGCTTTTCAAGCAGTCTTTTATATGGAGAACATCATCCCTTTGGAATAATTTGCCCAGGGCTGTGTTTCCCACCGAGTACAATTTACAGCGATTCAAGAACAACGTGAATCGCTTTTTCCGCAGACATGCCGCTCCTGGAGCGCTTTAGGGGCTTCCCTGTAGCACGTGTGCTAGACTCATAAAAAAAGTATATTATTTGTTTGCTTCCTTCTTTAGTGAGGCGCTTTCTATTATTACTGCACCATATCCCAAATTAATATCACTCGATTCTCGAAAAAAAGATGTCAAAAATGAAAAACGCAACAAAATTTCGTAAGTAATTGAAACAGAGATATTTTTTATAATGGTTATAGCACACAAATTGCAGGAAAGTCCCTATAGAGCTATAGAAGCGTCACAAGTGCAAAAAAAAGTAAGTCACTCACAGTGGCAACCTGAACCCGTTACGGATGTGAAGTATTAATGCGACGTGTATTCCTAGCATGCGCTGGGACAAATAAAGCGGGCTACATCCCTAGAACACTTTCCATGAACATACTTATAGAGTAGACTCAAGTCGCCCACCGTTCTTCGAAGTTTCAGGGAATCAAGGTTGCTGATGGGTTCTGTGTCACCAATCACATGAGCAGCTCTCTTCTGAATAGAATCCACTTAATGTCAGCCCCAAACATGGAAGTAGTATTCCATCGTTCTTAGAATTTGAGCTTTGTGCAGAATTAAAAGTTGTTGTGGATTGTAAAGCTTTCTAGTTCGAAATAATGCTTCCAGCTTTTGAGAGACTTTCTTTGCTATACATTCAACATGTTCATGACAAGACGTATTTGCTTCCAAAATAACGCCCAGTAAATTCAGTGACGGTGCTCGAGGAATGAAGTGTCCCGACATAACTATATCGAGTTAAGCTACGTTAACTTTTTAGGAAAAACTGCCGCCTAGGTTTTTGTAATATTAAATTCTACTCCTGACGCTATAGATGAAAAAATATAATTTCTTTTCTGCGTCATGTATTTTATGCGTATCAAATTTGCAATCAATATCTTGTTCCCTCCGAGAGTTGTAGCTAATAGACAAATGGATATACTGACAGAAATTCTAAACTATGTTTTTTCATATAGGTGTAATTCTTCTGTTTTTCCCTTGGGTCGATTGAATCAGTGGTGCTATTCTACATATACAGAAGAATTATACCTATAAGTTCAGTAACATGTAGAAGTTTCCTATTAAAATATGTGTTTCACGTTATAGGAAATGCTAATATCTTAGAAAGCAATTTTTTCACAAATACAATACTTTATTTCTTCGAGAGAAATAAAAAGAAAAAATTGTTAATACGATTATCCACGCTTTTATAAATTCGTAATTACAATTATTCATTCATTACTGTTTAGACAAAATTCTTGAGTTGTAAAGTAAAAGTAGCTTAAAAAAATAACCGGCCAAGTGCAAGTCGGAGTTGCGCAATTAGTGTTCCGTACGTTGATTGCTTTTAAAATAAAAATTTTTGTTACAGAGGTATAAAATGATCAGTGACTTCACAAAACACACCTCAAATGAGTTTTCACCAAAGTTTTTTTTCCGATCTTCACTGAAAACGCCCCCCCCCCCCCCCCCCCCCCCCCCCCCCCCCCCCCCCCCAACGGATGACCTTGATTTTTTTTTATATACCATATAAATTATTAAAGTTAACTCACTCGTGATAATTTTCGTTCAATCCACACCCTATGGAGAATTTTCCAGAATTTTTGCAAAATTTTTTTGTTCAGTACTTTTCGGGAAAAGTGTGCGCAAGTATTACATTATATATATTTTTAAACTCGTGTTTTTACAAGCTTTTAATTAATACCCCACTTGACCTGGTAAAAGTTTTTACTTTCACTTCCAATTTTACCCCTAAAACCAACTTCTTATGTCAATATTTAACTTTTGAAACTACACACACACACACACATCAATTCTTATATGAGTGCCAAATTTCAACTTTCTATGTCCAACAGTTTTGGAGAAAATTGGGTGTGACAGACGGACGGACAGACGAACAGACAGATAGAGGAACAGGCAGACAGACAAAGAGGCAGACAGATGTATAGACAGACAGACGGATAGACAGACAGACGGACGGACACACACCGAAGTAATCTTATAAGTGTTCCATACGAAACAATAAAATTTTCCTCAAGTAATAGGTATTAAATTATCATGAGAAAATCAAGAATTTACTGTTTGCTTCTTATCTCGAATGACTAATCAAATTTATACAGCATAAAATTAAGTTTGAAAGGATATAACATATCTTACAAAATTTGAATAAAACATTACATTTACAAAAATATAAAGCAATAAAAGTTTAACTGTAATAAGAGCAAGATAAGAGATTGGCCGGAAAAGTAAAAGCATTTTAGTTTCAATTTAAAACAGGAAATTCGGCGATTTAGGCACGCTTTTGTTAAACAGGAAATTTCTTAAAATTCGCCGTTTTGGAATGACGTATCCGGTGTTGTTTATTCGACTGTGTTATTTATTATAGTCGTGCTACACCGATAACTCTTATGTTGCCAAAATTACGGAAATAGTTCTCTAAAAAATTAATATCCACACTTTATCCGCACATATAAGATAAAATTTATAGCTGATTAATGTTCCATGTGAATTATTTACTGGAGTACATTGTTGCGCAGGTATGTGAAGATACATAACGAATGTTCAGATCGATTTCGCGAAATCGTCCCTATCTTTGCAAATTCAATAAATAATTTTTAGTGACTTAACTTTATTATATTTTAGGCGGATGGTCGAAAAATAAAACATTTACTAATGTACAGTCTGTAAAGTAAGAACGTCACCGCGCGTATTACCATCAATATATTCTTTGGTGTACTAACAATAGCGCAATTACCGTAGTAAGTTGTCTAATTTCCTCCTGCAGCAATAATCGCCTGGCATCTTCGAGGCATGCCGTCGACGAGATTTTCTGCATACTCTGCAAATTTTTCGAATCTCGCGAGACAACTGAGGCAAAGTCCTCAGGGACTTTCCTCTGAGCTTTCTTTTTACAAGAGACCAAACGTTTTCAAGAGGGTTGGCGTCCGGCAATTCTGAGGACCACTCTAGTATTCTATTGTGGGCCCAAGCGAGCAGCTTCGTGACATGCGTTTGGCCCAGCAAAAGTCTCTTCAACATGTTTCGTAATTTGACATCATGAGCACGAAGATATTATCGAATGATAAGATACATTTAAATCTGATTTTCCTAACTTTGAGGGTCCTTGACGCGGGGTTAATCTCGGGACCCGTGAAAACAAAGACATTATTCGTTTTTCGATTTTCATACTTACTTCGCCTACCGAGATACGTTTTGGCAAGTCGTCGACATTTTTCGTTTCATTAAAATGATTTACCTGTTTTTTCACAAACGACTTAAAACTTTTCAAGTTATTTAGCGGCAGCGGAATGTGTCATTTTAGGCCTCTTTGGATAAGAACAAAGAAAAACTGTCTCGAACCGATGCGCACACATTTGACTCATTTTGGATTTTGAGTTCGAAATCAAGTGATACTTTTACTAAAATGTGTCGTAGGCAAAGGTTCCCTCTACCGATTTTTTTGTTGAATCGCTAGAATCGCATCTCCCAAAATGAATTATCGCGGACAAGTTCTTATTTGATAGACTGTAACTATTTAAATTTTTAATGATTCAAATTTTTTTTGGACACTTTGAGATTATTTTAGGCGACAGTTAACGATGCTCGATATAAACACATGAATGTAACCATTGCTGCTACACATTTTCAAGTAACGCATTCTTCATTCTTGAGTACACATAACGTTCCTAGTAGAGAAAAGTCTTATCACTCGGAAAATATAAGACGAACGATTCATTGCAGCTGTTTAAGCTTTGTTGTTGTTTTTTTTTATTTTGGCTTGGGCAGTTCTGCCACAGAGCCAGTCACTAACTGGACCACTTTGTGCTGAGTCTTCAGTGTATCAAAAACTATTCGCAGAGATTGAGCCATTGCTATTTATAACAAATAGAAAAAAAATGACCTTCCCTAACAGGAATATGGACAGCTTTACACTCTCCTCGCTCTAAGCCGATTAGAGCATTTTAAAATAAATAGATAGCCCCTTAGTAACATGTAAATTTGTGATTAAATGAGTGTTTTATACAAGCAAGACAACAGTTATATCCAGAATTCAAAGCTTCGTATTGTTGTCCTGTAAATAAGACATGACGATCGTTTGCGTTTGAAAATTTTCTAAAAGTCTAAGTACAAATAGAAAGTTCAGAGGTTCTGGTATACTGTAGTTCTTTATTCATTTTGGATACGGATCACTACTATATTTGCAATTAAGTTTTGTTCAAGAACAAAACCCCGTAAAATTTGTCATCTCACGAGGATCTTGTTTTTAATTTAGTATGTTTTTTTTTTGGGATGCTAATTTCAATTAAAAAGTTTATTCTGTTACATAAGGACATTGTCAGAAATTGAGACAATGAATTTCAAAAATAATTTTACAATAAATTTTTTGTAAAATATTTACAGCCTCTTGTGACTTTAGTGTCATTCATCTTACCTCAAAATCCAGCAAGAGTTTTCAGCTTGTTACTCCTCGTACAACCGCCGTCTAGACTGTAACCTTTGCATTCCATCGCTTGACTGAAAAAACTCGTTTGCGAAAGTCACAGGATTTAATTTTCGGTGAATTTTCAAATTTAAATAAGCATAGTCAAAAATAATTATGGGCAGTTCTGCCTGAGCAGGGTGAGTCAACGATAGAGCAAAGTTCATTTGTTTCGGCAATGACGAAAAAATGTTAAATAAAATAGTTTTAGCGAATGTTAAGGTGCACAGTTTAAAATTATTTTTGACTATACAGGGTACTTCAAAAAAAGTGTGGCCGATATAACATATAACTTTTTTATTGATAATGTTATATACCTAAACTTAAGTAGTTTTTCTAATATTTCAATTTTTTTTAAAAAATACCCGTTTTCAGTTTTGTAAAAAATTGCCAGTAGCGCTATTGTTTCTGAAGGTAAAATACTCATAATTGATAAGAGCATTCTATAGAGATGAAAAAAAAGATACATGTAAAGAAATTTAAGTTAGATGCTACAGGGTACTCAAAATAAATTTATGCATTTCGACTATTTTAAAGTGAAAAATCTCAAATTTTTTCCATGGCACACCCTGTATATTATTATTTTTTCTGATAGATTTTACATAACCTTCCAAGTATGTCATATACCTATTTCTAATAGTTTTCGATTTATTTTGAATTTTTCAATTTTACCCTTGTTTTTAATACACTTACGTTATAACATCATAGTTGCCAAGACAAAACAAAAAATGTAGGCATTGTCAAATTTTGACATGTCTATTAAGCAAGTAAAAATAGTTTAATTTGTTGGAGTAAACGACGTATAAAAGTAACAGTTATGGATTTTCCTAAAAATGAATTAATTGATACGGTTTATCTACTGGGCGAGGCGGGAAAAAATTGTCTTTTGGCAGTAAGGATTTACGGAGCGAAGTACCCTAATAGACATATACCATCTAGAAAATCTTTTCAGTGCTTAATGGAACGGTTTGATGGTAGTGGTAGCGTTGAGTATACGAAACGGAAAGTAGTAAAACCGGAATGTTACCAATGAGGAAAAAGAAATGGAGATTTTACTTCATGTTGAAGATAATCTCCAGGTCAGCAGCCGTCAACTAGCTGACTTATCTGACACATCCCAATCTACGGCTAAATCGCACCACGAGAAAATACAAGTATCATCCTTTTCATATGGAACTACACCAAGAACTTTAAAACCGTGGTTTTGAACGACTAGTAAGCTTTTGTATCACCATGAATGGAGCAATAGAGGCCAATCCTAATTTTTTATCCAAAATAATATTTTCTGATGAAGCTACTTTTCGCAGTAATGGAGCAGTTAACAGCCATAACATGCGTTATTATTCAACAGTTAATCCATTTTGGGTCCGGGAAGTTCAAAACCAAAACCATTCGTCGCTTAATATATGGTGTGGAATAATAAATTTTCTAATTCTTGGTCCATATTTTTTCCGCGAACCGCTTAACGAGCCTAGATATCTAAATTTTTTGCAAAACGAATTACTCCAGCTTCTTGAAGAAGTTGATAACTTTGAAAGGGAACAAATGTGGATTCAACAAGACGGAGCTCTTGCTCATTACCCCCGGGAAGTTCGGGAATTTTTAAACGATCGTTACCCACAAACATCGATCGTTAGGGATGGATTCATTTACTGGCCCTCTCGATCATGTGACTTAACACCTTTAGACAGGATACGGGATGCGTGCAGGACAATAACGCCCTTTATGCTAAGGAAAGTGAAAGAAAATATTGTAAAACGACTAAACATATGTATTCAAGTAAACGGGCATATTTCTGAACATTTATTACGTCATAATAATTAATCACTAGATAAGTTAAACTATATTAAAATTATTATTAACTATTTGTTTATACTCGTATTTTCACAATAGCGTAAGTATATTAAAAACGGGGGTAAAAATTGAAAAAAATCAAAATAAATCGAAAACTATTAGAAATAGGTATATGACATATTTAATAAAAGTTGAAGAGTTTTGCAAAATCTATCAGAAAAATTAATAATATACAGAGTGTGCCATTTAACAAATTTGGGATTTTTCAATTTAAAATAGTCGAAATGCATAAATTTATTTTGAACACCCTGTACCATCTAACTCAAATTTCTTCACATATATCTCTTTTTTCATCTCTATAGAACGCTTGTACCAATTATGAGTATTCCACCTTCAGAAACAATGGCGCTACTGGCAATTTTTTTACAAAACTAAAAACTAGTTTTTTTTTTGTTTTTTAAATTAAAATATTAGAAAAACTACTAGGTTTATGTATATAACATTATCAATAAAAATGTTAACAAACTTTACGCAAAATTTAAAAGTAAATTAGAAAATAGGATATTCCATTTAAAAAAACATATTTTATATCGGCTACACTTTTTTGAAGTACTCTGTATAGTCAAAAATAATTTTAAAACTGTGCACCTTAACATTCCCTAAAACTATTGTATTTAATATTTTTTCGTCATTCCCGAAACAAATGAGATAATGAACTTTACTGTATCGTTGACTCACCCTGTACTATATATGTTAATAATACAATAGTTTAAAGATATGTATGTAAAAAAAAACCTTAATATTTATTTATTTATTAATTTTGTTAGAAAACTTCCACAGGTTACAGAGCTTATAGATGTAATTATTCTGAATTTCTCCTGTACCGATTGACAAGGTATTGCTCACGTTTCGCCGTTCATCCTGCTGGTTTCTTCAGAGCTTGTTCCAAGAACTTCTGTGGAAAATAACATGAAACTGAGTTAATTCGGCTCGAATACGCCTTTTTTTGTTAGTGGACAGAGATGGGGATAGACGGGACTTCATGCATGATCTGTTCTCAGATTGGTAAAAGGTAAACACAGGTCACGATTAGTTGTGTGTCATGAAGGTTGTTGGGATATTTAGATATTTCGATGGACTACCGAATTTTCCTAGGGTAGAAAAAGGAATTTGTTGCAAGGATCTTTGATTGGGCAAAGATAATCTGATGTCCTGTTTCATACTGGTGTTTTGTAAGTGCTGAAGGGAAAATATGACGAAGATAAATTACACTTTGATGTCGTTTAATTCTAGTACATTATTTTTCTACTCGTTTTGCTGATATAGGTTTTACCACAGCTACATGGGATCCTGTAGACTCCTGGGTGTTCCAGGAAAATCTTATATTTGCCAGATCCAAGATGTTATGTGAGTTTAAGGCAGATAGAGAAACGTGTTATACATTTAGGGTTCCGTAGAATGAAAAAACTAAAAAATAATAAGTCTGCAAGGGTGGATGGCATTGTGGCCGAAATGCTTAAAGCGACAGGAGAGACCGGTGTTAGCTTAATCTACGAAATATGCAATAAAATCTAGACAACAGGTGAATGACCTAAAGAATGGATACAATCGATATATATATATATATAAATATATATATATATATATATATATATATATATATATATATATATATATATATATATATATATATATATATATATATATATATATATATATATATATATATATATATATATATATATATACCGATTCACAAGAAAGGCCACGAGACGTCTGTGAAAATTACCGAACTATTTCCCTTATTTGAACCACCAACCAACCAATTCTGTTGTCTCACGGAAGAGTGGAATGCAGGGCAGCAGAAATCTTCTCTTCTCATAGTAGCTCATAGACCTAAAATTTTGCCTCCTCTCAACAAAATCAACGATATACCACTGAAGACAGATATTATATACTTAGACGCCAGAATTTCTGACAAAGGGGCTACGAAGGAGAAGTTACAAGTAGGATAGCGATGACCAAATCTGAAATTACAAGCCTAAGCTAAGTATGAAAAGATCACAGAATAAATAAAGCGACTAAAAAAAGACTTGTCAATTCACTAATATTCCCTATAGTCACATCCGGAGCAGAAATATGGACTATTAATGCATCATGCCTTAAAAGAATAGAGCCTTTCGAAACTACATGCTGTAGCCGGATGCTCAGAATTTCCTGAACAGCTTATAGGGTAAAGGTGTTTGCTCTGAGCGATCTTAACATCCAAAATAGTGACCGACATCGATTCAGGGAAAAAAGGCAACATTTTTTGGTAACATAATAAGGAGGGATGGCATGGAAAAGTTTCTGATCCAGGGGAAAGTCGACGGTAGAAGAAAAAGAGGGAGATACAACATACAACAGATACATTGATCAGATTAGATCTACAACGCATTGGGGGCGATGATGAGAATTGTCGAAGGTATAAAAGCCTGGAGGGCTGTCGTAAGTTCTGAGAATAGAGGTCACGAAGCTCGGAGCCGAGCAGCGATACGAAAGAAGAAAGAGAATTTTTGAAATGCGTTCTATGACATTCTTAATTTATGGGAGAACTACAATCGCAAGACTAATCTGCTTGACTTTTAGTTTTCGGAGACACCTAAGTAGATGTAGGTTTTTTTGAAAGTAGTGTATCTCCGAAGACTAGAAGTCAAGCAGATCAACCTCTTGGGAGTGTAGTCCTTTCATCCATTAAGAGTGTCTCAGGATGAATTTCAAAAATTCTGTGGAACCATAAAGTAATAACACGTTTCTCTACCTGCCCTAAACTCTCACAGCATCTTAGATCTGTTAAAGATATGATTCCCTTCAAATACCCAGGAATCTACAGTATCCTAAGTGGTTGTGGTAAAATCGATATCGGCCAAACGAGAAGAAAAATATATACTAAACTTAAAGAACATCAACGGCTAATATGTTTTCGTAATATTTTTACTTCAGCACTTGCAGAACATCAGCATAAAACAGGACACCAGATTCTCTTTGATCAATCAAAGATCCTTGCAACAAATTCATTTTTTTATTATAGAAAAATTCGTGCGACCATCGAAATATCTAAACATCCCAACAACCTTAGACGTGATACTGGTCATTACATCTCACTAATCTGGGGACGGATCATCCATGAAGCCCCGGTCACCTCCACTACGGTCCACTAATACAAATAGGCGTGTGCAAACTGAATTAACTTAGTTTCGTGCTACATTTTGAAGAAATCAGTTTTAGGAACAAGCTTTTAAGAAGCCGGCAGAATGATTGGCAAAACTTTAGTATTACTTAGTCAATCCACACAGGAGAAGTTGAGAATAATTATACCCATAATTTATACAATAATTATTCTATAAAAAATTATGAACTAAAAATTTATTTATTTAAATGTCATAATTTGATTATTATAATTAACTAGCCGGGCCCGCGTGGACTTGATTCACTACTATCGTCACTGCTTATTCCTTACGTAATAAAATATCTCCCATTATTTCCCCTTATCTCCCAATATTTCTCCTTATATCCCATTATCTCTACATAATTTCCATTATCTAGGCTTATCTCTGCTCATCTCCCATTATTTCTCCTTATCTTCCATTATTTCTCCTCATCTCCCATTATCTCACCTTATTTCCCATTATCTATGCTTATCTCGACTTATCTCGCAATATTTCTCCTTATCTCCCATTATTTCTCCTTATCTCCCATTATCTCACCATAACTCCCATTATCTCTGCTTATCTTCCATTATTTCTCCTTATCTCTCATTATCTCACCTTATCTGTCATTATCGAGGCTTATCTCGACTTATCTCCCATTATTTCTCCTTATCTCCCATTATCTCACCTTATCTCCCATTATCTAGGCTTATATGGAATTATATAGAACATACGTATAAATTTATAAAAAGCACGTAAATCGGATAAGTGGTTCTCCAGTGATAAGCGCACTAACGGACAGACAGACAGATAGAGAGACGCTGCATTTTATATATATTATAGATATTGTTTGCTCCATGATATTGTTCCATATTTAATGGTTTAGCATGTTTAAAAAAAAAGCACGTAAATCGGATAAGTGGTTCTCCAGTGATAAGCGCAGAAACGTACAAACAGACAGAGAGACGTTGCTTTTTATATATATTATAGATATCCTTTTATGATATTGTTCCATATTTAGTGATTTAGGCAGTGTATTGCAAGAGAACGCGCTAGCCGAAACTTTTTTTCCGATTTGATTCACTATTATCGTCACTGCTTATTCCTCATGTTATCTAACGTAATAAAATATAGTCTATAACCTGGCCAGAGAACATATGTATGTTAAAAAAAAAGAACTTAAATCGGATAAGTGGTTCTCCAGTGATAAGCGCACTAACGGACGGACAGACAGAGAGACGTTCCATTTTATATATATTATAGATATAGATTATTATTATTATTATATAACATGGCCAAAGAATATATGTATGAATTTTAAAAAAATACACGTAAATCCGATAAGTGGTTCTCGCGTGATAAACTCACTAATGGACAGACAGACAGACAGAGAGACAGTGCATTTTATATATTATAGATTATAGATATTCTCTACTACATAATATTGTTCCATATTTAATGGTTTAGACTGTGTATTGCAAGAGAACTCGCTAGCGGCAAACTTTTTTCCGACTTCATCCACCATTATCGTCACTGTTCATTTCTTATGCCACTTATCGTAATAAAATATAGCCTATTATCTGGCCCGAGAACATATGTATGTTTTAAAAAAAAATTTACAAAAATCGGATACGTGGTTCCTCAGTGATAAGCGCACTAACGGACAGACAGACAGACAGACAAAGATACCTTGCATTTTATATATATTATAGATGTAATAAAATATATATCTATAACCTGGTCAGAGAACATATGTATGAATTTAAAAAATCACGTAAATTGGATAAGTGCTTCTCGAGGGATAAGCGTACTAACGGACAGATAGACAGACAGAGATACTTTGCATTTTATATATATTATAGATGTAATAAAATATATATTTATAATCTGATCAGAGAACATACTCGTATGTATGAATTTAAAAAGTCACGTAAATTGGATAAGTGGGTTCTCGAGGGATAAGCGTACTAACGGACAGGCAGACAGACAGAGAGACGTTGAATTTTATATATATTGTAGATATAGATTATTATTATTATTATTATATAACCTGGCCAAAGAATATATGTATAAATTTAAAAAAAAAAAAAACAATTAAATCGGTTAAGTGGTTCTCGCGTAATAAACGCACTAATGGACAGACAGGTAGACCGAGAGACATTGCATTTTATATATACATAGATTATAGATTATCGATATTCTCTGCTACATAATATTGTTCCATATTTAATGGTTTAGGCTGTGTATTGCAAGGGAACGCGCTAGCGGCAAACTTTTTTTCCGACTTCATTCATTATTTTACATCACTGCTCATTCCTTATGCTACCTATCGTAATAAAAAATAGCCCATAACCTGGCCAGAGAACATATGGAAGTTTTAAAAAAAAGAGTACGTAAATCGGATAAGTGGTTCTCCAGTGATAAGCGCACTAACGGACAGACAGACAGACAGAGAGACGTTGCATTTTATATATATTATAGATTACACAGGACCATCATTTTTTTTTACTCAAACAAGACAAGGTGTCCTGTGTATATTTTGGATAACAATGTGTTTCCACCCAGCATGTCTAGTTTTTGCGTAAATCAAAGGATTATAATCTCAAAACTATATAAGTAAAGTCACCAAAATAAATATCAAGATTCAAACCTAAGATAACTTAATTGATAAAAAATATGCAAGCCTAGAGCTTACAAATTAAATTTCGTATATAAACTATAAACTGGCCTAACTTCTAATAAAACCAACAAAACCTAACCTAAACACAGGCCCACAATTTTTTTTCTTAAATACATGAAAAGTTATATGCTATGATTCTGTATTCTGTATATTTAATTTCGGTCGCTAAATAGATGCCGTTGTTTGTTTTGCTCCATCGCTTCAGGATTTCAGATCGAAGGACTCCAAACCTAATATAACGTAATCCTAAGATCTTTACACGAAGAACTCCAGACCTAACATAACCTAATAGAAGAACTTTATATCAAGAACTTCGAAACTAACTTATCTACGTCAACATCTTTTTTTCTAACTGTAAAAAATAGCTCTATGGCAGTGAATATCTTCATTCTGATTCTAATCTTAAAATTTGCTCATAACACGTAGGATAAAAAGTTTTTAGTCTAACACATAGATGTCGCCCTTTTCAAAAAATCCATATGATTTTCGGGAATTAACAACTTTCAAAGGACACATGTCAGACTTTTTTGACATTTCGACGATTAGTTTACAAATTACAGTGGTTTTAGTGACGCTACTCTTGATATTTTCAAAACAATGGAAAAAATCGAATTTCGTGTGTCGATTAAATACTGTTTTTCAATGGGAAACAATACCGTTCAAGCAAAGCAATGGCTTGAAAAGTGTTACGGGGACTCTGTTCCTGGAAAATCACTCATCATTTACTGGTATGCTGAATTTAAACGCGGTCGTATAGACACAAATGATGCTGAACGCTCTGGATGCCCAAATGAGGTGGTTACACCGGAAAACGTCAAAAAAATCCACAAAATTGTTCTGGATGACCGTAAAATGAAACTGCGTGAGATAGCCGACACCCTAAAGATATCAAAAGAACGTGTTGGCTATATTTTGCACAAACATTTGGGCATTAAAAGCTCTGTTCGAAATGGGTACCGCGTTTGCTCACACTGGACCAAAAACAACAACGTTCTGATTATTCTGACGGCTGTTTGGACCTGTTTAAACGCAATAAAAAGGATTTTTTCATGCGATATATGGCAATGGATGAATACCACATGCCGAAATCAAATCCGCAGTCAGCTGAGTGGACAGCAGCTGGTGAAAGCCGCCCGAAGCGACAAAAGATACAACAGTCAGCTGGGAGGGTTTTGGCCTCTGTATTTTGGGATGCGCATGGAATAATTTTTTCATGTTGAGAAGGGAAAAAAACCCTTAATAGCGAATATTATATAAAGTTACTGGTGCATTTGAAGGCAGAAATCGTAAAGAGATATCCCCAAATGAACAAGAAAAAGTGCTCTTTCATCAAGACAATGCACCGTGTCACAATCAATGGTTACGATGGCAAAATTGCATGAATTGAAGTTCGAATTGCTTCCTCATCCACCATATTCTCCAGATTAGGTCCCAGTGACTATTAACTATCCGCAGACCTCAAGAAAATGCTCGCGGGAAAGAAGTTTGGCTCCAATGAAGAAGTTATCGCCGAAACTGAGGACTATTTTGAAGGCAAGGACAAATTCTTCTATAAGAAAGGTATAGAAATATTAGAAAAAGCGTTTGACTGATTGTATTGCTCTTGAAGGAGACTATTTTGATGAATAAAGTCGAATTTTGCAAAAAAAATGTGTTTTAATTAGCTAGACCAAAAACTTTTCAGCATACGTGGTATTGTTGAAAATTTCATTTTTTTTTGAAAGAAATATAGTGCTGCTGGTAAGAAATGAAACAATACATTTTTATGTATCTTGGATTGGTAGTTAGTCCCCTTGCCTCTCACAATAATGGGGCTTAATTTCGTCCGCTTCCCTCCATCGGGGTGCTTTATTTAGGTGAGTTTAGAGTTTTAGGTGTAAAGCTTTTAGTTTTAGGTCTGGAAGTATTCCGGCCATAAGAATGAAGATTGATTTTGAGATTTTTTTGAGGTTAGAAAAAAATGGTGGCTTAATAGGGGAATTCCCACGTCAGATTCAGCATCTTAAAATACAGAGACATATATTGTTTCAGACATTTTTTATCAGTTTTGCAGTATTCCCGTTAAAAGAATAAAGATATTTTCTGATTTTGTGACATTTTTGAAGATCCCTTGAAGTAAGAAAAAATTCTGACGTGATGGAGCAAAACGAACTCATATAGAATACAGATTCGTAAAAAAAAATTGTGGGCCTGTGATTAGGTTAGGTTAGGTTTTGTTGGTTTTGTTAGAAGTTAGGCCAGTTTATAGTTTATATACGAAATTTAATTTGTAAGCTTTAGACTTGAACATTTTTTATTATTTAAGTTATTTTAGGTTTGAAACTCGATATTTATTTTAGTGATTTTACTTATATAGTTTTGAGATTATATATCTGTGATTTACGGAAAAAACTAGACGTGCTGGGTCAAAACGGATAAAGGATTCGTTTTCAGCGATCCAAAATACATATAAGACACCTTGTTTCGTTTGAGGCAAAAAAATTGAGGTTCTATGTTATATATTATAAGTAAAAGATTTTCAACATTTTTTTATGTATTTTGCATCTCATTCGGAATAAGTTATTGCAGAAGTATGGAGTAATAAATTAATTCATTGTTTCTAATTATTAAATGTTTTTTCCGTAATTTACATGACTCTCAAAATCGTGTTTTTACACTTATAATTGCTAAAATCTCAGGAACCAGATGTTAGAGAACAGTTCTGTAAATAATTTCGTTTTCCGCAAAATGCTATCGAAATGACCCTATGTCATTCTGAGCCAGTTGAAAAATAAAAATTTGATATTGCATACTTTGATATTGCATACAATTTTTGTAAAGAATTTTTTTCGTTTAAAACCAGTTTTCATTCCGTCTAAAATTGATTTTGTGATTACTAGTTGATCAGAATACAAAGTGAGGTGCTGTTATAAGGTTTAACTAATTAATATTGATCAATTTTCTCATTTTCAATATTTCGTCGTTCAAACGGTAACAAATATCTACACATATTTTATTTCAATTAGATTTGCATGGTCATTTGACGTAAACTTTATAACACCAACGAAGTTTTACTTGGCATGGTGAGTTTTCTTCCATGCTTTTCTGACAGACCCTTCAATGCGAATAAAAAGAAGTTTTATTGATATGCATGGAGTCATAGGTTAGTATGAAACTTTCTACCTGGATATACCAAACTTTTCGGTCAAATTTACAAAACTAATACATTAGATCCCATCAAACACTGGATAAAACTTGTTGTCCAATATATAAAAAGAAAACAACGCTTTTAAAGTATATTAAAGAAACACATATTGTATTTTTGTGCATTCATTCGTATAATTTTTAATTTTAAAGTGCTTTCTGCAATAGGGAAGGATTTTTTTTCGTACGCACATTAATAAAACTATTACAAGAAACTATGAGATAAAATAATAATCCTTCGTAGCATTGCCAACAGAGCGAAGTGTTTTGTAAATTTTTTGTTCCAAACTTGCAAATTTTGATAAACTAATTACTGATTACTTATTTATTGCTTGCTAATTTCAATGACACAAAAATTATACATGTTACGTTCTCAAAGTAGTAGTGTTAAAGCAGATCTACGACTCCTACGACTCTACCTGCGGCAACGTTCTCAGATTGTAATCTACCACTTGATATGTAAATATCTATTTCCTTTTCTTATTTTTCTCTTGGATGTTTTATCTGACACCTTACCTAGTAAATAAAAATGAAAAATATGATATTGTGTCTACACGTCTCTTATACAGAGTACTTTTCAGAAAATAACTTGCTTCTTAGGCAACTTCAAAGTAAATGTCGTTATTTTATATTTATTTATTAAAAAAGAGGAGAAAATCCGTTTTTTAAAATAAAGCAACTAAATTTATTTATTATATAAAATATAAATAGAGATCGTATGGTGTCTTTGTTTTGTTTGATATTTTTAAACTTGTTAACTTTTTCAAAATGGCACACCCTGTAGCATATCCAATAAAACAGGATATATGTATATATATATATATATATATATATATATATATATATATATATATATATATATATATATATATATATATATACATATTTTGGTAATATGTTATCGACCGTACGTCAATCAGATATATGTATGATTATCGGGAATCGGTCTGGACTGTAAATAAAACTCGTTTCTTCTTTAAAACTCAATATTTCGTTATCGTTTGATAACTTCTTCAGGAGTAACTACAAAATTAATACACCTATATTAAAACACTATTCTTTTTCGTCAGGTATTAAAATATTGAAATATAAAACAAACAATTATGGAATAAACGAACAATAAGTTAAAACACGTACGAAAAGCGAGTTTGTCCTCGAAACCAACACTCAACATCTCGATTTACTACAACAAACTGAGAGTAAACAGCCTCGGTACATATGCACTGCCGTGAATTTCAAACGAACAGAAAAACAGCAACAGTTAAACGTCTTTAATTTACTTTATACTAAGAGGTGGCAAATCTTGTTTTTAATGCTGTAATTGTAAATGATTAATACCTGTTGATCATGTTGCTATAAATAATACTAAGTTGATTAGTGTCTGATTTATAGTTAATTGACTTTGGATCCCTGCTGATATGGGACATTTCCTTAAAAATCTCCCTTTATAGTTGTTGTCATGAGCTAAGATTTTAACGTTATTTTAGTCAAAATTATGACCTGTTTTCAAATGATGTTGCACCACAGCACAGGAATTCTTTCCCAATCGGCAGTCACTCCTGTGCTGTGTGAGTCTCTGTTTCAACCACTGAGATGTCTGCCCAATATAACACGATTCACATTGCAAACAAGACAATCTATAAACTACAGAATTATTATATAAAATAGGTGTTCTATCCTTTATTTTTGAAAACAGTTCAGAACCTCGTATGCTGTTATATTTCGCAATTTTTAATTTGGAAAATCTCTGAATAAGGCGACAATTAAATTTCTGATTGGCTTCATAAATTGTAGCTTCCTGTATATCCTATGCTGCGCAGGCGTCTCATCAGTAGAGGCATCAACACTATCCGAATTTTAAATTAATTTTCTTAAAATGTGTTTAGGATAGGCATTGTTGACAAAAATGTTATACAGCTCGTCTAGGTTTCTTTTTCGAAAACTATCATCACTAATGCGTATGACCCTGTTTTTCATTGCTATAACGGTTTTAAATTTTTGATTTTTTGAGTGATTAGAGAAATAATTAATGAATCTGCCTGACGCTGTAAGTTTTTTATACCAGTCAAGTATAATACTGTCGTCACTCGTTCTTATTACATTAGTGTCCAAAAAAGGAACAATGAGGTCCTGTTCTATTTCGATAGTGAACTGTATATGGGTGTTAAATGCATTAAAATAGTTTAAAATGATTTCTGTATCATCTTTGGGTACAGCGCAAAACAGATCATCAACATATTTGTACAACAAGGGTAGGTTGAATGGTAATTGAGAAACCACCGTTTCCAAAAGATGGTCCAATACCACCTTGGCTAAGACTGGACTGATAGGAGACCCCATTAGAGTCCCAAAAATTTGTTTGAAAAATTTTGGTTGAAACTAAAATACGTGTTGTTGAAGATGAATTTAATAAAAATCAAGAAATTATGCTTTGAAATCATGGTTTTTGTTTGAATTAATTCCCACTTTTTTCCAGAATACTCAGGATTAAGTCTAGAGGTATATTTGTAAACAAGGATACCACATCCATAGATATTAATACATACTCTTCTGGTAGTGTCACTCCCTTTATTTTGTTCACAAACGAGAAGGTGTCTCTAACGTTGTAATACGTGTCATCCTCAAAAGCAACGCTCAAAATATTAGCTAAGTATTTTGATAGATTGTATGTCGTTGGATTCACTGAACTTATAATTGGTCTTAGAGGAGTGTTTGTTTTGTGAATTTTGGGTAAACAGTAGAGTTTGGAAAATGTAGAATTGTAAATTACTAACTTCTTGTACAGTTGTTCATCTATTTCGCCTCTGTTCTTTAAAAATTTTATTAAATCATTAAAACTTGTTTGTGTAGTACTGGTAGGGTCTTTAGATAGTGAAGTGTATGTAGTCTCGTCTTGTAGTAACGTTTCAGTCTTATGAATATACTCATTTTTGTCCATTGCAACAGTGCACCCCCCTTGTCCGATTGAAGGATGTAAATCTACGGATGAGATGTTAGGAATTCTTTTGATTTTTTAAACATACAAATAAGCCAATGGGGTTTCTCAAATTTTGATTTATAAAAGAAGTTACTTACTAAATTAGTTGCTCTCGATCTGAGAATATCCTTAGAATTCTTTGGGATGTCATCAATTATATTTTCAATCTCCGCCAATAGACTGCCAACGTTAATATCTTTATACGTACCCGGTACACCAAATTTGGGCCCAGTGAAAGAAAGTCAGAAACATCTTTATGGATTTCAAATTTAGATATGTTTTTGAACCACTTTGTGTTGTTTTTAAATAATTGTTGGTCATTAGTGTTGTTGTTTATTAACTTTTGAAATTTCTGTAAATTCTTTTATTTAATCTTGTTAAACTGGAAATTGAATTTTTGCTTTACTCTCTTTTCGTATTCATTAAATATATGTGGAGGCAAATAGCTTTGTAATTTTAATCGAATATCCATCAACCTCCGCTGTGCAATCGAGATGCTGTTACAAGTCAGTTTTACTTCGAAAGACAAAGTTTTTTTACTTAAACTATTAATTAAAAACAGTTTTATTTACAGTCCAGACCGATTCCCAATAATTATACATATATCTATATATATATATATATATATATATATATATATATATATATATATATATATATATATATATATATATATATATATATATATATATATTTATACATATATATATATATATATATATATATATATATATATATATATATATATATATATATATATATATATTTATATATATATATATATATATATATATATATATATATATATATATATATATATATATATGTATATTCAAGTTTGTATATATGTATTTAATTTAAAGTCTAGGACCGCGCTACTCAGACACGGTGGGACGAAGTCTTACTGTGCAACTCAAAATTTCAACTGCCTTTCATCTTGAACCTGCAACTTTCAGTTCAATTTTTTTTTTAAATTTGGTTAAAAGATGAAGAAAGTCTTTTTTTTAAACTAATTGCGATGAACTGTATACTCTGAAATCTCGATAATTTGCTTATGGTATTATATTTTTAATTAATTTAAAAATTGTATTTCTTTGTTTTCAATTGACATTTATCAAGTGGGAATTATTTGAAGATAATAATCTACTTGTATGAGATATATAAAAATGAATAATCTTATTTTGTTCGAAATAAGTTTTGCTTGTAGTAATTAATCATTCTTAGACCATTTTGTTTCTTTTTTTATAAATTTTTATTAATGTTCAAAATAAATTGCATTCTTCAAGTGGATATTTATGATCATAAATTTTTCGATTCCAGACAATGTTGAATAGCTAATAGTCGTACATTTTTTTATTATTGTCCGATTTTTTCTAATTTTTGCTGGACATTATTAAACTAAAAAGAAACTATAAAAAAGCTAAAAATAACTGAAATAGGCCACTAGCTTAAAATCCTCAAAATTTTCGCTAAAATGACTATTTTTACAGTAATGAGCGACCTCAGAAACATGTATTACCATGAGCAAATTATCTAGATTTCAGTGTACACAGTAAAAAATTCACCGCCGAAAAGAGTATTATTGATAAAATAGCCAAACTTACAAAAAAAATTAACAAAAAAATAGCAGGTACAAGTTGGCGGGTATCTCAAAAAGCAGCCGGAATTTTGAGTTGCACAGTGGTTACTTCGCCCACTGTGCAGCGCAATATTTTTAGAAAATGACATTTAAATTAATAAGCCCTCTTAGAGTAAAAATAATGAGCGCACACCATCAGAGTGCGAAGAAGCATAAACGTCAGAGATATTATTACATTTATTAGGAGTTTTACGGTGACATAAGTCAATAATAAAGGGAGTTCGCAGTGTTTACTGTGAATGAAAGTTTTGGCACCAATCATTATTGACTACACTACAATAAATTGACCAGAGTGATGTAGCTATGGTGAACATTATCATCTACAGGTTTGCTGGGAAGCTACTTTTAAAAGTTACTTTTGTTCCATAACACCGCTGAGCGCAGATAATTTCATAATGAATATTCATCTTTAAGCTGTGTCAGTTTCGTGATAAAAAAAAATACAAAAAGGGAAATTTAAAAATTAGAACACTCTTTAAACACACTTTAAATCAGAAAACCAGACATTTTTACAGCATTAACGCAGTTTATTACAATTGGATAACAGTGGAGTTCCACGCAGAATAATACTTTGATCTTTATAGTAATGTCGAATAATGCAAACAAGTTGGTCTAATGGCTTAAATCGCAAAGGTGCTTGCAGATCTACGTCTTTCTTACATGCTGTTTATTCAAATTTTATTTATAAACTAAGTTGTAATGTAGCTATTCCTTAACAATTAAACATTTCTTATTTTGTGTTATAAAAACCGGCCAAGAGCAAGCCGGACTTGCACAATTAATGTTCCGCGCGGTGACTGTTTTAAAATAAAAACTTTTGTTACGTTACGTTGTTGTATCCCAAATAAGTTTTCAACAAATTTTGTTTCCGATCTTTGTTCTTATACCAGATAAATTATCAAAGGTAATGCACTCGTGATAATTTTCATTCATTCTACACTTTATGGAGAATATTACAGAATTTTTTTCTAAATTTTCTGATTAGTACTTATAGAGATAGAGACTGCGAATTTTGGCGATTTTTTTTAAAAAATAATATATAGAAAAGTTTGCGCGACTATTATATCATATATATTTCTGAACTTGTGTTTTACAGGCTTTAATCTGACTCGCCACTGGATGACCATAAAATTTTTTTCACTTCCGATTTCACCCCCCATAACTAACAAAATTTAACTTTCAAAACTACACAGCTTGGATTGGGCCACTTCCTATATTTGTGACAAATTTCAATTGTGTATGTCAAATGCCAATTAAATTTCTTTAAGCTAAGCTAACTCCCTAGTTAGCTTCGCGCAGCAACAGTAGCCAGATTACAGTATTGAGTAGCAGCAGCAGCAAGAGCACTTATGCCAAATGAGATTTTGGCGAAACGTCGTGCAAATTCATTGTTAGACGAACGGATTAAAATCCGGAATATTAATGTATTATATATATATATATACAGACATATATATATATATATATATATATATATATATATATATATATATATATATATATATATATATATGTATGTATATATATATATATATATATATATATATATATATATATATATATGTATGTATATATATATATATATATATATATATATATATATATATATATATATATATATATATATATATGTATGTATATAAATATATACATATATATATATATATATATATATATATATATATATATATATATATATATATATATATATATATGTATATATATATATATATATATATATATATATATATATATATATATATATATATATATATATATATATATACATACATATATATATATATATATATATATATATATATATATATATATATATATATATATATATATATATATATATATATATATATATATATATATATATATATATACATACATACATATATATATATATATATATATATATATATATATATATATATATATATGTATATATATATATATATATATATATATATATATATATATATATATATATATATATATATATATATACATACATACATATATATATATATATATATATATATATATATATATATATATATATATATATATACCTACTTTAACAATTTGTCTACAACTCAAAAAGAATAACTGATGACGAAACTTAGGTGATTATTCTTAGACTAATACCCCTCAACATCAACATAGCTGATCGACTTCACCTTCAATGAGAAAATACTCTCAGAAAAAAAGCAACATTTTTTATTATACATACAAAGTAGATTCATTTGTTTAAAATTATCCATTTTACCACTGTCATCTTAATAGATATAAAAACCACTACCTGGTATATACTTCTTGACATTCAGTTTAAGAGCTTTTACAAAGCTTAAAACTTTGGGACATAAAACTCTCCAGCTAAAGTTTGAACATATCTTTTTTATTCCCAGGAGAGTCTACAATTTTACAAAAATATAGAGAATAAATATTTGAACACAGCTTATTTATCAGAGTAATTTATGTGATTGTTTTTCAAGAGTAGATGTTCGAAGAATAATATGATTTTGAAAAACAATAATAACCTAAAATTAAAATCAAGATATTTAGGCGTTTTGCATACACCGATAAAATCTGCTTGTAGTTTATATTAAATAGCTACTAAAGGAAGAAAAATAATAATTGGAAATTTAATATATATTTAGAAAAACGACCACACAAATAATAAAACAAACAATAGCATCAACAATACAAACAATATACAAAACGCATTTGAAATATACGTTAGAAAATACATTTTTGCAAAAACTAGGTTAATTATAAATCTCTTCATTCTTTGTGATGGCATTGACTTGAAGAAATATTACGCTAATATATCAATGCACCCGAAGAGCTACATTCTATGTATTGGGTTAGCTAACAGAAAATAAAAGAGATAACAAACCTATCTGTTTTACTACAAGGTATTGTTTAAGTAATTCCCCGAGTAATAAAAATTGATTGATTTACAAATTACTAACACGGTTTTTAAGTACTTTGACGATGTTTTGTATGAGTTTATTATATTTTGCCATTTTTATGATTCTTTTTTTTTCTCAAAAAATGAGCAAAAGTAATTTGAAGCAGGGCCAATAAATAGGGGTCGATGCAATGAGTTCATGAAGGCTCTCTGTCTTTAAAGAAGGCTAATTTTCAGTCGTAGTCTCGAAACTGACGAATCCGATTTTTGAGGCTGTGAAAGAATTCTGCCTATTGAATATATGAACAAAGCGTCTACGCAATATTATAAAACATAACATAACGAACTAAGATGAGAAAAAAAACAATAGTAGTAAAATTAAGAACTTAAATGCTGTCACAGAGGTATTGCTGACAGTTAGATATATGACACTCCGGATAATACTATATACATGTTTTATTGGACCTAAAAAATACAAAGATGAAACAGTCTGCGTAGAAACTAGAAGAGAAATTGCTTGAAATCTCATAAAGTCACCAGCAGTAAAAAAAAATTAACCCTTTTTATTCTCTCGAAAAGAATAAAGAATATCAGAGAAAGAAAAAATGGTCATGCGTCTTGACCCGGAAATAGTTTGGCTCATTAGGGAAATTGAAAATCTTAAATAAATGGAAAAATCAAATAGGTAATACCAAAAATTTTAGTATCATATAAACGTTCTTTATACACAAAAGGTTACTGTAAGAACTTTAATTCTTACTATGGATTATGTGAGAGTTGCTTTGTTGGTAGGTTATTTGTAAGGATATTGCAAGAACCGCTAAGAAACAACATGGTGAGTACTAAAGTTTTTTAAGCGCTCTTGTGTTCACAGTCTCTTATATTACAACTTTGTGAAAGACAATTGCAATTAAATGTGAAATATATAGATTCATCAATCTAATGAAACATTTGATACTGAGAAGCTTTACGATCAAAACATTACTATTATAAACCAACATAATATTTCATACAAACAACACCACAGGCTATAGAATTGTAGTTTGTTCCAATGTTATTTAACGTATATAAAGAAGCACAGCTGTGATAGGATTGGTAATCCAATTTAGAAACATAGTTTATTTACCTCGACCATTAACCCTAGATTAGTATCGTACGTAAATTTTACGTGTTGTTCATACCAAAACTTTAGCTCTGCCTACCTGTCCGTTGTGACGTCTTCCCCACTCTAGCATTGCTTTCCCTGACTGCTGATGTATCACCTCACACTTCAGTCTCGTTGTGAATCTGGAACGATGTCCTTGGTAATAGTGATTTCATGAACGTACACGTAAAATTTACGTACGATAACATAGTAGACTGTTTTTTTATTTACTTGTGTTTTAAAAAATCCATCAGATTTTTGAGTTTTGAATAGTTTGTTTTGCCATGGAACGACGTCATTATTGTGATGGACTATTATATATATATATATATATATATATATATATATATATATATATATATATATATATATATATATATATATATCTATATATATACACAAAGTATATTCCAGATTGGGAGGAGACTCAAGAGAACTGATTTTCTCTTATTGGAAATATATAATAAAGTTGCCATTATCCTTACCATGCACTTCCACCATCCCTCTACTTCAGGATATATCAGTAAGCCTAGGATCATCTCAAACTAATATTGTATCAGATGTGACAGCAAAGAAAAGGTCCAAAATAACAAGGCCTCGCAAAAAAAACCTCTAAAAAAGAACAGTGTGGAAAAACCAGACGTGACTGACCAGTACAAATTAAGAAATTACAAAGCGGAGTTGTAATTACTCTACACAAGCTGGAAATACTCAGGCAACAAGCACTTCTTGGTTTGTGGCATTGAAAGATAATTAGCTCACTAGGAACACTATGTTCGATTATAACTAACTGAGCAACCATGTCATGGTGGTTTAAATTTTGGACCAACCGTTTGAAATCTGACAATAAGGAAATACCGAGAGGACCAAAGAAGATAAACTGGCTACAATTTCGAAAATTTTGAATATTTTGCTACAACAATGCAGAATCAGTTACAAGCCGGGATGCTACCTGACTATAGATGAAGAACTGATTCGATTTAGAGGGAAACATCCATTTAGGATGTACATTCCCTTAAAAATAGCCATGATGTTTGACAACAACACAAAATATATGATCGATGCAGGGCCTTACGTTCGCACAGAAACTGTACTAACTAATATAGGTGTCGCAAACTTTTTTGTCACAAAACTTATAGCACTTGTAGAGGTGAAGGTATAGAAATATAACCATGGAAAACTGGTTTTCAAATTAAAACTTATAGAAAAACTTTTGAAAAAAAAGAATCTCACAGAAGTAGGTACAATAAAAGTGAACAAGCAACATTGCCCAAACCAGTTCGGTGAGCTAGATTTTCAGAACAGAAAAGTGTGTTCGTCAATGTTTTCTTCCACAATGAAGTTAAGTTGTTTTCTTCAAGGCAAAATCTAAAAAATGGTAATGTTGTTATTAACCATGCGTAACGGAACAGTTATTAGGGAAAGTACGGGCAAACCAGAAATTATTATGACCTATAGTGCCACAAAAGTATAGTAGTCTCCTTTGATCAACTGTATCAGAACATGAGTTGTTCAAAAAAAACACAAAGATGGCCAATGTGCATGTTCAATAATGCAGCAATTAATGTTTACGTGATCTAAGCTCTTAATTTCTCCAGGAACAGAAATAATCCAGATGGTCTTCTGCCACTCTTTATGTTGGCCCTACACAAGCAGTTGGCACTTAAATGGCAAAAGTTAATTTAGCAAGGAGCTTCGTGTGTCCATTTTGAAATTTATTGGTGAACAAGATACTCCGGCACCAGCAACACAAGTGCAATCACAAAGTCCTCGAAAATATTGCCGATTTTGTCCATCTGCAAGGAGAAAGACGACGACAACTTACTGCAAGTGTGGAAATGCTATCTATTGAATGCATCAAAGTCAAATTTGCCCTAATTTAGTAATTAATTAACTGCTCTTTGCTTTTTATATGTATTATTATTTTTTTATTTGAAAAATGTTTATTTGAAATGGCAAACCTGTAGTTAAATTAATTCTAATGTATTTCTTATTTATGTCAAATGTATTTATATTTTTATACCCAGACACCTAAATTTTGCGTATCAATAGCAACCGTGTCATACTTTTTAACGAAACTACTCTAGGAATAATATAATTAGGTAATTCTGGCTCTAGACGTTGTTGACATAGATAAGTTGTATAATAATATAAGTAATTGGTGTCTTCAAGTTAACACACAAAGGCAAATAATCTAGCTGAATTTTAAATTCTATGGGACGAATTACTATGTAGATAAATAAAAAATTTACGAAGCAGGACTGGCCAGAAATTATAATAAATGAGAAGAAATAATGCAAATAATTCAAAACAAAAGGAGAGTTGCATATTTAGGCTACATAATAATGCAGACGTTTCACTAAGATAGCAATTAGAATTTTCAATACGGAGTAGTCTGAGTCAAGAGACTTACTGAAAGCTTACTTTTTTGTCACTACGTTGCTCCACCGATTTAGTACTTGTCAATCGTGTTCAGTATATGGATTGATAGATATCTTTTTTAATCATCACTTCTTCGTTTTACCTGTTAGTCAAGTTTAGTGCATCGACTCTCTTATTCAGGTGACCTCCATGGTTTCATGTAAGTTTTATATGGTATCCTATAAACACCCTGGTTCTCCAATTATACCTTGTCCCTAGGAATTCCTATAATAGATCCGTAATGGTTTATAGTAGCTAATAAATTTTGCCTTCGCAGAAGACGTCTAATATTATCGGTGGTTTCTTTAATTTACGGTAGGCTTTTCTTCAATTGTCCTGTTCTTCATAAAATTTTCTTTAAGGATTTTGTTGTTATCTTACGGCTTTATTTATTGTGTACCATTTTTATCCATTTGTTTTAAAGCTATGGTGCTCTTTCCTAGTTCCTCCTCCTTTATTGTCGAATGAAAGGTTGATTGCCTGAAAACTAATCTATTCGCCACAGCTACCCCACCTCACACAGGAAAAAAAATAGACCTGAACAAGAGTCTCTATGTATTACTTCTTCTTAGTCCAGTTTTATCTTTTTACAAAATAGCCCCCCTTTCCTTTGTCCCATATATCAATCTTACTCTAGCACATTTTAGCCTCACAAAAATACCTCCTTCTAGAATTAAAATATAATTTAATCCATCCAATGCATCTTATGTTCAAACCTAATTCTAATAAGAGTAAAACCATTCTCAATTTTCTTATATACATTGATTATCATACCAAAATATATTTTTAGTGTTCCGTACGGAACACTTATAAGATGACTTCGGTGTCTGTCTGTCTGCCACACCCGATTTTCTCCGAAACTATTTGTCATAGAAAGTTGAAATTTGGTAGTAATATAGGAATTGATGGCCTCATCAGAGCATTGTGGTTTTGAAAGTTAAATTTTGACTTAAGGGGTTTTGGGGGGTGGGAAGTGAAAAAAAAAATACTAGGTCATCGAGTGTGGTGTCAAATGAAAGCTTGTGAAAACACGAGTAAAAAAAAAAATATATATAATGTAATATTTGCGCACACTTTTCTTTATATTATTTTTAAAAGATAGCGAAAAATCGCTGTACCCCACCTTATCTCTGATCAAAAAATTTTGAAAATATTCTGGAATATTCTTCACGGGGTGTAGATTGAACGAAAATTATCACGTCACCTTTAATAATTATTTATCTGGTATATAAAAAAAAAAATCAAAGTCATCAGTTTTCAGTAAAGATTGAAAACAAACTTTGTTGAAAACTCATTTGGAGTATGTTACGGGAAGTCACTAATCATTTTATACCACCGTAACAAAATTTTTTATTTTAAAAATAATCACCGTACGGAACACAAATTGTGCAAGTTCAACTTGCACTTGACCGGTTATTTTTTTATTAACACCTGATATGGCGCTCAATGATTATCGACAGAGATGCTCCTTCTCCAAACATTTGTCCTTCAAATAGAAACTACTTTTAAAGCTCTCTACCAAAATATTGACTGAAATGGAGGACAGAACATATACTTATAAACAGACAGATTTCTTGTAAAGGCCTTGTACTAATTTGTTTTTAAGGTAACTTTATCTTGTATTAGTTACTATTAGTGATATTATATTTTTCAATTACTGTATTTCTGTTAAAGCTATAAAAAAAATTAACTGCCACTTGTATTTTCCAAATAGTTAAAATCGTTTCAAAAAGCTAAAATGGATGGACACACATTTTGTTTGGGGTAACATAAATGACTGGGGTTCAAACGCTTATCAATTGTGTTCTTATTACAGGACAATCTTACAACATAAGTTATTTCGAAGATATTTTTGGGAAATATTTTA
The DNA here is from genome assembly GCA_019049505.1 of Pachyrhynchus sulphureomaculatus. Classification (NCBI taxonomy): domain Eukaryota; kingdom Metazoa; phylum Arthropoda; class Insecta; order Coleoptera; family Curculionidae; genus Pachyrhynchus; species Pachyrhynchus sulphureomaculatus. Next base: position 150,953,407 of record CM032456.1, read on the forward strand.
AACGCTTGTAGGAGTTACCTTTGTAACTTCAACTACTATTGTTCCATCCTCCAAAAATTTTTACGGCATACCTAAAAAAGCAGAAAAAACGACAACTTAGTTGCTATGCAACACAAAACTCTCTCAGAATTCAAATCCCTTCCGCATAACAGAATCAAGTTCCTTTGTTTCGGTAAAACCGAATATATCAAATCAAAAATCAAGGAAGACACAAAAAGAGAAAAAAAATAATTTTACCGCAGTTTTCCTTTGGGAAAATCGAAAAAAGGTAAATACGAACGCTGAATATTGAGTATAACATGGTATATAGAATTAGACACCACACTGATACACCGCTCTTATAAAAAAATGGTTTAAATAAAAATTATTGAGTAATACGTCGTCGGCCAAATAAGAAATAAAACTTTTCGAAAATGGAAGAAAATAGTTGCGCCAGTTTTTGTTGTCAAAAGTAGCTAATTTGTTAGTATTGTGTCATCTGCTTTATGTTATTTGTTCTGTCAAACGCCCAGGTAAAGTGATAATATTTACATTTATAGTAACTTCTTCTTTTTCTCTTTATATTAACACACAGCTTTTCAAGACCAAAGAAATGTTGTTCTGGTGATAGCTATAAAACGATGCATGTAGAGATACATCTTTCTTGACCTCTCTAGTTGGAAAGCGTCTATAGAGAAACATGTCTTAGCCATAGTGATGGTAAAAAAAGTTAGTTACCCAGTACTTCCTTTGTAAATACATAGTTCTAGTAATATTAAAATAGACTTTTTTACAGTAAAGAACTTAGTCCAGGCCCTACAGGTCGATGTTTTAAATGATAAGTACTTTGTAATAAGATATTAACCACAAAGCAAGTTGAACAGAGAAACAGTTTTAGAGATATTTACAGCTCAAATCTGACATTTCGCTATACATTCTATTTCTGCTTATTTAATAACAAAAATGATACTGTAATAAAATGTTCACTTTCGAATCCTCACTTGAAACCTTAAATACTAGGCAAGCCCTTTAACATCTAAATACACCTCATTACCCTTTGTATGTTGGGGAAAAAGAGCTGTAAATAATGAACAATAACACAAGACCTATACTACGATATATATCAATCAGCTCATCTAACACCCTACCAGCTCCATTAATCGTCTATTATAAATAATTCTGCTATAAATTTGTTCGTAATCCAACCAAAACAAAAAAAAAATCTCTTAACGGTACTGAAAATAAACAAGATTTATTGACAACCTTTTTCTCCTTAAAGCTATATAGTTCCAAAGTTACAGAATTTATTCTTGGAGGAATAAGGAACTATATTTCATGTAATCTAAGGATCCTAAAATATGTAGGAATTAAAAAATCTCGAAGGGTGATCTATTTACGAATACAATTTTCCTTTAGCAAGGGAAGTAAGGACACCAAGTGTACACAATCGATAAAGAAATTAAAACAAGCTGTGATTCCTTAATGATGTAATTGATAAATAAATTGAAAATTAATTTGAACAGAAAGATTCTACACATCATTGGAAAAATTAGTAGGTAATAAATTCTTCGATGTATCACTTAATAAACCGATTAAAAATCGTTTTTGAATAACTAACTAATGATTTTTTAAACCCTTTTGAGAAAAAATTTTTAGTAGCGACCTAGCTCTGGTTTTTTTTTTATGGGTCTAGCACACGTGCTGCAGGGAAGTCCCTAAAGTGCTCCAGGAGCGGCATGAGTGTGGAAAAAAAGCAACTCACGTTGTTGTAAATTGTACTCGGTGGGAAACACAGCGCTGGGCAAATTATTCCAAAGGGATGACGTTTTCCATATAAAAGATTGCCTGAAAAGCATTGTACGCGGAGTAACAAGCTGAACATCATACGGATGTGAAGCACCAGCGCGACGTGTATTTCTAACATGCACTTCTTTGGGAGGAATTAAGCGGGCTACATCCTTCGAACACTTTCCATGAAAATACTTGTAGAACAGACTCAAGTCGCCAACCGTTCTTCGATGTTCCTGCGAATCAAGGCCGCCGGTCAATTTCGGGTCCCCAATCAGACGGACAGGTCTTCTCTGAACAAAATCCAACAAATGCAGTGTATGTTTGGGAGTGGAGCCCCAAACGTGGGAGCAGTATTCCATAGTTGGTCGAATTTGGGCTTTGTAAAGAATTAACAGTTGTTGTGGGGTGTAGAGCTTTCTGGTTCTAAATAATATTCCCAACTTTTGAGAAGCTCTCCTTGCTATGCCTGCAACATGTTCATGCCAGGACATATTTGCTCCCAAACTAACGCCCAACAAATTGAGCGACGATGCTAGGGGAATGGAGTGCCCCGACATAACTATGTGGTTCAGCAACGTTAACTTTTTTAGAAAAAACTGCCGCCTGAGTTTGTGTAGCGTTAAATTCCACTTGGCTACTGTATAATTTAAATACATTTTTCTACTGCTTTCTTCTATTTTGTGCTTCAAGGAAGAAGAGAGCTTTTCATTTCATTATGTCTTGTCCTACGAACGACAGATTTAGGCTCACTTGGGATCTCTAGTTGATTGGTTGGTTTTAGGTGAGGGTAGGCGATTATACATGTTTGTACTCTGCAAGCTTATTAGGCTACCCTCTCTTGGTTAAATGAGCGTTATTTTTTTAAAAAAGTTCCAAGCCCTTTACCTGATTTATCGACACGATGTAGATCTCCGAACAGTTTATGTCTGTTCCGAGTCAAAGCCGTAGATTCATACAGGATTTGCATAGAGGTTTCTTCATGTTCATCACATAGTCTGCATGTCGCGGGACAATTGTGGATACCCATTTTCAGTAAATGTTTCCTCAGGTATCAGTGGCCGGTGATCAGTCCAACCTCTAGTTTAGGCTACCCCTTATTAGACAAAAGAACTAAGTTGTTAGATCCTTTAAGGGGACGTCAATCTCGTCTTTCGCATGTCATTGGTCAGATGTTGCGATCTAGTTATTGCTGATATGACCATTTATTAAGTGTCATTGTTACCACCTGTTTTGGTATGCCAAAGGCTGGTTCTGAACTCCTACAAGGTTATGTAGTTCCGAAGCTTGCTAATTCGTCCTCTTTTCATTACCTTTTATCACTGAAAGTCCTGGAACCTACAATAGTTTAACCCTGTTGTTCCTGGAGGATAGTTCTAGCAGGTTATGTTTACACTCCATTGTAGTCTTGAAGTTGGCCTGATAGGCATCTAAAGCCTTTAGAGCAACTTGGCTATCTGAGAGAATATATATTTTTTGGTTGCGGTAGTCCCGTCTAACATTCTCGTGAATACGTGGTTGTGTGACTGCAATATTGTTGCATTTGTCTCTAGTGGAATGCTAAAACTTCATTTGGGCGTTTCTTCATATATGCCAGCACCTACTCCGTTCGCTATTTTTGATCTATCTGTATAATAGACCAGACCAATTGCCTTCGTCTTCACCTCCATCCATAGATTTGGATCGCATCCAACTCGTTATGCAAATTATACGATTTTGTCATTCAATAAGATTACGTATCAACAGCTAGATCTATAAATTTTGTGTGCTTAAATTGTAGCGGTTGTTGCTACCATTCCCCATTTGTGGCCGCCCGTGGTTTCGTAGCGTAGTACTTGCTTGCGGTGCAGAAGGTAACATGTTCAATCCCGGCAGGTCGGTATACTTATTTATTAATTTATTTAAGTATATTTGGTCTGGTTACATACATAGATATTAGTTGTGTGAAGAAATGCAATAACATCCGTGGCAGCACTACCGCGTTGTCTAAAAGGTGCTGTGAAACACAAAAATGTATGTTTCGGCACTTGGACAACGTTGACGGGTATTACGACATCATCGCCGATATCCTTAAGATATAAGAAAGGGTAAAATCCTTACTAGGGCGGGGAAGCGAACGGTAAAAAAAATTCCCCATTTGTCCTCATTTGATAGGCGCTTTTGATAGCCTCACTTTTTAGATATATATCTACGGGTATTAGTCCTAGAACTATTTCATAACTATGATGGGGATGCTACTTATAGTGTCGGTGAAATAAAGGCAAGCCAACCTTTGCAGCCTATTTAATTGTTGTCTACTCTGTTTTAGTCGTAACATATTGCAGGTTCATATGTAACCATGGGTCTACTGACCGTAACGTATAGCGAAAGCACCATCTTAGGATTAAGTTTCCAAGTTTTCCCAAACATGCCCGTGCAGCTGAAACATAGTTTTGCTTCATTGAAGTTTGTTGTAATTTATTTCTTCGATATTAATTTCGTGTCTAGCGTCCAAATATTTGTAGTTATTAACGGTTTTTATCCATTCTTTGAAATACTCAGGTTATTGATTCTTCTTTTTGTGTACGGTTTAACAGCAATCTTTGCAGCGTTGACTTTCAGGTTGCTAGTATAACTATATTATCATCATATCCCTGAGTGTAAAAAGTCTATAAGTTTAGCCGACTCATCAGCTCAATCACCACTAAATTCCAGAGGAGTGGCGGTAGCACTCCTCCCTGTGGGCATCCCTGGATCACCTCTGTTTCTTAGCTGTCTCCATGTAACTTGGCTTTTATTTGCCGATATAAAAGCATGTTGTTTATCCACCTGCACGTGATCTCGTCGATTCCATGTCTTTCTATTGAGACGAAGGATGTATTGTCAAAGGTATGTCAATGAAAGCATCCAGAGCAATCTTCTTGTGGTACAGCGATGATTTGACCCTCACTATGAGGTTATGTAAAGCTGTCTCACATAGTTTCCTTACTTGATAAGCATATTGATACATATATATATATATATATATATATATATATATATATATATATATATATATATATATATATAGAAGGTTTTTTTAAAAGTACTTTCTCTCTTATATGTATGTAGCGTTTTTACCAGAAAAGATAAACGCTGATTGGTCGATATATCTTCGCTCCGAGGTATAGATCACGTTCAGGTGGAGGAATGAAGATGACATTTGCATGGCAGATATAGCCCAGTCTCCATCTATTCTACGTAAGGGCATTACTAGATTGTCTATGCCTTATTGCAGAAATACTGGAAAGGTTCCTAATCCATCCTGGCGTTTTATAGAGTTCAAAAGTTCTTATAGCCCATTTGGGAGATCTCCAGGAGCTGTGGATTAAACGTGTAGCAAGAAAATTTGACCTAGAAAATTATTGTTTTTTTTTTAAAGGATCTTGGCCATCCATAAACTAACAATAAGGCAGCTGCACCACAGGCCTTTAACAAGCCTATATGCTATAGGCATTTATAAGTGCAGATGTTAGAAAAATTCCGAATACTTCGAATTTATCCTTAACCTCTGGTAGGGTGATAAAAGATGAATGGAAGGAAACGTAGAGTGCCTCTGAATATCAGTTTTTACAGAATCCCGAATTCTTAATACACAATTAAATGCCGCAAGTATTTCCAAGAGACCTAAAATGCATTCTTCGTAAAGATTTATCTCTGCATCTCTACAATGTATGGTTGATGAAAGGAAAGCCTACTTATACTACCCAACTTCGTCAATTAATCAATTAAATTTAACAGCATTATTTTTTAATATACATCTTTCATTTCATGTTTCGAGTCGTTCAAAAAATTAAAGATTGGTTATGCCTACGAAATGCTCTTACACCGACTGATATTATCTCTTCTTCATCTATGAATCTCTGGCCTATCACGTTTTATTTCAAATTTCTAAACAGATAATGATCCCTGGATGCTGGATCAGTAATGCAGAGTGGATGATTATTTTCTTCAAACTTAGGTTTCTGATTCGCACGTTACGTTATTTTGACTGTATGGGGAGGAGCGTTGTCATAGATAAGCAAAACATTGTTGCTTACTTTTCCACACCATTACTCTTTTATTAATTCAGGAGCACTGTCAATTAATTTAGTTGAATAATTGCTTGTCGTTGTAGTCTTCTTTAAAAAGGAAGTCACTGGGAACAATTCCTCTTGTGTCCCAGAAAATAGTGACCATAAGCTTCGCGGTAACAATTTGAGCCTTAAATTTGTGGGATGCTTTACTTCCCGTTTTTTTACTACAATAATTTCTATTTCGATTCGAGACTATACTAGTAAATCCAAGTTGTAATACGATCATATAATGCTCTATATTTGGATATATTGGACCAAGATGTTCATTAATTTTAACTGACTTTTGACCATACTGGAGGAGACGGATCCATCGTTTAATAATAGCGTATAATGATACAGACCTCTGAAAATTATACTCCATTTATTTGAAAATGATAGTAATAAAAATGCCAGTGGGCTATAATAGAGGAGTGTTATCTATCCCCAGGTATTTTTCAGGTAACAGTGCTTTTTTGTAACGAAGTTTTATTGCCGATCAAATAATTTTATTTACATACCATTCTGTTGCCCCAACTATAAATACATATTTAGAGCAACATGCCCAAGTTTTAAGCCAGTTGGTGACAAGTCAGTAAGTGAGTTAACAAAATATCCTCCCCAGCGAAACGCCAAAAGTTCGGGCAACTAACCCATAATGAAAAGCGTACATTTAAAAATGTATTTGACTACACATCAAAAAGATCAAAATTGTGATTTAAGTGTGGAGGATTGTATGACAAAATGTTCCCTAATGACCCGAGTTGGTAAAGCCACAATTTACAGAATTTTAATAGAAGAAGGGTATAGACTCATCAAAAAAGAGACTAGGTAGAAAAAAACTTCAGCTGGCAGACAACACAAAACAAGCAGTAAAGCGTATTGTTCAGGACTTTTTTTATTGAAAAAAGAATTCCAACTTTGAATGTGACACTGCAGGCTGCGACAAACCACCCAGAAATACCGAAAATGAGTAGAGTAAAACTATGGAGTGTTTTAAAAGGTATGGATTTTTATTGGAAAGGTTTGAAAGAAAATCTTTATTGATAGAAAGTGGAGAAATTGTACACTGGAGAAGAAATTTTGACAAGATGAGAATATCAAAGATGCTCGCCAAGAATTCAATGAAGTGCACTTTACTGGTCTTAAACTGTCATCTGGTAAGGGACGTAGGTTAATTATTACGCATATTGGAAGCGAGAGTGGTTTTGTATACGGAGGAAAACAGGAGATTATCACGAAGATATGAATTTCGAGGTATTTGAAGATTGGTTTTCGCAGATGATAGATTTAATGTCAGACGGTTCTGTTATTGTAACGGATAACGCAAGCTATCAGTCTGAGAAATTAGAACGAGTTGGGTTGGCTGAAAAAGGACCTCCAATCTTGGATGACCCAGAAAAACATTTCGTTTCCAAAATTTAGCGTTAAGCGAAAATATTAGAATTTGTAAAGCTTGAAGTTCTCAGAAATAAAGGCAAGTACACAAGTTTCGTCGTTGACGAAATGGCAAAAAAAACGTAATATTACTGTTTACCGCCAGCCACCATATCATTGCGAGTTTAATTCGAAAGGACTTATACGGGCAGGTTAAAAGTGAAGCCGCCAGAAAAAATACGACCTATAAATTAGCAGACGTACTAAACCTTTTTCAGAATGCCATGTCTAATGTTTCCACAAAAAATGACGAAAATGCGTCGAGCAGCTATTAAGGGTGGAAGATAAAGTGTGGACTGTGGACATGGCAGTGGATGCCATTGTTGAACCTTTAATTATACGTGTAAAATTAAGGGAGCAAAAAAAATTTCAAATTTTTCGGTGATTTTTGACAGGCTGTATTTCAGTGAAAAATGGTCGTATTGAGACTTAAAAAAAAAGCATTTTGAAGCTTTAAGATTCTAATTTTCAGATTTTTTGCTAAAATTTTTTAGGAGCTACGGTTCTCATGCAATCCTAACTGATAGCGCGAAAAAATAATATTGCAAATATTTTGCTTTTTTTTTGGTCCAAGGGCTTGAAAAAAATTTTTCCAGTTAGGCCGGCATATGGATTAGATAGCCTGTTTATTTAGCATTAATTTCCTTGTTTTAAAACCTCCCTTAATTTTTTTGAGTAGTGTATTTTAAGAAGATCAGCGACTGTTACTTGTAAAAACTTGCATATTCGATATTCAGTACAACGCGCGTCGAGACTTGCAAAGCGCCGCCCGCCCGCAACGCAACCCGTTCAGAAGTGCAAAGGGACGAAATACGACTTGTGCTGTGCTTGCATTCTTGCATGAACTTGTTTGATTCTTCACCAATATAAATACGAATGCCAAGGAAAAACGTTAATCATTTGTTTCCGGAATTTTGAAAAGAAAAGTGTGAGTGAATCGATGTCAGTGTTTCTCAGTGCCGGAAAAAAGTAAGTACCTGCCTATTTGTTATTCATACTTTTTTTTTTATATTGTAATAATATTATATTTGTTATGTTTGCGTGTAGTAGGTACGTAATAAAAATTAAATACTGAACAGGACCATTATTCGATACTTCTATAAAAGAATAGAAAGCCGAGAAAGATTGAAATTTTAGTACTTTTTATTATAAAATTATTTATTTACCCGACTGTGGTGATTCACTAAAGGAGAGATATATGATTGACCTGCATGTTTGTACATATTTCAGTGCCCTCGTAGTTGCTAATGCTAAATGACTAAAAATATTTTCATAAATTGTACGTGTCTTTATGTACCACTCGTAACGTACATCAAAGTAATAAATAAATCATTAAAATCGCGGAGTTTTGATGTCAAAATATTCTTTAAAAGTATTTTCTCTCGAATTTACAGAAATGTATCAAAATATAATTAATCAAAAAATATTTTATATTACATTAAAATAGGTTCAACCGTTTTGTGAAAACCTCTATATGGGTCTTAGCAGTTTATTGCTTTTAATAATTAAAATCAGTTTTGCCGCCGGCATTTTGGTTTTTTTTCATTGCAATAATTAATTAATCCTATTTTATTCTGTTAAAATAGCCATATCCTGTTAAAGTCGCCTTATGATTACTAAAACAAACATTTTTTTCTTTACAGGTAAGTAACTGATACGAAACATGGCTGAATCTAAGAAGAAATGTCTACAGTACAGTGTCGATTATTTGAAATTTGGTTTTCTTCCATCAAAGGCAGACAAACGATTGCCCATATACCTTTTATGCAACAAAGTTTTGAGTAATGACTCTATGAAACCATCGAAGCTCGAAGATCATCTAAGAAGGTGTCATCCTGATAAAATAGGTAAAGATTTAAGATATTTTCAAACATTGAAGGAAAAATATGAAAAGAGACCCACCGTGCACAGTATGTTCGCTTCAACGTCTTAAAGTAACGATGATGGCTTGCGGGCATCTTACAATATCTCATTGCTTATAGCGAAATCTGGAAAACCGCACACCATCGGAGAACATTTAATTTTACCCGCTGTTGAAGAGGTTTTAAAAACTGTTCTGCATAAACCTCCATTTGACGTACTCAATAGAATTCCTTTGAGTAACAACACTGTACAAAGACGTATTCATGAAGCTCTGATATTGTAAGCTTCTTGTGTAACTATCTGCAAACAACTCGTTTTTCTATTCAACTGGACGAGTCAACTTTATCTGGTAATGAAGCATTATTATTGGCATATGTTCGATTTGTTATCGACGAGGAAATCCATGAAAAGCTGCTATTCGCGAAAACTTTGGAGACGGACACTAAAGGCGAATCAATATTTAATGTCCTGAGTGATTTTTTTAAGGAAAAATCGATTCCATTTACAAACATTATTTCCGTGGCAGCAGATGGAGCTCCTGCCATCTTCGGGCGATATCGTGGGTTTATAAGCTATCTTAAAAGAATGTTACCAGGAGTAACTGCAATTCACAGTGTCATCCACCGACAACACCTGGTAGCGAAAAATTTGAGTGATAGATTGCACCAAACGCTTCAATTTGTGATTAAAGCAGTTAACAAAATAAGAAGCAATGCGTTGAATATCCGTTTATTTGAACAATTGTGCGACGAAAATGATGAAGACTTCCAACGATTGCTACATACTGAAGTACGCTGGTTGTCAAAAGGTGCATGTTTAACAAGACTTTACTCACTTTTTGAATCAGTTTTAGAGTTTCTGGAAAGTAAAGATCCAGATTTAAAAGAAAACCTGATCAAATTGAAAGCAGACATCGCGTATTTGACAGATTTGTTCAAAAAATTTAATGACATTAACTTGCAGTTACAAGGGGACAGCCTAAATTTATTAAAAACAAAGGGTGTAATTTCCGCTTTCCTTGGAAAATAGAAATTTATTAAGCAAAATATTAGTCGGCGCGAATTCTCCCAGTTTCCAAACTTGTCACAGGCAGAATGTGTTGATGAGGATATTCAGACATACGTTCAACATTTAAATGCCCTGCATGATGACTTCAAAAATAGATTTGAAGATATTCTGACGATGGAAATACCACCATAGAACATAAATCCATTTGATTGAAGCGGCGAATGTGGTATTACAAGAGAAGCTACTCGAGCTTAGCACCAATGAGGAGCTGAAGGTGAAATTTAAAAAAGGCTATCAAACATTTTGGCTGCAGGCAGAAATACCCGAAAAATATCCTGGGCTATGGGAAATTGCGAGAAAACTTTTGATAGCGTTTCCCTCGTCATACCTTGTCGAAAAAAGTTTTAGTGTCGTTACAAACCTATTAACAAAAAAAAGGAGCAGATTGAACATCACAGAATGGGGAGATTTGCAGTTATTCCTTACAAAACTGAAGCCAAATATTGATAATTTGCTGTCAATCCATCCCTCCCATTAAAATTATGACTATTTTTTTTAATTGTTGATTTGCATTGTTGAAGTTACGTTACGTTATTAATATTTAATTTTAATTCTATTAAGTCTGTAATCATATTATTTTAATAAATAGAACACAAGAAAATATATTATTTTTCTTTTATTTTTACAACTCCGAATTTAGGGTTGGAACTCAGCCACGACGCAAATTTCCATCGTTAGATCTAATCTTCACATTTTTTGACGAGTTTTGGGAATATGGTAGAAATGTAGCAGCAGGGGGTCCACCGAAACCAGTAAAATTTTGAAAGTGGTCTACAAGGAAAAAAAGTTTGGGAATCTCTGGTTTAAACATTATAAAATTATTCGCAAATAATACGTATACGCCCAGCTGGACCACCAATGGCCAAAACTATTTCAGACAATTGAACTCCACACAACAAAAAAGGGTCATTTTCCTATTGTATTCAAACATAAGGGATAGCGAAGATTAGATTGATGCCAGATGGTATTCCACAAAGTTGTTGAACTGCTGTATTACACGTAAAATGTAGGTAAAACTCTGGGGCCCTTACTACTTCTTGATGCTAATTTGCATAATTCTAGATAATCACTTTCAAATAAATAGAGACTCAAAGAATTCTGAGTCTCCGTGAATTCTCTTAGCAACTTTTCCTTTCTTTAGAGAGTATTTTGTAGAGCATCGTGTTGCTTTACAGGCAGATACTCCTACTGGATATTCAATCAGGCATGGACGTAAATTTTCTACAAAAAGCGAAAATATTCTAGGCTCACTTTTCGTCAGACATCGCTTGCAAATTGGACTCCTCGTAGCGTTAATGACAATTTTTTTGGTGGAGATATCTTCAAAATACTGTTTACAGCAGATAGCTCCTAGAAAAATAAAAAGATAGTATTAGCAAGAAAAGATGTGATTACTGATACGACGCACCGGACAGAAATCAATATTTCCATCACTTGCTTGGATAGATGGAGGGAACGTAACAGTTCACAGTCAGATGACATTTGTTCTAAGACATGATTATTTATTTAATTAATTAAATCATTTTTATACTATAATACAAACAAGCTGTTTGGGGCTGCTAATCCTCCATCGGGCGCCTCCCCGGGTAGCGGATAAGGGAATACTACTCAGATATGAGTGGTATCAAGGAAATCAAATACTTGAGGCGGACCAAAACTAGCAATAGGGCACTCTCTTGTCCTCAGGGTGAGAAATCGCCCTTAAAGGCGGATGAACTACATAATTCGTTAACGGCATGGGAATGCAGAAGAAAATGGTAAAGCACTGCATTAATGGGTCAAATTGAATATACCTAGTTAAAATCATGATGGCAAAGTTCAGAGCGAAAAATTCCGAAGTCTCTAGTCCCCCAATCGGATTTCCTCCGGGGGGGACTGAACGCTGCTAAATCTGAAAAGAAAACATTAAAAAACATATGCACCTGGAACGTAAAAACTCTTTACCAGGCAGGAAAAGCTCATAATACGATCCTAGAAATGAAAAGACTTGGCATATCCATTATGGGAATAAGCGAAGTAAGATGGCCAGGTTCAGGTCACTGTAGCATGCAAAATTACAAAATATACCATTCAGGATGGGCCGAAAATAAACATGAGTATGGAGCGGGAGTTATAGTTGACAAAGCCACAGACAAATGCGTCACAAATTTTACGCCAATTTCAGACAGAATAATGCTTCTCCAAATAAGAACGAAACCTGTTCCTCTTAACCTAATACAAATATATGCTCTCACTGCAGATAAACAGGATGAAGAGGTTAAGCAATTTTACCAGCAAATAACAGAAGTCCTAAAAATAATACCAAAACGAGACTTCATAGTCATAATGAGAGATTTCAACGCCAATATTGGAAGAGGTAGGTCAGGAACTTCCGTAGGACTATATGGTCTAGGGGAAAGAAACAACAGAGGCGAACGACTAAACATTTTAAGTGAAAAAATAGGTTATGTTATCACTAACACCTTCTTCAACCTACCACCACGAAGATTATACACGTGGAAGTCCCCACTAGACTCACCACACCATATCACTAGAAATCAAATAGATTATATTCTAGTGAATAAACGTTTTAGAAATAGTGTTGTATCTGTCAAAACAAATCCCAGTGCTGATGTAAACTCGGATCACAATGCCCTGATAGGAGTTCTAAGAATTATCTTGAAAAAGCTAAAAAGAAAACACAAAAACATATACGATATGCGACAACTTAAAGACGAAAATGTAAGAAACGTAATTAAAAAAGATCTTAATAAAGAACTCCGAGGCACAGATCTTAACGAAGACATAGAATCTGAAAGAAAAAGTTAAATAAAATAACAAGGGGGCTAAAGAATAAGTATCTAACTATGGAACAAACACATAAAAGGAAGGAATGGATGACAGATGACATTCTAAGACTAATGGAGGAAAGAAAGTTACATAAAAACAGAGGTAACAAAAGAGAATACAGCAGACTACACACACACATACAAAAAGAAATTCGAACAGCTAAAGAATGGTGAAAGATGTAAAGAGATAGAGGAGTTGTAGGGAAAGTATGATAGCTTTAATATCTATCAAAAAATCAAAGACTTAACTGGTGAACGGAGAACGAACTCAAATGGACTTTTAATAGATCATCAAGGAAACGTTGTTATCGATAAAGAAGAGAAGCTGAAGATATGGCAAGACTATATTACAGTGTTGTTTTCTGATGCAAGACCAGATCAACCACAATGCTCAACAGACATATTTGAGCCCTGTATTACCACCGATGAAGTTCGGATTGCAATAAATCAACTAAAAAATGGATAAGCCACCGGTCCCGATGAATTCCATGGGGAGTTCCTTAAGCTCTTAGATGAGGATGGGTTTAAGTGGCTTACGGTGATCTACAATAAAATCTATGATTTAGGCAGAATCCCAGAAAGCTGGTTAAAGTCTGAATTTATAACGAGCCTAAAAAATGCAGGCGCTAAAAAATGCCTATAATTTCGAACAATTAGCCTGATAAGCCCTTTTATAAAAACATTTCTGAAAATCATTCACAGAAGAATATACAAGTTGTGTGAAGAAAACATGTCAGCTACACAATTCGGTTTTCGTGATACCATGGGAACTAGAGAGGCCTTGTTTTCTATGCAGGTAGCGGTATAGAGACGTCAATTGTGACGTATATTTGTGCCTGATCGACTACCAAAAGGCCTTTGATAGAGTCTAATATCGCAAAATGGTCGAAATTCTGAAAAACTTTGGGAAAGGATCTGCGGATTATTGGCAACCTCTACTGGAGCCAAATGGCATCTGCTAAAGCAGATGGGGAGCGCTCAGAAGCAATATCGATTGAGCGTGGAGTAAGGCAGGGTTGTGTCTTGTCTCCACTATTGTTTAATATTGGAGCAAATTTTCCGAGAGGCACTGGAAGATGCTGATGAAGGAATACTGCTTAATGGGGAGCGAATAAATAACATTCGTTATGCTGACGATACGGCGATTATGACTGATAACTTAAAGGGTCTACAACATCTTATGACAAAGTCAAGTAATCGATACGGCCTCGAACTTAATATCATCAAAACAAAGTACATGGTAATCAGCAAGTCTTCGGTTTCTGCTACCTTGTTGACGGTTAATAATCAACAGAACTCCACAATATGCATATCTACGTACCATGATAAACGAACAATGTGATCATTTGCAGGAAATTCATTGCCGTATCGAAAAAGCTAGAGCAGTATTCCTCAAAGTGACATCACTTTTCAAAAGCTCAACAATAAAATTGAGCACGAAAATGAGACTCCTAAGATGTTATGTCTTCAGCGTCCTTCTTTATGGTGTGGAATTTTGAAAGCTGACTGAAGCCATTTCTAAGAAACTTGAGGCATTTGAATTATGGCTATATCGACGAATTTTGAAAAATTCTTATACTGACCATATTCCCAACGAGAATGTCTTACGTCGCATGAACAAGAAACTGGAAGTTATGGAAACTGTTAAAGTAGGAAAATTGGAGTATTTAGGACACATAATGAGAAATTCCCACAGATATGGATTACTACAGCAAATACTCCAAGGAAAGGAATTTGGAAAAACGGGACCAGGACGTAGGCGTATTTCCTGGCTAAACAATAAAGTAATAATAGCCAGAATGATTGCAAACATTCGAACCGAATAGGCACTTCAAGAAGAAGAAGACAAAAAAGTGTATATATATTATGAGTTACCCTTAGTTATAGTGTATAGTGTAAATAATTTTTTCGTCCCACAAACAATTTAATTTATGATCCCTAACGCTCGACTACACGGTCAACATAAAGCAATTTGTATTAGTCAAATAAATTTAGTTTAGTCATTGTATCCGTTTAGAATACAAATGTCCAACTACAATAGTTTATCGTACGATATCTTGTAATAATTGTTTGAGGATGTTATTAATTTCAGACAGTTAATACCCACAAATCAGGGACATAATTGTCAAAACTTTTAGTAATAAATTTGACGAGAAAGTTATGTTAGGATTTACGGAGAGTGCTTTCTCTGTTTCAAATTATTGTTTTGCGTTATATGAATACAAAGCTGTAGCTTTCCGAATCGCTAAAGATCTTGTTCTTTTTCGGATAGTACTAGAAAATGCAAGCCATAAGGGGCATACATTAAATAGTTAATAGAAAAAATATTAGGACAAAAGCACCGTTTGGAGTCTTAAGGTAGTTCACTTGTGACAATCGGAGAAGTATAGTCCGACAGTAAACACAAAACGTTTAAAATACTCAATGGCAGAGTATTTTATAGTTGTCGGAGACTGTATTCGATAGATGGAAACACATATTAATACAATCACACCTTTAATGAAAATAAATGTGGCAACGCTGCCAATGCGTATACCGAATGCTCTATAGAAGTAACGTTTTTATAGGTTATATTTATTATACTTTGTGTATGTTTACTCTTTAGGCCATATTACTTCTGTTTTTAAATAGAAAAAAAAAATAAAATTAAATAAAAAATGCCTTTTGATTATAATCAATTGCGACATAAAGGCAAATTTGCAAAGGAAAAGCTCATCAATAAACGCACAAAAAGTATTTCGGCAATGAATAACGCGAATAAATTAAAAACTAAAGAGTCTAACCTGTGTGGTGGTCGACGGATCGAGTTAGATGAGTTAGGAAAAAATTTAAAGTGTTGTCTGTGCAAAAAAGTCCTTTCACTAGAAAAGATAACTCATGAGAAACGTTTAGGTCGTAATTATAAATTACGTATCGTATAAAAAGTGTGTCATGAAGAAACTAATATTGCTATCTTTAATATCTTTAAAAAGTGTTATTTCAGATCTTATGAAAAAAAGAATAAATTACATCTTTTGAAAGACCCAAAAAGTTCTTATGATAAATTGGGGTTCTACAAGATTAGTGTACTTATTATGTACGAGAGTATTAAATAAAGTAATTAATTACTTTACAAATAGTTTTTAATACTTTATTTATTTATCATTAGTATCATTAATTATTTATTTAGTTTTTTTTTTAATATATACTTAATATTGTTATCAACTGCTATGTAACAATGTTGATAAATAAACAGAATATTACTTTAAAATATTATCCAAAAATTATTGAACATACAAATATATTTTTGTTTAAATATAAATCTTTTAAATTCTAAAGAAAAAATAATGAATATTAAGATAAAAATTCAATTGTTAATTTGTATCTTGATAACACTAAAATTTTTATTGAATGATTAAAGATAAAGCTGATAAATATATTGTATTTATTCATTAAATTATTTAACCTACAAATGAGTATATGTTTAAAAGTTAACTACTTTAAATGCTGTTTGAATGTTGGCGCGTAAAGTATGGCGAAATACAGCATTGTCAAATTGTGATATCTGTCCCTCACTAAACGATTATCCTTTTAAAAAAACATCAACTTTAAATATTTATATCTTCTTAAAAAAATTATTTTTATTTCAACATTGGCCTATTGCATTTTAATTATGTAAACTTTAATTATGAATAAAGGATTTGTTTTTTAGATTGATAAAATTATTAAATCTGAATTTAAATGACCTTGGCTTATTCTTATTCTTTTTTATAAGCCATAGCAGGAGATAGGCCTCTTCAAGTTTCTTCCAGTTGTCTTTATCATGTGCAAGATGTAGCCACTCACTGCTTGCTGTGAACCTGATATCATCAGTCCATCTTTTTATTGGTGTTCCGATACTTCATCTGGTTTCTCAAGGTCTCCATTTAAGTAATCTTGTTGTCGGTCTGCCATCATTCGTTCTAGCCCTATTATGTTGGAAATAAAAACCAGTTGTGTAATTTTTATCTTAAAAATGATTTTTTTTTGTAAGGATACGTTAAATATTTAAAAAATAAAATAAAGTGATGAATATATAAAAAGATCAAAAGTTAGTAAGTGGTATAAATCATTTAAAGTACGTTGAAAAGTAGTTGGAGATGAACTGGTTTCCGGAATATCATCCACTGTAACTATAGAAGAAGACATCAACCAAATAAAGTGTTTCGAATTTACTAACAGTCGTTTAAGTATTACAGATTTTGTAGAATTTACTAAAATAACAATTGAATAAACACAAGCAACACCTGAATTTTCTTGAAAAACCTGGCACTTTGAAATGTATATTAACTGGTAATGAAACCTGGATCATATTGTCCGGAAACGGTACAACATTATCGTGTCAAGCGTTCTGTAATGTAATATAAGTTGATCGGTATGTCTATATCAGTCTGTGATTATACAAATGTATGTCCTTTTACAACTAGCTTAAGCCTGGTTAAATTGTCATTGTTTTTCTTGTTATCTCTAAAAATTTTAATGGGATTATAATTGGTTAGGTTGTTTCGATGAAATAACGAGTTTAGCAACATTGATATATGGTAAAAAGTCCGGTAGCTACGAGGCTGGTTTGAAAAGTCCGTGCAAAAATAAAAACTACTTATGTGTTTGGGGTCAACCTTTTTTATTTTTCGACATAGTCTCCTTTTAGGCTTATACACTTCGTCCAACGATGTTCTAGTTTGTTGATCCCTTCCGAATAATAGGATTTGTCCAAGTCTGCAAAATATCCATTAGTGTCTGCAATCACCTCCTCGTTTGAATAAAATCTTTGTCCCGCCAGCCATTTCTTCAAATTGGGGAACAAATAGTAGTCAGAGGGAGCCAAGTCTGGAGAATAGGGGGGATGTGAAACGAGTTGGAATCCTATTTCCATTAATTTTGCGACCACAACTGCTGAGGTGTGTGCTGGTGCGTCGTCGTGATGGAAAAGGACTTTCTTGTGGGCCAATCGCGGGCGTTTTTCTTGCAGCTCGGTTTTCAAAGGGTCCAATAACGATGAATAATATTCACCTGTAATAGTTTTACCCTTTTCCAGATAGTCGATGAGGATTATCCCTTGCAAATCCCAAAAGACAGTCGCCATAACCTTTCCGGCCGAAGGAACGGTCTTCGCCTTTTTTGGTGCAGAGTCCCCCTTGGTAACCCATTGTTTAGATTGTTGTTTGGTCTCAGGAGTATAGTAATGTATCCATGTTTCATCCACAGTGACGAAACGACGCTTAAAGTCCTCCGGATTCTTCTGGAACAGCTGCAAACCATCCTTGCAACACTTCACACGATTCCGTTTTTGGTCAAGCGTGAGCAATCGCGGCACCCATCTTGCGGATAGCTTTCTCATGTCCAAATGTTTATGCAAAATATTATGTACCCATTCAGTCGAGATGCCCACAGCACTAGCAATCTCACGCACCTTAACTCTTCTGTCATCCATCACCATATCATGGATTTGATCAATGATTTCTGGAGTCGTAACCTCCACAGGCCGTCCAGAACGTTCAGCGTCACTTGTGCCCATATGGCCAGTCCGAAAATTTTGAAACCACTTATAAACTGTTCTAATCGAAGGTGCAGAGTCACCATAATGTTTATCAAGTTTCTCTTTAGTCTCCTGAGGCGTTTTGCATTTCATAAAGTAATGTTTAATCACCCCACGAAATTCTTTTTCGTCCATTTCTTGAAAATCACTCGACTTCCTTGATTCACGCGAATGCCAAACACAAAAGAATAGACCAATATGGCTGAAACTTGGTGTGCGTTCATTCAAGAGATGCTACTAACTAAACATGACCTCGATACGCGCCGGTGGTGCCATCTCTCGGACTTTGCACGGACTTTTCAAACCAGCCTCGTATGTAGTCGGTAACGGGGACATTTTTTACGTTCTGATCTTGGCTAACTGGAAATAAGAGACCCACATACACAAACCAGTAAAACATAATTTTAATAATAAATCACATGTGTTGTTTTAATGGCAAGCAATAAGTCACCTATGTTGTTTGAATAGAAAGCGGTCTTTAATATTTTTAATCCGGATTGTATCTGTTTTTTTTTTCTGAAACGTAGTATTCCCACAGTTACCCTTATTGTCGGTAACCCTGCTTAAATACGAGTATATAAATATTATCCATAAGAGAAAACCGTATAACATTAATATTATTAAAGAGTATTTATAAAACTTCTCGGAAGAGTAATTCAGTATTTGCAGAAGTAAATTTAATTTAAAGTTATAAAGAACCCGACAAGCAAGCAAACAAACAACATTTTGCAAAGAAAAGTTGACCTGAACTTTATTGAAGTAACTTAACAAATTAAGTAAAAAAATACAGGGCTAATTCAAATACTACCAGACTTTTAATATTATGATACAGTAAGAAGTAACATGTATATGTATATATATATATATATATATATATATATATATATATATATATATATATATATATATATATATATATATATATATATATACAGGGTGTCTCGGTATTCCGTGTACATAGAGTTACTGTGGATTTCCGGGATGAAAATATGATCATTTAACCCAACTTCCCTTAGTCAAAAAATTCGTAATTTTTGAGATACAGAATGTCAAAGTTATACTTTTATTTTCGTTTTTCTTAAGCAGCTTTCTTAATAATTGTACTATTTATACGAAATTCGGTACTAAGGGGTTTTCTGACATGAGAAATCGAAATCATCTCACAGTTTTGTTATAAATTGTAGGGGTCGCCACTTATTGCACTGTGTATACCTTAAATAACTTTTTTTATACCATTTTGTATGATATTTTTAATTAATTATTCGTATTCTCCGCCTTCTCCTGTCTAAAAAAGCTTTCTTGGTAAATGTTGATAGTGGGATGTTTGTTTCCATGTTTTTAATTCGATTGTCAAACTCGGAAATGGGGACAAAAGATTTTATTAAAATAAGTTACGCCTTTTTTTATTACCAAGCTATAAATATTCTATCTTTCAAAGCAAAAAGTTAAAATGCAAAACATGAAACGTTTTAACGTAAATCGAAATAATGTTGATTGCTGTCATAAAAAAGGGATTATACCTCAGCAATTTGTTTCAACAAGCCAGAATATCAATGGCGATGATTTGAACCATTCACGTGACGAAGCATTCTTTATATATATATATATATATATATATATATATATATATATATATATATATATATATATATATATATATATATATATATATATATATATATATATATATATATATATATATATATATATATATGCATATATAATAATAACGACAACTCGAACGATGCTCAAAGAAGTTCTAGACAAAATGGCTGGGGCGAAATTAGCTCGAGTTCCTTTACAGACCATACTTCTTTAAATCTGATCACGGCACAAGTTGTTTTCATTGTCACTCACAACTGAAGCGTCAAAGTGTACAATGGAAATCAAAATAATTACAAGTAAAAAAAACAATGAAAAGTTTTATCATAAATCGAAATAAAGTTGATTGCTTACTGACATAAAAAAGGAATTATACCTCAGTAATTTGTTTCAACTAACCAGAATATCAATGGCGAAAGCTATTTAAAAGCATTGAAACATTTGATAATTAGAATTTGTTGTGCTGAAACCGTGCATCCCGGAAGGAAGGGATATGTCCAATAAAAAAGTTTACTTCTAAAATATTTATAGTAAAAAAATAAATTCATTATGATAAAACCTTCTGCCAGACTACAGTACTTAGAAAATTGTTTCTCTGCAAATCGGTGCGTTTCCGGTACTCTTCTAAGCAAATGGTGAAATCATTGATTACTCTCGGCAACTCGTCGCCGTGGTCGAGGACATTTTTTTTCAAATTTTAATTTTTTCAGGTTGAAAGGAAATCAGGCAAGATGGAGGCAAGCTTACGCCATCTATAAAATCAATTTAGTCGGGAAAATTTTCGGAATGACTAACAAAGACGTGCTAAAATTGTGGAACAACGCCTCATCCGTCTGAAACCAAATTTTTTTAGTCTTAACAAACAAAATTTTCTGAAGTTGTGTGTGTATTAGTTGTCGATTATTTTTACATAGCACACAACAGTTATTATGCAGCCTCTGTCGTCGTCAAACAAAACGATCCAGTTATTTCACATGCTGAGATTGCGGTACAAACCGTCACTTTAGTGAAATGTAAACGTTATTTATCGAACTCCGATAACTAAACGTTTGTAAATCGTCAAATCCTATTAAAACTCACATTGTTAGCATTGTAAGTAAGTAACCCATTTATTAATAGAAACAAAGTGTAAATATATGATACCAGCTAATAATTGACATGAATATAAATAGTTAGACCATTGGCTTAAGTTATCACAATATCCGAATTGTTCACACATTCTTTCCCGTATGTCACACATTATTTTTCCCCGTATGTATAACATTAACTTTATGTTTTCTACCCCTAGTGAAAGCTGCAAGATATTTTTCAACATGAAAATGAAATTTCATATTTTCTCATAAAGCCTCCCACATGAGTTATCAATGTCTGCCTTCTAATGTGTAATATTATGTTGCAAACATGTTTTCTGTTGTGCGTATAAACTTCAACTGCTTATATTGGAGCTTTTTTAAATACCAGCATATTTCTAAGGTTACGTTTTCAAAAATAATATTGAACATATTAATTCTCGGTTTGCAATGAAGTTGTTAAATTAGGTCGTAACTGACGACGATCGTCCACAATAAAAAAAGGCTATATTAAAAAGAGCTTCTTAAGGATTCTAGTCAGGGATATTAGAAGTTTTAAGATCTACGTACAACTTGCTTGAACAGGCTTTTCGAAAATTTATTTTTGCAGGGTTATTTGTGGTAACTATAAACTTCATATTAAGGTATAAGGGGATCCATTACATATGTATATAGTAAGAAAATATAAAAAAATAAGCTTAAATTTTTCCAAAATTCACACAACGCTATCCAGTTTAATAAATTGTTTTTGAAACACCTAATAGCTTTAAGTTTGACTTTATAGTCGTCACATCCTACCGAAGAAAAATATTGAATTGTTTATATGAATAAAAAAAAAAGTATAATTGTTTAAAGTTATTGATAAAGTTGGTCTTTTACAACCTACGCAGTCATGTCTTGTGTTGCTTTAATATTATGAGGCTATATTTTTTATTTAATCTTTATAAAACTCCTTGGGGATTCTTAGAAGACATACCTGTATATCATACGTCACACTTGATATAAATAAAGTATTATAAATTATAAAAGTTAACAGAAAATTTCTATTTAGATCTCCCGCTGCAAATAATTAAGAACTTTTTAACTTTTAGTTGATGAGGTGGAATTTACTCCTAGTTATTTAATAAAAATTTAAATGAATAATAATTTTAATATACCAGCATAAATAAAGTAACTTACATATCTAATAAAGAAGATTTATTGGTGTATAATTCACCAACTCTGCCTTACTTCTCTACAGTATACAGGACTAATAAAACTTATAATTTGAACAACTATATATTATATATCTACATAGAACAAGCAATCAACCGAATTTGGGAGGTTTCTAGGTTTCTAATCCATGAGTTAAACATTGCTTCGACTGAAAAGTTACAGCATACTATAATGCAGATGTAAAAAAGAATACTCGAATACAAAAAAAAACCGGCCAAGTACAAGTCGGACTTGTGCAATTAGTATTCCGTACTGTGATTGATTTTAGAATTTGTTACGTAAGTATAAAATGAACAGTGACTTCACAAAACACGCCCCAAATGAGTTTTCAACAAAGTTTGTTTCTGATGTATTGTTTTAATATACCAGATAAATGATTAAAGGTAATGCACTCGTACTAATTTTCATTCAATCTACACCTTATGGAGAATATTCCAGAAGTTATTAAAAGATTTTTGATTAGTACTCTTAAAGATAGGGTTGAGGTACCTCGATTTTTGGTAATTGTACACAATGATCTTCAAAAATTGTTTTTTTTATTATATATATATATCATATAAATTATCAAAAGTATTGCTCTCGTGATAATTATCATTCAATTTACACAGAGGAGAATATTCCAGAATTTTTTCGGAATTTTCTGATTAGTGTTCTTAGAGATAAGGTGGGAGCACGGCGAATTTTGGCGGTTTTTTTAAAAAAATTATAAAGGAAACTCTGCGCGATTATTAGATGATATATATTTTTGAACTCGTGTTTTCATAAGATTTCATTTGACATCCCACTCGATCACATTTTTTTTTAATTTTTAATTTCACCTCCAAAACTACCTATTAAGTCAAAATTTCAAACCTACACGGCTATGATTGAGCCATCAATTCCTGTATTTGTGGCAAATGTTTCGGAGAGATCCCATACGTGTTCCATACGAAACATTAAACAAATAATAAAATGACTCAGGGCATGAAATGTATATAAATTGAAAATGGAACAAAAATGAATATTAAATCTATAAAAGACAAAAAAAAGTTGAACACAAAAGACAATCACAAAAAAAGTGGAGCCAATAGCTGGATAATGTAAGAAAAGAATGACTTTACAAATGAATAAAGAAGTCAGAGAGCAAGCGACATTTGTTCACTGGGAGAAGAAGAAAAACGATATAAATAAGACATAGGGTTGATAAAGATACATTGAGTACATAGGATAATAAATTAAAAAATATTAAATTAGGTGATATTTTGCTCTGTTGTAGTAAAAACACACAATGTAATCAGACAATTTCTTAGAAATTAATGTATATTTAGCACAGACTCGTTAGAATAACTACTGAAAAATAGCAATGTATTAATAACAAATTTAATAATCCTAAACTGTAAGTAACTCAACCATATACTGTCCTAAATATAACACATATACAACTACTTATATATTCAGAATTCTAAACCACATAGAACCTACATCTTTTACAGCGAATTTGCGTCAATAACGTCCACGTCTCTGGAAGTTTTTATTGTTTGGCAATAAAAATATCTGAATCTCGTATTTTCTTGCGAGACCAGGAAAAGACAAGTCCAAGAAGAGGCAAGGCACGAGTATTTCTGCTTGTATATATTTATTTTTAAGAGTAAAAAAGTTTTCTTGATCTAGGATTTTTCTTTGAGATTCAAAAAGAAAAAATATACTTTTACAAAATAATTTCTTAAGAATATATATATATATATATATATATATATATATATATATATATATATATATATAAATGGCATTTTTATTAGCGCCTAATTTGAAAAATATTTTGTTAAAATTTAAAGATGATATTACTTAGTAGAAATGAAATAGGGTCAATCTCCTCCTATCTATTATAAAACAAATTTGGGGTCATTTTATAGAAGAATAGAGAACACTTGCGAATTCCTTGAAGAAGCTAACAATGCTTTTAGCGAAAGCTCGAAATTAAGAATATAAATACAGTATAAAGAGTACCCTACATCTTTCATTACTCTTCCTCGACTAAATTGGCCCCGTTACTATCCTCCTATATATATATATATATATATATATATATATATATATATATATATATATATATATATATATATATATATATATATATATATATATATATATATATATATATATATATATATATATATATATATATATATATATATATATATATATATATATATATATATATATATATATATATATATATATATATATATATATATATATATATATGTATATATATATATATATATATATATATATATATATATGTATATATATATATATATATATATATATATATATATATATATATATATATATATATATATATATATATATATATATATATATACATTCATTTTTTCTTAGATTTTAAGGTCATGTTGCGACACTGTTTTTTTTATATAATTTATATTTTACTACATTTATATTTTTGATTAGGCAGTGATTTCAATTTTTGGGCAGTGTAACTCAACCGTGTATAACGTGTTTCTGATCTCACTTATTTAGTTTGCGTTGATTTTGCGTCCCGGAAGTGAGCTATTTTAAGGACGTCACTTTGAAGAAGGTGCAAAGGATATATAAACGGCCATATGGAATTTTTAAGGGCTTTTTCCTCCGAAATACAGTAACAGCTTTTTCCTCCAGCCTGCCGTAGTGGCTTATTCCTTCTTCAGGCCCCAGTAGGCTTTTTTTCGTCATACCGTAGTGCAGTAACGGTTTTTTTTTATTTTTATCACCAAATGGGTGCTGTTTATAGATCTCAAGTTTGATGCCTTTTTCCTAAGACATTTCGGGTCAAAAAGTAATTAGCTACCTAAATGAGATTAGGAGAGTAGTGTCTGAGACAATATTTTCGATGAGAATCTCACCAGGAGAGGCCAAGCAGTTTATGGAAAACCAACGAGGAGAAGCCAACCAGTAAGTCATAAGCACACCAGTTTAAATATCTCACTTCTTGTCTGCAACGTGTGTTCCCAACAACTACGCCACACGTGAAATCACCAAAGTTAATTTTACAAACTTTTAGATCGTGTTCTTTTTAAAGTCTTTTGTTTTTTTTTCATACTTAGGATCAGTAATAGTTAATGTAATTTTAAGAGTGTAATAGCTGCAAGGATTTTTATTTTGTTAATATACTTTTCTCTGGGTTAATGCAGCCTTTTACGGAACTACCAGCTATTTTTTTCAGGACGCACAGGTTGTAGTATAGTTAATCTTATTTTAACAACTAAATAACTCTTCAGTATTTTTTCATTTTTTGAGCTGAAACTAGATTCCTTTTATTCTAAAATGAATGGTGCCTAAAAACAGTAGAACCAAGTTTACTAAACAACTATAGAGGCATTATTTTCAAAAGACTTACAAAAATTATCTCTTGTCCATATTCTCTACCAATAAAAAAAAATGAGCTAGCTTTTATCTGATTTTAATCTGATTAAAATTTAGATATACATAAAAGGCAAATAACAGCTTCTATTTAATAAATAAAATATTTATTAAAAAAAAGAAAGTTAAGACGTTTCAATATATATATATATATATATATATATATATATATATATATATATATATATATATATATATATATATATATATATATATATATATATATATATATATATATATATATATATATATATATATATATATATATATATATATATATATATATATATATATATATATATATATATTATATATATATATATATATATATATATATATATATAATATATATATATATATATATATATATATATATATATATATATATATAGAAATAAAGAAAGAAATCAAAAGTTGCCGTATCTAACAAAATTCTTAAATATAAAATTAGTTGGGGAACTCGGCAAAGGGCGTGATAGATGATCACACAATGTTCATTTAGCCAATATTTCGGTGGAATGAGGCAAAAGTCAATTTATTCATATAATTATTAATAAAAACTGGTGTAGAAAATATAATAAAAATAGATAATGGAAGATATAATAAAAGACAAAAACACTCACATGAAGAGTTAATCTGAATGGCTATAATCAGCTTATAACACAAAAGAGACTAACAATTCATTAAAATAAGCTTTATAAATATGAAACTAATACATAAAATTCAAAAGATTACATTTATAACAGGGATGCCATTGAAAACCCTGGATGCTGAAAACATTTTTAATTAATTCACCCGAAACAACCACCTATGGCCGGCACCATGCACGAAATGATTGACATACAGCTGACAGAAGACAGCTACCTGACAGAGATAAGAGATTTTTTTTGAAACCTAAAAACCAAAAATTATAAACAACCTGAAGAAGAACTGGTCAAATAGAAATGTATAAATGGTCAAAATTTATAGAATTGGTAGCGGAAGACAATACCAATTGAAAACACTTAACACCGATATGGAAATTTGGACCAAAAGACAACCATAATTTTGGGTAAAAGAGGGGAGGTGAGAAGGGAGAGGAAGCGCGAGAGCTAGCAGAAGAGAAAAAGGAAAGGAAAAGATCGTATAATATTTATTTATTGCTTTAATTATTAATTTATTTATTTAGAAGAGAGATTAGGTCACCAAGGGCGTATTCAGGCATGAGAAATTTAAGAGGGAGGGAAGGGGGACACACACACTAGAGGTAATGACACAAAAAACAACCGACGAAAATAACCAAAACGCAAAGAAAACGAGGAAAGTGAGTAAAAATAACAAAATAGGGACCCTTGGGTGATCCATTGAGCCAAAAAGGGAAAGAATGACTCAGAAACCAAGACCAAAAGACTTACAAAACAGGAGAGAGATAGATAGAATGTTGGAAATATAAATCCCATTGAAATAATAATACCGGACCATTTACATATATCATATATATATATATATATATATATATATATATATATATATATATATATATATATATATATATATATATATGTACATGTATATATATACATATATGTATATATATATATATATATATATATATATATATATATATATATATGTCATATATATCATATATATGATATATATATATATATATATATATATATATATATATATATATATATATATATATATATATATATATATATAATGTATGTGTGTGTGGGTATGTGGCTAAAACTTGTACAACTCACACACCCACTGTGCCGGAGAAAAATAGGGGTATGTGGAGGCGTTTGCTCAGCCCCCATGGGAGCGGAAAATAGCGTCCATAAGAAAACGGGACATTTTTTATTAAGGGAAGTTTTTAAAATACGTACTTATGCTTGGTTTCAGTATTTCTTTGGTAGAAAGCTGGATTCAATATTTAATTTACAATTACTTATATAAGTGCTTTCTTGTTATGTTTTTGTAGTTGAGTAGAGTCTTAAAATTCGTTCTTTTAATGAATCTTAAATTTACTGTTTATGAGTATAATTTAAAGCAACACTTAAAAAATATATCGAAATAAAGGAAAAAAAACTGCATCAAATAACTGATAACTATTGAAGTTGAAAGGTCGTCATTTATATCTGGATGTTTCGCTATCGCCCGTTTCTGAAGAAAACAGCTGCGAAAAATAAGGCAAAAGGAAAAAGCAAAATGGCTCAACCACCGGTTGGTCACGATATTGAAAGCTCGTTATTCAAGTTGTAGCGGTTTTCTTTTATTCTTTTCAGTGTGTTTAGTCTAGGCATTTCTTGTTGCTATCTGAGCTGTCTCAGCGAATTTCATTTGATATTAAACGTCGACGTCGTTGATATTACAGTATTTCGAGTGAGATGGCGTAAGTATATAATAAAAAATACAGGAATTTGTTATTTATTTATTTCTCCTTGGGTTACTCCTACCTTACGAAATTCATTAAAAACTGAAAATAAGTCTCTTATATATTATAATTAAATCCAAAGCTTCGAACATAAAGTAGTAACAGTCCTAGTTTATAGAATAGAAAATTTAACCTGTACTTAAAAATTTCAAGAGAAACAAAAATAAAGTTAAAATTTTCCTTACACAATAATTACGCATACCTAGATATTCTAGAAAATAGTAATTTTTTTCAATGTCGAAATTTCTTCTGAGAATTATCGAATTAATCATTTTTTAAAGGTCAAATATGTCGATGCTTAAAATATACATAATAATACATAATTTTATAAGGCCACAACAGATATACGTATATATATATATATATATATATATATATATATATATATATATATATATATATATATATATATATATATATATATATATATATATATATATATATATATTATATATATATATATATACATATATATATATATATATATATATATATATATATATATATATATATATATATATATATATATATATATACAGTGTTTACAATTTAAGTCCACATCATATGGGATTTTTTTTAAATAATCACTTTAGCCCAGATCTGGTTATGGCATCCATTTGTGCTTCAAATAATATCAGAAATAAAGTATAGTAAGTCATTTTTACGCATGACGTCACCTGTCAAAAATCATATTTTCGAAAAAATTTTTGAAAAAAACGTATAATTTGGCCAAATTTTAAAAAGGTCATTAGACAAAATAGTTTATTTTGTGATACTACAATTTCGTATTTTTGGCACTTTTTTTGACATTTCGGCAATTGTTTTACATCTTGATTTAACCTTACCTGCAACCTTATTTAAATCATTTAATTTGTCAAAAACTAGGCACCTATAATCTATTTAAAAAAAAATCCCACATATATCATATATTATATATATATATATATATATATATATATATATATATATATAATATGTATATATATACTATATATATATATATATATATATATATATATATATATATATATATATATATATATATATATATATATATATATATAGGTTTACAAACACATTTTTAAATATAATTTAAAATGTTCGATCTCCTTAGGTACAAAATTATGCTTTTGAGACAATATAGATTACTTGCTGATATATATTCTTCATAAAATTAGTAACTTAATATTAATTCTCCACTTTGCAATTCTGACTTTTGGCAAGATAACTCTTGAATTCCCATAGGAGAAAGAAATATATGGTTTTTGAGCTGT
>CM032456.1:150983081-151047626 GCA_019049505.1 Pachyrhynchus sulphureomaculatus
AACACATTCCAAATGAAAAATTTTTTCTGATCTTTAGTATCCTTGAATTTTTGTTTTTTTTTATACACCAGATAAATTATTAAAGGTAATGCACTCATGATGTACAAGTATGAAATGCCGATTTTTTTCTAAAAAAACATGCTAAATTCGGAAGAATGACAAAAAGTGCTTTATTCAAAGTATGCTCCATCGCTTGTTATACATTTTTCCCATCTTTCGGGCAATTTGTGAATACCACGCCAGTAAAACTCTTCCCCTTTTGCTGCGAACCATTCATCGAGCCATTTTTTCACATCTTCGTACGAATAAAAGCGCTGCTCAGCAAGTGCGTGTCCCATCGATGCAAACAAGTGGTAATCGGAAGGAGCCAAGTCTGGTGAGTAAGCCGCATGGATTAGAACTTCCTAGCTGAGTGCTTCCAACGTGTAGCGGACTGGTTTTGCCGTATGTGATGGAGCACTGTCATGAAGAAAAATGACTTTGTGTCGCCTCTTTCGGTATTCTGGCCTTTTTTCAAGCAGCGAACGGTTCAAATCGGTCAATTGTTGTTGGTAACGTTTAGTATTAACCGTATCCCCTGGTTTTAAAACAGCTCATAATAGACCACGCACCTCTGGTCCCACCAAATACAGAGCATCGTCTTTCTGCCAAAGCGATTCGGTCTTGCGGTCGATGTGGATGGTGCGCCTGGGTCTACTAATGATTTTTTTGCGCTTGGAATTCTCAAAATAAATCCACTTTTTCATCCCCTGTAACTATACGATGCAAAAACGACTTCCTTTTGTACTGAGCGAGCAAAATGTCACACGTGTTTTTGCGCTTCTCCATTTGCCTATCGTTCAACTCATGTGGTACCCATCTACCGGTCTTCTGAATCTTTCTCATCTCTCGTAGCCGATTGGAAACAGTTTGTTGACTAACGCCCAATTGCTCGGCGAGCTGTTTTTGTGTTTGCGAATCAATCTTCGTCCAACAATGCTTGCAATTCCACATTTTCGTATTTTTTTGGTGGTTTTCCACGTTCCTTGTCTGCAACACCGAAGTCACCACTTTTGAAACGCCGAAACCATCGTTCACACGTATCTTGCGATGGAGCATGTTCACCATAAGCTTCTCGAAGTAATCGGTATGATTCAATAGCAGTTTCTTCTTTAAATGAAAGCAAAAAAATAATTCTGTCCGCGAATGCTCTTTCGACATATTGAACACAACACTATGCACACGCTTTTTTCCAATTTATCACTCGTGCGCGTCTGACACTTGTTGGTGACATAACAAAATGGTGCAGTGTCAAATCTTTATAGCACAAACTGCATTGGTGCACCATCTGTTGTCTGAAATCCGCATTTCATACTTGTACATGGTATATATATATATATATATATATATATATATATATATATATATATATATATATATATATGACCTGGTAAAAAAAAAAAAAAAAATCACTTCCGATTTCATCCCCCCCCAAACTAAACCCTTAAGTCAAAATTTTCCTTTCAAAACTACACGGCTCTGATGAGGCCATCAATTCCTATATTACTGCGAAATTTCAACTTGCTATGTTAAGTAGTTTCGGAGAAAATGAGGTGTGACAGACAGACAGACGGACGGACGGACAAACAGACAGACGGACACCGAAGTGCTCTTATAAGTGTTCCATACGGAACACTAAAAATACCGAATATTGTTGATGTCATTGAAAATATATTTTTTGATATATGTTTATTCACAGAATTTGTCTGAGTGTTGGTTGTTTTTTTAATGAGCGCGATATTTTGCTTGAAAACCGATTCAGTAAGGTGGTCGGTTAAAACTCTTGAAACTGTTAGTATCACATATAGAAAATCGTCACTAATATTCGATTATAAAAACCAAAAATAGCAGTCGTAAACTGTTAAAAAAATAGTTTTCCCAATGCTTTTACACCTGAATTATATTCAGTATTTTTATTTAACACAACGACTCTAAGTAATATACTATACTGACAATAAAATCTTTTACTGTTCAAAATAATATTAATTATCTTAAAAACACTGAATTTGTATATAGTAATAATTTTTTTAAAAATAACTTAAATTTGGATAAAACTGAAACAAACCTTGTAGTTTTTTGCAAATTGAGCTCTAATGAGCCTAAATTTAAGAACTCTCTAGATTCCTAGGAAGCCTCGCGGCATTCAATTATACTATACTCAGTGGAACTCTTCATTGTAGTCTACAGTAAGTTGCAAAGCAAAAATCATAGGAATTGAACGACAAAAAATTGGTTTTATATCGCACTACTTTTCCGGTGGAATAAATAATATTTAAATAATCGTGCAATAGTATATAAATAGGGCACGCCATCATACAATAACAAGTTGGCCTATCTTCTAGGAACCTATACAAGTTATGGTGGTGAAAATACAGATTATTTAAAACAGTCCTTTTGGGCAAATAATTTCACTGGACCAATAACCAACTCGAAACTTTTCAAAATTCATTGTTGAGAATTTAATAGACAAGCGACGTGGTGCTTTTACAATCCATAAGCAAGTAATTCAAAAATAATTTAATTAATTACTTTTAAATGTCGCCTGATTAGTAACTAAAGTTATTGGTAGTCCATATTATTTTACTCTAAAAGTCACACACAAAATCTAAGTCTGATTTGGAATAAAAAAACCCAACACACATCCATGCACAAACATACGAGGGAAACATCTTTACTTATCATAATATATATATAATAATCACTGGTCAACATGATTTTTTTCTCAAGGAAACTGAATAGAGACCCTAGTTCAGTTTTTTTTGCTGAATTCAATATGTTATCAGATTTCTTCTATCAGGCATAGTTTTCTTGTGACAGTCCTTTCTGTGTAATATACTTCTCTATATTAGGATTTCCTTGTTCTAATTCTTGTAAATATAGAAGTGGGAATTTGTATTCAGAATAACTTGGTACCAGGCAGACTTATTCATGTTGAAACATGTTTTAACTCTGTCCAGGTTTAATGATGTTTAAACCTGTCCTATCTTGTACACTTCTTTAACAAGCAGAGGGTCAGTAGCCGGTATTATAATTGTAGTGAGTCTGGTAACACCTGTACCTACTTACTTTTGTGCTGTTTATTGTTTTATTTGTAAGTTTTTTTTTTATAAACGTTTCAAAATGCCAAAAAAGTGTGTAAATCAACCAAACAATTTCTGCTACGTGTGTGGTGAATTGACCTTCAAGTCTCAGAGGCGAAATTTTACAGCGCTCGTGAAAAAATATTATGAGCTTTATTTTGGGTGTAAAGCTAGTGATTTTGATAAAGACTGGGCCCCAAATTTATGCCGTGTATCATGTGTTAGGCTTCTCACTGGTTGGAAAAATGGAGGAAACACAAGGACCATTTAACTGCTTGTAATTTCTGCTTAAGTAACATTAAAGGAGTTACGTCCAAAACAAAATATACAATTAAGTACCCCAATTTGGCATCTGCAATTAGACCTGTGCCACATAGTGAAGAGTATTCTGTATAAAATTTTCCAGATTTCATGACCTTAAGTGATAACTCCGATTCCGTCCCAGTTCATACTGAAGACAGAAAAAGCGACAGCAGTGACCCTATATTTGAAGCAAGTTCTCACTTTTTATTTCAAGAAGATCTTAATAATATCATACGGGATTTAAATTTGTCCAAACAGCTGAGCTTTTAAGTTCCAGGCTTAGAGGTTGGAATCTACTCCAAAAAGATACAAGGATATGCGTTTATCGTAGACGACATAATGATTTCAGTGACTACTTCTCTAAAGAAAGTCATGTAGTTTTTTGTAATGATGTTTGTGCAGTAATGGAGGCTCTTGGACATCAACACCAGCCAGATTAGTGGCGATTGTTCATAGACTCATCGAAAGTCAGTTTGAAGGCTGTACTACTCCATAATGGGAATGAATTACCATCAATACCTGTCGCGTATGCCAGTGATATGAAGGATACATATGAAAATATGAAATTGCTGTTAGAAAAAATGCAGTGTACTAAATATAACTGGAATATCTGTGGTGATTTAAAGGTTATAGCTTTATTGTTAGGTTTGCAACTTGGATACACGAAATTCTGCTGTTTCTTGTGTGAACATTTTGAGGAACTGTTACATCCACCGGAAAAAGCAGCGTGGAAATCATTCAAAAATATCTGTTGTGGATTTCTTGGCAATAATAAAGAAGAAAGCTATAGTGATCTTCTGACTTCATACAAAGAAATGGGCTGCAACATGTCCTTAAAAATTTACTTCTTGGACTCCAACCTAGACTTCTTCCTTGAAAATCTTGGTGCTGTCTCTGATGAGCATGATGAGCGTTTTCATCAGCAGATTTCTACTATGGAAAAGAGGTACCAAGGCAAATGGAGTCTCAGTATGTTGATCGACTACTGCTGGACCATGAAAAGAGACATCCCAAAGGCAAAATATGACCGAAAATCATCATACAAAACTTTTTAGGTTAGACAAAATTAGCCGTATATTTATTATTCAGTGTTTTGTAAATACTAATTATTTTAAAACTTTAAACCTGTGCCAAACCCTGCCTGATGGATAAAATCTGAGAACATATTTAAACTCAGCATGAAAAAGATAAATATATTCCGTTAATTTAGCCCTTGTGAAAGAAAAAAAAAATTGTAGACCAGTGGAACTGTTTGAATAATTATGAAAGTATCTGAGATCCTAAAAGCAACGGAACAAAGTTTTTCTGGTAATCTTTTTTAACTAAAAGGTTTTAAAAACCTTTTTTTCTCTATGCTGCAGATATATTTAGATTGTGTATTCGCAGTAGGTTGAGGAATTAGCACATACGTTAATTTTAACGAAATTTTTAGCACGAAATATAAATTGTCGTTTAAATGTAAGCATTTTTAAAAGTTACTTCTTTACTCGTTTATACTTCTTACTTCATAAGGATTTCCACCAATTTTTAAAATCTATGTTAAGACAATTAAACAAATCTAAAACAATTATTCCGCATGGAACACTTTGGAATAACTTCAGTGTCCATCTGTCACACCCGACTTTCTCCGAAACTATTCGACATAGAAAGTTGAAATTTGGCTCAAATATAGGAACTACCTTGCCCAATTAGAGCTGCGTAGTTTCGAAAGTTAAGTTTTGACTTAAGGGGGTGCATGTGAATACACGAGTTCCAAAATATATATGATGTAATACTTGCGTAGATTTTTCTTTGTATTATTTTTATAAAAAATACCCAAAATTCGCTGTCTCCTGTTCTATCTCGAAATGAACTGATCAAAAAATTGTGAAAAAATTCTGAAATATTCTTCATAAAGTGCATTGCGTTTGATAATTTATCTGGTATAAAAAAAAAAACTATGAAAACTATGTGGCTTGATAATATGGCGGAGGTTTTGTTAATATACTTTTCAGTACATTGCTTCTGTACCGAGACAAAAGAATTTTATTTGTATTTGCTTATAATTAAACAAATATTTAGCTAGGAACTATTTGTTTTACACTTTTATTACTAGACTCTAGATTGAGCTACATTGATTTATTAGCTGTTAGGTAGCACAGGCCAACAAAAAAAAAATATTTGTAAAAACTTTTTAAACCAATAAATCTAAGGGTTATGTATTTTTGGGTCCTGAAACCGTATCTGGTATCAGTTTTTTTGTATCACCCACAGTTCTCTCACAATATGACATCGATTAAATTTCGAAATAGGGAAAATCTGATACATAAAATTTGATACAAACTGTTGATCTCTTGTTCTATAATGGTAGATAGATGTTCCAGATTCCAGTAAATGTTTGTCTTTCAGCCTAGAACCAAGCAATTCTGCTTTTTCCTTAATCAAACCCAAATGTCTCACTAAATCATTTAACTCAGCTTGTGTAAACAACTGTGGTTTTAAATGTTCTAGAGAACTCATCATCATCCGGTCGACTTTCATTAAATTCGGGACTCGACTGTAAAATGTCATCAATAAACTGAGGTGACTCAGGGACAGGAAGTACCGGCCGATAAACTGAAGTAAAATTAGGATAGACAGTTACTTTCTTATTTTTGTAGTTATGTCCAGAAACATCAACGCTGCCAAAATAACAATCATTTAAATGTTTTTCTTGCTCTCTACATACCATGGGTACTGCAAAATTTAAAAGCTTTCTTTTCTTTTTTATACCATTTCCTAAGATCCTCGACACAAACATAACATACTTTGTGAGGAGCTCAACATTTTTTTCTTGATTACCGATTTCTACACCAAAATATGCAAGGTATACTTTTTTTTACAAAGTCAGCAATATTTCTTCGATGTTTTTTAACTACAAACAAAAGTCAGTAATATTTCTTTGATGTTTTTTAACTACAAACTCATCACATATATAACAAAAAGTGTTGGAAGAGTTTTTACAACCACACTTTGAGTGTGAATTAAAGCACATGGGTTAAACACTGCAATGCAAGGTTATATTAACTGGAAGAAAACAAACAGCTGTGACATTAATCGGAATTGCTAACCTAATAACATTTGATTTGACTGCCAATCTTATAAAATGCTGATTTTATTGCCAACCTAATAACATTCGAATGATAAAAAATAAACTTTTCGCATTTTGAATATTAAAATGTGAATAATTAATGGGTGATACTTCTTTATTATTATTTTCGGACTCAGCACACCAAAAAACATAGGGATCAGGTAAAATTATTAATTATTAAAAAAGTTTTTTCGTCGTTGGCCTGTGTAGTTAAAATGCTATAACTGTTATACATTATTGACTAAGAAAAACGTGAAAATACATATTGGATCTTAAGATATCTACATGTCAGGGGGCGTAATTGCCTTAGCTTAGGTATGGATTTTATTTTATTTTAAACGCAATCATCGTACGGAACACTCATTGCGCAAGTCCGACTTTCACTTGACCGGTTTTTTAAATATATTCACTACCTGTTTAAGCATATTAATTACACAGGGCAACAAAAAAATATTTTTGTTTTGGTGCCTGGGATTTTAGAGCTGATTTTAACTATATTTGGGACGCTAAATCTATACATGCAATCCGTTTTTTCTCTATCAGCTCTACTTTTTTAGATACATCAACTTATCTACCAATGTGGTTTTTATTCAGTATATTCATTTATGAGAGTTCTAAAATTATTATATATTCATTAATGTAGGTACAATGGTTTTATTGTCAGTCTGCAATTGAGTAAATTCCAGGTAAATCTATAAATAGTGGAACCATTGCCTATCAGGTACCTGAACTGACCCTTTTAATCACCTAACTCGGGTAAGTCTCGTCAGTTTGTGCGTTCTTACTAATGAGAGTAGATCGAATTCGGCGTGTTATTTGTGTGTTATTGAACAGAATTAAAATGAGTTCAGGTTCCAGTTCAAGAAGAAGTTGTGTAAATCAACCTGATGTGCTTTGCTATATATGCGGAGAATACATGTTTCAACAAAACAGACAAACTATTACTGACTTTGTAAAGCGAGCGTATCTTGGATACTTTGGAGTTAAGCTTGGTGATCAGGACAAAACGTGGGCCCCGCATCTCGTATGTAAAACTTGTACAGAGCATTTACGGCAGTGGACTACCGGGAAAAGAAAATTTCTAAAATTCGGCGTACCAATGGTTTGGAGAGAACCAAAAAACCACTTCAATGATTGTTAGTTCTGTTTGGAAATACTAATGGAATCAATCGAAATAACCGCAGTAAGTGGACTTATCCCAATTTAGACTCGGCAATACGCCCTATCCCGCACTCAGATGAAATACCGATTCCAACATTTCATCAGCTACCACATATCTCTGATGACGAATATTTTCCCTCTGATCGCTCTTCTGATGCTAATAAAAGTTCTGATGCTAATGAAACTAACAGTGACTATGAGGGGACGTCATCAGTTCCTCAACGCTTCAATCAAAATGAATTAAATAATCTCACCAGGGATCTCAATTTATCGAAAAAAGCTTCTGAAGTACTGGCTTCTAGGTTGAACGACAAAAATTTACTGGAACAAGGAACCAAAATTACCTTTAACCGTACAAGAGAAAAAGATCTGCTACCATTCTTTTCTCAAGAAGACAATCTTGTATTTTGTCACGAAATTAGGGGACTCATGAAAGAAATGGGACTTTCTGAATATATTCCAGATGATTGGCGCCTATTTATTGACAGTTCAAAGCGAAGTTTAAAATATGTCCTTCTACATAATGGGAATAAATATGGTTCAATACCACTAGCTCACTCAACGAAACTGAAAGAAGAATATAATACCATAGCTTTGGTCTTGCAGAAGATAAAGTATTACGAACATCAATGGATGATTTGTGTAGACTTAAAAATGGTAAACTTTCTTCTTGGGCAGCAAAGTGGTTACACGAAATATCCGTGTTTCTTGTGCCTCTGGGATAGTAGGGACAAAACACACCACTGGGTTAGAAAAGATTGGCCTCAGAGAGAAAACATGGACGTTGGGGAAAAGAATGTCATTAACGACGCTTTGGTTGAAAGAGAAAAAATCATACTTCCTCCGTTACATATAAAGTTGGGCTTAATGAAGCAATTTGTAGAGGCTCTTGATAAGAATGGGTCTTGTTTTGCATATATAGGGGTAAAAATGCATCAGTTGAGCACAGAAAAACTCAAAGCAGGGATATTTGACGGCCCACAAATAAGACAATTAATTAAGGATCCTGCCTTCATAAATTCAATGAATCAAGTTGAACGAGAAGCTTGGACATCATTTGTTGCAGTTGTAGAAAATTTTCTAGGCAAACATAAAGCTCAAAACTATGTTGAAATGGTTAACAAGATGCTTAATAGTTTCAAATCCTTAGGGTGCAATATGAGTATTAAAATACACTATTTACACAACCACCTAGACCGTTTTTCCAGAAAATTTAGGAGACATGAGTGAGGAACAAGGTGAAAGATTTCACCAAGATATTAAAGTTATGGAGGACCGCTACCAAGGAAGATGGGACATGCACATGATGGCAGATTACTGCTGGAGTTTAAAAAGGGACTGTTTAAAAAAACATTCAAGAATGTCGCGGAAAAGAAGCTTTCCAAGTGTTGAGTGACTATTTCATTTCTTCAATGTTTTTTTTTTGTTTGTAAGTACGACATAATATTGTATTTTGTATAACTAAAATAAAAATTTCGTATCTACTTTTGTTTACTACACTTACGGATTTGAGTTACAATAATGTAACTTATATTTCTCTAAAATTGTATATCTTAAAAATTTGAGCTCCTAGGTACAAATGAATACGTTATTTGAATTCAGGACATCAAATTGTTATAGAATCAGCTCAAAAAACCTCGACACCAAAACAGCTGTTCGCCTGTGTTATCTATCTAAGCAAAAACTGTCCTAGCAATACTAAATGGTTATTTTTTGGAGCATTTATTTATATTACACAATGGAGCCATAATATTGAAATTACAAATCATTGCATAAATTGCTGATTTTTTATATTAGTGAGCGCAGGTTGACAATAAAATGTCGAGCGTTATTTCGCGGAATTCGGAAATTTATTATTAAAACTAAATAACCGGTCCATATCAAGTTGAACTTGCACAATTAGTGTTCCGTACGTTAATTGCTTCTAAAAAAAAAAAAAAATGTAACGGAGGTATAAAATGATCAGGGACTTCAGAAAACACACCCCAAATGAGTGTTCAGCAAAGCTTGTTTCCGATCTTTAATGAAAACTGATGACCGTGAAATTTTTGTTTTTTTTTATATACCAGATAAATTATTAAAAGTAATGCACTCGTGATAATTTTCGTTCAATCTACACTCCGTGGAGAATATTTCAGGATTTTTTAAATTAAATCTATATCAAAGTAAAATGTTATTTTAGTCCCTTTAGGGATGGATGCGATTTAATTTAAAAGACAAAATTTTACTACAGACCTTTTCAGAGACCACACACGCCTTCAGTACATGGAATACCAGACAAAAGAATAATATTCCAGCTTGAAGTGTACCAGAAAATAATGTTTTAGTGAATTAGTAGTAGTAATTATTTTAGGCTTGCCAACAATAAATTCAAGGGACTTAATATAAGGCTCTATAATATATTGGCTATTAAATATTATCTCGAAGTCTTTGACCAAAATACAACGCAATAATTCAAAATAGTTGATTCAAAATTTATATTCATCTTGCCTATGCTTGTGAGAATAATACATAACTTAACGTTTAGAGAGATTTAAGTCGAGTGGATTGTTAAATGCCTCTCTCTCTAGCTGCTAATGAATAATGATAAAATCGCTGACATCTCTATTATTACGATAAACTTTGAAATCATCCACGAAGAAAATCGATTCGTACGTAGTAGTCCTACAGAAATTGTTGATAAAAGGTAAAACAATAAGAGCCTCTAATTATATCCTATGGGATCCCCAATGGAGTGACGTAAATCCAAAACTAAAACTGCTTGTTTCCTAGAAGTGAGATAACTTTTCAAAAACATTAACACTGCGATATTAACTTCCAAGGAACATAGAGAATATAATTTGAAGCCACTCCATGAACGTCACTAGTCGTTATTTTTTAACTGATTTTCTAAATAGTTAAAAATTTAATCAAAAGGAGTGAGTTGCTTTATAATCCTGCAAATTACTCCTAATCCACTTGTGTGTATAGCTACTTAGCAAATTGAATAAAGATATCAATACAACGAGCATTCGACAAGCTTCTATCTCGATAACAGTACAATAATTGTATATATTTATTATGACCGAAACAATCGTAAGTTGATTTTAAAATACATAAAAAGCAACAATGCGAAGCTACGGTATTTTCAAGATAAAGTTTACCATTTACATAAGAAAACTGGTGCTTTTGCCGATATTGATATTTATATGATAAATATATATATATATATATATATA
Organism: Pachyrhynchus sulphureomaculatus; assembly: GCA_019049505.1. Taxonomy (NCBI): domain Eukaryota; kingdom Metazoa; phylum Arthropoda; class Insecta; order Coleoptera; family Curculionidae; genus Pachyrhynchus; species Pachyrhynchus sulphureomaculatus. The sequence continues at coordinate 150,993,992 of CM032456.1, forward strand.
TATATATATATATATATATATATATATATATATATATATACCAGGTGTACAAGTATGAAATGCGGATTTCAGACAACAGATGATGCACCAATGCAATTTGTGCTATAAAGATTTGACACTGCGCCATTTTGTTGTGTCATCAACAAGTGTCAGACGATAAACTGGAAAGGTATGTGCATAGTGTTTTGTTGTTGTGTTCAATATGTCGAAATTTATACCGAACAAAGAGCACTCGCGGACAGCATTAATTTTTTGTTTTCATTTGAAGAAAACTGCTGTTGAATCATACCGATTACTTCGAGAAGCTTATGGTGAATATGTTCCATCGCAAGATACCTGTGAACGATGGTTTCGGCGTTTCAAAAGTGGTGACTTCGATGTTGCAGACAAGGAACATGGAAAACCGCCAAAAAATACGAAGATGTGGAATTGCAAGCATTGTTGGACGAAGATGATTCGCAAACACAAAATCAACTCGCCGAGCAATTAGGCGTTAGTCAACAAACTGTTTCCAATCGGCTACGAGATATGGGAAAGATTTAGAAGCCGGTAAATGGGTACCACATGAGTTGAACGACAGGCAAATGGAAAAGCGCAAAAACATGTTTGACATTTTGCTCGCTCGGTACAAAAGGACGTCGTTTTTGCATCGTATAGTTACAGGGGACGAAAAGTGCAAGCGCAAAAAATCATGGATAGACCCAGGCTCACCATCCACATCGACCGCAAGACCGAATTACATTGGCAGAAAGACGATGCTCTGTGTTTGGTGGGACCAGAGTGGCGTGGTCTATTATGAGCTGTTAAAACCTGAGGAAACGGCTAATACTAAACGTTACCAACAACAATTGACCGATTTGAACCGTTCGCAGCTTGAAAAAAGGCCAGAATACCGAAAGAGGCAACACAAAGTCATTTTTCTTCATGCCAATGCTCCATCACATACGGCAAAACCAGTTCGCGACACGTTGGAAGCACTCAGCTGGGAAGTTCTACCCCATGCGCCTTACTCATCAGACTTGGCTCCTTCCAAATACCACTTGTTTGCATCGATGGGTCACGCACTTGCTGAGCAGCGCTTTGGTTCGTACGAAGATGTGAAAAAATGGCTTGATGAATGGTTCGCAGCAAAAGAGGAAGATTTTTAATGGCGTGGTATTCACAAATTGCCCGAAAATTGGGAAAAATGTATAACAAGCGATGGAATATACTTTTTTTTATCATTCTTCCGAATTTAACATGTTTTTTTAGAAAAAAAATCCGCATTTCATACTTGTACACCTGGTATATATATATATATATATATATATATATATATATATATATATATATATATATATATATATATATGAGTTTTATATTTGCTTTTTGTATCCAATCGTGTCCTGCTAATCTTTTTATGTCGTTCGTCCATCTTGTCTGGTCTACCTCTGCATCTTTTGTGTTCTCTAGGCCTACATTCCACTATACGGCTTGTCCATCTGTTATCATCCAGCCTTGCACTTTAATATACATATTCATTGTTTTACGTCTGTCACTTTTGATCTTCTTCGTATCTTGATGTTAGGAATACGATCTTGGACTCTAATATTTAGCATTCTCCTCCATTGTTCTTTGGGTTTCCTGGAGTTAATATGTTATACTTTTATTTAAAGCCCACGTTTCAGTACCACATGTTAATACCGTCAGTACATATTGATCGAATGCTCTGGCTTTTTTTGTATTTGGGATGTCCAATTTAAATGTTGATTGCAACTTTCTGAATGCAGACCAAACTAAAGAGACTCTTCTATCCAAGTCGGCCTTTAAATTATTTTTTCCATTTCAATTTTTTGTCCTAAATATATGAATGTTTGTCCTTTTCTATTCTTTCACCTTCTATTAATGGTTCCTGGCTGTTATCTTCACTTTCGTTGTGCAAATATTTGGTTTTGATATAGTTTATTTTTAGACCTATTTCTCGAGACTTCTTTTTTAATTCCATCAGCATTTCTGGTAATTCTTCTTTTGTGTTAACGATCAGAGTGGTATCATCTGCAAACCTTAAGTGATTTAATAGTTCGCCGTCCATTAGTATTCCTTTATTTTCCCACTTTAACGATTTGAACATGTCTTCTAGAGTCAAAGTGAACAGCTTCGGGGATATAGAGTCGCCTTGTCTAATTTCTCTTTTAATTTTGATTTAATTTATTTTTTTCTTCAAGAATTATTTGTGATGTGGCATTTTTATATATGTATTCAAGAAGCGTTGTGTACCTTTCATCGACTCTGCTATTACTTAAGGCGTTAAGCACTGCCCATATTTCCACCGAATTAAATGTTTTTTCGTAGTCAACCATTGCTATCCACAAGGTGACCTTGTGTTCATTTGCCTTTTCCACTAGTAATCTAATTATTTGAAGATGGTCCAAAGTGCTGTATCGCCTTTTAAATCCCGCTTGTTCACATGGTTGATAACTGTCTAATTTGTTCGTTAATCTCTATGTTAGGATTCTAGTGAGGATTTTATATACTACCGATAACAGGCTGATGGGTCTGTAATTCTCCAATTTAAATTTGTTTCCCTTGTTAAATATAAGCACAATTAAGGCGTTTACCCAAGGTGTTGATATTTTTCTTTCTATGAGGCACCTGTTAAACAGAGCCTAAAGAGATTTTATTACCGATGCCACTCCATACTTTATAATTTCTATAGTTATTTCATCGTTTTCTAGTTCTTTGTTGTTGTGCATATGTTGTAGAGCGTTCATTATTTCATCCGTTGTTAAATCGGGAATTTCATCAGATCCCACATTTCTAACTATTACTCTATTTTTTCTTATTTCGCGGGCGGTGGAGATATTTTCGTGTCATATAGTATTTGATAATATTTCTCTGTAGCTTCCTCTATCTTTTTGATTTGTGCGATCTCTTGGTTATCGTCATGCATAAGTTTTATTATTTGTTGTCCTCCTTCATTCATTTGTTTGTTTAGGTGTTTTAAACTTTTCCCCTCTTTCAATGTTTCCTCCATTTTCGAGTTTCTATACTGTCTGACGTCTTCTCTGATCTTTTTCTTTATTTTTTTTATCTCTTTCTGCCAATTCTAATCTGCAATTTGTAAGATCATTTCTTAATAGTAGTCTCTGATTCATTAGATTTTGTGTCTCTACTTAATTTTTGTGTTTTTTCTTTTTTCGATGTTGCTGTTTGTTTTGTAGTTATGAGTAGACTGTTAATTATTTGTGCGTTTAGTTCGTCAAGTTCTGTTTGGTAGTTTATGTGTTTTATATGATTTTCCAGTGCTTGTCGATATTTGTCGGCTTGCTTTATTATTTCTGTTGCTGTCTTTATCTTTGTATGTATTATCAATCTACGTCTCTCCTGCTTCAGATTCACTCTTATTTTTGCTCTGAGCATCCGATGGTCACTGCCAATACTTATCGTGTTCAGGACTGTCGTGTCAACTACAATATTCTTGTCATTTGATAACCCATAATTAATTTCGTTTCTTGTTATACCATCTGGGCTTTAGAATGTCCATCGTCTATGTTCTGGCTTTTGGAAAAATGTGGCCATAACGTATAAGTTATTTTTGTTTACAAAATTTAATAACATTTTTCCTCTGCTGTTCCTCGTACCCAAACCAAACTTATATTTATATATATATATATATATATATATATATATATATATATATATATATATACATATATATATAATTAGATAACTTAAGTAAAAAAAACTTACCTGTTATATTTAGACAATAGAATAGAGATTTTGCATTAGGATGTCTGTAAAAGAAAAAAAAAAATACGTTATTAACTGACTATAGTATTTCCAATTGAGAAATAAAGCTTCTAGAACAAGACATGGAGACTGCGTCAAATTGTTACTGTCTTACTTACGATTATAAGAAGCTTTTTCTATTTGAAATTAGAACACTGGATCAGTGATGAGAGGCACAGGCCGTACCTGCCTGACATTCACTGAATTGTGAGTCTGGGAAATAATCTGGTATGAGACAGACGGTAACAAACACCTTTTTTAATGTTGATGTTGATAAAATTTGAATGATTCTAATTGTGTTTTGTAGAGTTCTGATGTTCATATTGTACAGGTTATTTCCTTTTATACAACTTTCAGCCTCTTTAATTCTAGTGGATATTAATCTGCTAATTTCTTTTGCATACACCGGACATGAAATTTCACAAACATCTTTTAGTTATAGAAAAAATATGTATTTTGGTTTTTCGATTTAAACGGTAAACATACATTTCATAACGGTACGTTATTTTAAACATTTTTGTAATATTTATATCATAAAATGTATGACATAGTCTATGTAAACGCAAATAATTCCGCTTCATATTCATGCCTGCGCGGTGCCATTTTTTTTCGACGTTTTAGGCCGTTGATGAAGAAGTTTGAGCGTAACGTGTTCTTTAGTCTTACTAATGCTATTAGAAGTTAATTGATATGGGTACCACAGAGATATTTACCCACACACACACAGAAATACCAATATTAACAAGTTAGGAAGGTAAGTTTATTATGATATATGGTGAACCCGTAATAATAACAACATTGCAAATTGCCTAGCAGCCACTTTTATCGACTAATCAATGTAGCCTCTGAATTTGAGACAGCAAAGTATAAAACCCCTAATTTGTACGATGAGTTGGTGTTTGAATAAATCGAGGTTTCTTGTTCTATATGAATTAAGCGGGAAATCAAACTTCAACAGACTCAGCAACTTGAGAGCATCCGAATTGTTAATAATCTTGTATACTAGCATGAGGTTACTAGACTTTCTTCGGTGTTCCAAGGTAAAAAAACTAAATAGAGTATAGCTTTACACATAATGAGGACTGCACCTCGTCAATGGTATTTATCTGAAATAAATCAAGGCGACCATATGATTGGTGCTCTAAGAAAGAACGAACATAAGTAAAATGTTACAATCATAAAATTAACGGTTAGAAGTTTTTACTATGGCGAATAATAAATTCACAAAACTTAAACGCTTGGAGAACAGTTCTATGGATACGAGGAAGGGATCTCAGTTCTTGATAATAGTAATCTCAAAATATTTGCTACACAACACTTATACCTCCACAGCAAACACTTTATTTTTGCATTCGACGCGCATTTCGTAACCATCAAAGTCGACGATTGACAGTCAATCTTCGTTCCTGATGATGCTGACATAGTTAGCAAAAATAAAGTGTTTGGTGTAGTGATGATAACTGTTGTGTAGTGTCATTGTGCCAAAGATTCCAAAATCCTAACGTAGCTAAAATATTTGGTTTCCATTGCTCACTACAAGCTGTCAAAATTTGAGTCATAGACATGTTGGTAAATATTACGATTTTTTTAGGGAAGGTAATAATTTTTGTTCTTGAATTCTAAAATAATTAGATAAACAAGTACAAAGAAAAATATGATTCTTCAAAATGACGATGACGAACTTCTTTCTTACCTCTATTTAAAATATATTTCACATAAATTAAAGTCTTATAACCGATCTTCTTTAATTCTAATGGATATTAATCTGCTAATTTTTTCTGCCTACACCGAACATGAAATTTTACAAACATCTTTCAGTTATAAAAATAAATATGTCTTTGGGTAATCTCAAACATTCCACAATTTTCTGGCAAATGCAATCTGGAGAAAACTATAATATTTACAGAGAAGCTCTTATAACCGTCTTTCCTGGAAGTTTATTTTCTAACACGGTAAATATCGTAAATGAAGGATTTCGGCTTTTGGTAATTTAACGTGGTTTTGTTTCGCAATGTGTGTTCCTTAGGTAATATGGGAGATAAGAAGTGATAAAAATCTCACAAAACGCATGAACCTAAACTTCTATCATGACATTCAAATGTGAAAGTGTTTTAAATTTCTCTTTTTCGAAAAATTATCACTATCGAACGAATTGTCAAAGTTCGAAAGTTGGCAATACATTGCAAAAAATGTCTGTAATATTACATAGAATACTATTAGTTGGCGATGGCACAAACTAGCTAAATTTTTTAGAGATTTTTACATAAATACTCATGTTTTCCAAAAAAAAAAAAAATGATTTTGATTTAAACGGTAAAGACACATTTTATAACGGTATGTTATTTTAATCATTTTTGTGTAATTTTTGTAATATTTGTATTATAAAATGTATGTCTATGTAAAAGCAAATAATTCCAATTCATATTCGTGCCTGCGCGGCGCCATTTTTTTGACATTGCAAATTTAAAAATATCGCTTTTTATGCATTACATATATGTTTGAAGAAAATGAGTTTCAGGAAGTCACTACCTAACATCAAAAAATTAGAAAATAAAAAAAAAAATAACACCTTAAGAACATTAATTTTAATATAAATCCGAGGTCAAGCCACAAAATTGGGTAACTCCTAATTTTTATTAATACATTCAGCGTATAACTTTTTACTCGTCTCATAGTCATTATATACTTAACAAAAAAATTATTTGTCTTTAAATTCCTTCTAATCTGCTACAGTAATTAATAGGTGCCTAAAACTGCATTATGTCGAAATTCTACATAAAAAGTTTTTTATCTCCGTTGATAAAAAAACTGATCACGTAACGTTTCTATAAAAACAGATGAGATACAATACCAAAATACACTATTCCGATTCAAATATTAGGGTTAATCCAAACTCATCCTTCAAAAAGAAAAACTGATAAAATATAATGAACACATCAGATTTGCTCCCGAATAGTTTCTTCTATTTCTATTTTAAATTAAATTTGTCAAGTAACTTAAAAAATTTCCAGTTGCTTATATATATATATATATATATATATATATATATATATATATATATATATATATATATATATATATATATATTATAGTCAGAAACTATTTGCCCACCTAGAAATTTCAATGTAACTGCCAAAATTTAATACCTAATTAAACCCTTTTAATACATTAGATAAATTTAATTGTTCTTAACAAGTGTCCATCATAAAATTGTTTAGATAAGCCTTTTTGGTGAAATCCCGAATTAAAAACCAATTGAAACAAATTTCCAAGTTTTGAATTATAATCGTTTTGAGGCGATTTCTGAGAATTCCACTTGAAGTGAGAACTTATTTCAAGTTTCTAGGGATTATGGAAATTCCTAGTGACTAACTATACTATAAATGCCATTGCCCTTTTGGAAATTAACCATTCGCAAACAGTACTTTGTCATTGACACAGGCTGAATTGTTTTGTGTAAACGAAAGAAGTTTCCGTTGAAAATCGGGCTCTGATAATTGTGAGACATCAAAATGGTCATACGAGTTGACAAATCGCGAGTGATATGCGGATGCCAAGGTGAACGGTGGACTACATCGTAAAAAAAATTTTCTAAGCGACATGGAATTCTTAACCAAAAACCTTCAGGAAGGCTTCGAAAAACAACTCCCGCTGAAGACAGAGCTATAACAATGTTTCAGCAGACGTAATCGCCGCCTAATCGCACCAGAAATCACGGCTCAAGTAAACCTGGAGTGGCCATCCCCATCAGCGTGACAACCGTAAGGAACAGGTTAGCAGAAGGTGGACTACACGGGAGGATTGCAGTGAAGATACCACTTCTTAGGCAAATGAATATAGCAGAAAGTGGACTACACGGGAGGGTTGCAGTGAAGATACCACTTCTTAGGCAAGTGAATAAACGTAAACGATTAGAATGGGCCCGAGAACACGAAAATTGGACATTACAACAATAGAATTCCATCCTTTGGAGCGACGAATCTAAATTCGAAATTTTCGGTTCCAATCGGCGAGTTTACGTGCGGCGGTCAGTAAAACATGGTGGAGGTTCAGTAACGGTTTGGGGTTGTTTCGGCAACGGTAAAGTTCGAAAAATCTCTAGGATAGAAGGGGAAATTTGTTTTTCAGCATGACAACGATCCTAAACGTTCCGCTAAACAAATTAGGGAGTTTTTGGACCAATGGAAATCCGATGACGTCCTGGAAGTGATGACCTGGGTTTCACAATCACCCGACTTGTACCCCATCGAATTGTTGTGGGACCATTTGGACAGGTGTGTTCGAAAACTCAATCCAACATCAGAAAATCACTTGTGGAAACTTTTACAAGCAGAATGGGTTAAAATTACCGAAGAAACTACTGGACAGAATGCCGAAACTCTGTAAAGCAGTAATTAAAAACAGAGGAGGTCACTAGATGAGAAAAATCCTGGAAAATCATGAATATTTTTCTGATTTTCTAGACTGTAAATAATGTGAAAATAAATAATAATCGATTAAAATTAAAAAAATATATATATTTTCTGGGTTTTTGTTGTCTTGGGACGGAAATGACTAGGTGGGCAAGTGCTTTCTGATGATAGTAGTGTATATATATATATATATATATATATATATATATATATATATATATATATATATATATATATGATATTTAATACTTTAAACAACATGGTATAGGTAAGATGGACAAATCTATGTAGCAGTCTTGCTATAAAACTCTTACAATTCAACTCAAAATATCTACTCCACTTAACCTTAGCCATAATACACATCTGTTAAGAATTTCTATAATAAGTAGTAGAGGTTATACTTAACGACTGTTCAGTTTTTCTTCAGAGGAATATCCTAGACGAAGAAAAACAAAATAATGGCGGTATTACGATATTACAGATCAAAACAACAAATAATGGATGCTTCTTTATTTCATGTGAGAAATTTCATTTTTATTCATTTAAAAATAAGTTCAAAATTTATTTATTTTACAAAAGCAACATACTTTACACTCACAATGTTGCCGATTAAGATTTTTGCTGCCAGAACGCGCATCACCTAATGGCCTCCTTATTCAAGGAGCATCAAAGAATTAGTGATTTTTACTTAACGTTTATTATTAAATTAGTTATATATGTATATATATATATATATATATATATATATATATATATATATATATATATATATATTATATATATATATGTATATGTGTATATGTATATATATATATATATATATATATATATATATATATATATATATATATATATATATATATATATATATAACTCTTCGTAATAGAATTTCCAACAAATCCTCGTTAGTTTTAAGTCACTCAAATGTGTACATAACTTACAAAATTGAAACAGCAAAATTCATTTTATTGTACAGGTCGGCTAAGTAGGCCGATCGACTTGAAACTTTCAGAAAATATGCCTTTTGTTATAACAAAAATATTCTGAAATTTTGGTTCAAAAATTCATATTGTTCCAGTGGGCACAATTGAATTTGTTATTTAAAATTTGAATTGCCCGCCATTTTATGCCATTTGGTCCAAAATGCATTCTTTTTTTTTTAAATTTAGGTTTTGACGATGCCATTAAAAAAAAAATTTGTGGCGTCATTTTAACCGTTTGTTTATTAATCGAATAAAAACAAATGCGTTTTTTCGGTCATTTTGATAGAGAGTTGAAAATTCTTTATCACATCTGGCAAAAAATCGCGAGACCTTTATTAAAAAAAAAAATCATTTTCATTAACATTTTTTTTTTTAAATGTCAGTTGGTGTTATTTGATTAATAAACAAACGTAAAAAGACGGTTAAAGTGACTCCAAAAAAACTTTTTTTAATGGCATCGGATAGCTGAAATCGAGACCCAAATTTTGAAAAAAAAATATCCATTTTGGACTAAATAGCATAAAATGGCGGGCAATTCAAATTTTAAAAAAGAAATCAACTGTGTCCAATCGGTTAAATATTTTTGTACCAAAATTTCAGGGTATATTTGCTATAACAAAAGGAATATTTTTTGAAAGTTTCAAGCCGATTGGTTCACTTAGTCGACCTGTACAATAAAATGAAAAAAAAAAAAAGATTTTTTGCCGGTTTTTCAATTTTGTAGGTTATGTACGCATTTGAGCTAAAGAGGATTTGTTGTAAATTTTAATACAAAGAGTTTAGTTTTTTTGTTTCTCTCAATCCGACTGATAAAACCGGAGTTATTCACATTTTAAACTCAAAAAACGTTTTCTTGAAAACATCAATTGTTTATAAACAAAAGAGCACAAGTTTTTGGAGGTCCAAAAGTCAGCACAATACTCCTGGTGATACCACAGAGAAGATAAAATCATAATATTGCTGTCTAAACTAGGCCTATCTTATAATTATTTTGACCTTTTTTTACTGCACTATAATAAACCCATGTTAAAGCAATGTCATGACAATAAATTATTATTACAGCAATTAACGTAGCTAATGATTAATGCATATATGCTTTTAAATAAATAAACGTTTTTTGTTGTTTAGAGAAAAAATTAAACGGTAGGGCTTTATACATTAATAAAATTGATTCAATAAAGATATGAAAATAATTTGATTAATGAATGATTTTTTTTATTTAGAATTTTGAGTAGTATTATTGATAAATAATTACATATGGTATAGTATACAGGGATATTAATTATAAATGAATCATCCGTCTAACTCGCTTATTTGACGAATAAGGCAGAAATGCTGAATTCAGAAGCTACCATGTTTAACGGATTTTTGTGCTAAGTTAAAACCGAAAACTAAACTAACTCCGCATGCAGGGTCGCCGGGTGAATCGAGTAGCCCAGCAGCTCTGTTGCCGGTACCAAGCCAGGGTAAAGGAGGAGGGTTGAGACGATGGGCCAGCACCCCAGCTTGCGGAAAACTCTAAACATGCTAAAAATTTCGACCCAAAGCCTCGGAATCAGGACGGTAACAAATTACGTCAAATGCTACGAAAATGTACTATAAGACTGGGTACATGGAATGTGCAAGGATTAAGAACCAAACAAGATGAAGTTTTTAAACAACTTAAATAGAAAAGGATAGACATATGTGTTCTGACTGAAACGAAAAAAAGGAGAAAGGAAACGAAGTTGTGTGGAAATATATTCATTTCTACAGTGGAGTATGTAAGAGTATGCGCGCAAAGAGAGGCGTTTCCATAGCGGTCCACAAGAAATATAGAAACAAAATCAAGAGCGGAGAAGAAGTAGATCAACAAATAATAATGCTCGAAATGAAAAAGAATGGTGAATTCATAGTTATAATAGGTGCACTTGCCTCCTGCGAAGAAGCGGATGTAAATACTAAAGATGTGTTTTATGATAAACTGACAAATATATTGGAGAACATTCAGAAGTACAAACAAATATGCCTACTTGGAGACTTTAATGCGAGAGTTGGTAAAAGAGACAAGGATTCAGTAATAGGAAGCAACGGAGAAAAAAGATTAGATGAAAATAGACTTGTTATAAAAGTTTGCAAAAGCTTAACACTAAGAATAATGAATAAATTCTTTCCACACAAAGATGTACCTAAGTGTACATAGACAGAGCCGACAAAAAAAATACGCTTAATCATTGACTAGCTGATTTAAAAAGAAACAAATGACTAGAGGGTTTTTCGTGGTGCAGAATGTGGATCTGACCACAATATGGTCGCAGCAAAAGCTAATATAAATTTCAAAAACACGGAAAGTAAACAACACGCGAAGAAAATAACACCAAGTATGTCTCCATACCATATAATCCGAAATATAGCAAGGGACTCAATAAGGTATTTGATAAGGTAGGCCTCACCTTAGTCTATAAGTCATCAGACAATCTGAGGAATATCTTAGGAAATCCCAAAGATAAGATTCCCAATTGTGAGAAAAGTGGAATTTATGAAATTAGTTGTAATGATTGTGACAAAAAGTATGTTGGGCAAACTAAAAGGTCAATTAAAACACGATTTAAAGAACATTTAGCACACTTAAGATACAATAGAACAGAAAAGTCTAGCATTGCCGAACATGCCCTTGAAGCTGATCATACTGTAACATTAGATAATCTAAGATTAATAAAAAATGTATCTGATAGGAGATTGTTGAACGCATACGAAAGTATGGAAATCATAAAATGTAAAAGTAGTTTAAATAAAGACAGAGGGCCTATTCCTTATAGTTCCCTCTACTGGTTACTTGACGGAACTGAGGGCCTTGTCTATGTCATTAGTTCCGCTTGAGTAATTCTAGGGTTAGGCTAAGTATAAATAGGTAGATATGTAGTTTACCTTTAGTCAATCATCGCTCCTGATGAAGCTAACATGGTTAGCGAAACGCGCGTCGAGTGCAAAAATAAAGTGTTTGGTGTAGTGGTGATATATACTGAGTAGAACAAAAAGAAAGTTCTATTACGAACAACCAAATAACACACAAAAAATATAATTTGAATAGCCTAAAGCATGTCTCCTCAAACATTCTATACAAATTACGATTAGCCACAAAGCTTTAAGGTATATCAAATAACTCTACAGACAACACAGAAACCAAGTATCAACAAGTAATGTATACACCAATCAGCCTTGCAAGCGATGGGACCCAAACAAGGAACACAAATGTGAATATTGGTCGGATGAGATCAAAATTAACAAGAAAAAAGCCTATGAAACTTGGCTTCTCACAGGAGATCCCGAAGATACAAAAATATACACCAGATATAATAAATAGGTGAAAAGGATTGTTAGTAAGAGGAAAAACGAATTGTGGGAGAAAAATGCGAGAAAGTAGAGAGATACTTAGGAGAGATGATAGTTACAGAAGCTTGAGATAATTAACGGTATAAAAAAGAACGAGAAGATGGAACAAATCTAAACTTTATTCGTCACGAAGAATGGGAAAAACACTATCAAATGTTATTAATTGAAAACAGAGTTTAAGGGAGAATTAAATTCTTATAAAAGAGGATCCAGAAGGAAAATTTCACGAATAAGAGAACAGTGGGTAAACTACTGAGAAATGGGCCTTTTCCGTTTTCAGTTATTTTACGTTAACTAGAAATAATAAGTTTAGGGGAGTTTTCCTTATGTTACCTATCGTAATAAAGTATAGCCCATAACCTGGCCAGAGAACATATGCATGTTTTTTTTTAAAAAAAAAGCACGTAAATCGGATAAGTGGTCCTCGAGTGATAAGCACACTAACAGACAGACAGACAGAGAGAGGTTGCATTTTATATATATATATATATATATATATATATATATATATATATATATATATATATATATATATATATATATATATAACGAAAACAATATGACGATATCTCTATATTTTTTAAATGGAACACCCATTATGTTGTTTTTCAGTTTTAGAGAATTATTAATTATAGAAATGCTAATATATAGTTTTATGACTAATTATGCAAAATAGGAAGGATACAAACACTTTTTCTAACTTTGCTGAAATTAGGTACGCACTTTTGACGATAACACAAATTGACAATGATATTTGCTTATGTTAAAAATTCTGATACTAGTAAGTTAAAACTGAGCGTAATTATAAAAACGATTTTTTTATAGAGTAAAAAACGGGTATATAGGAAATAGTTATTAAAAAGGGTTTTAACAATATGCAGGTACAACGGGAATATTCAAGTGGAAGGCATATAAGGTTGTTATTAGTGCCGCAATTAACCCAGGACAAAAAGAATTACATTTAGGTTTGTGTCACGCGATAATACAACGTATGAAACTACAGGCGCAAATGTTTAATAAATTTAGTCGGAAGGATGAGTTAGTTTTCTAAATAGCCAGTTTTTATTACACGGAATAACAAAAAACCTGAAGCGAAACAATAAACAGAACAGTCTGTCTCTTAATCTGTTCGGGATTAATACGTTATATTGAATAAAAGAGCAGTAGGACCAATACTTTGTTGCAAACGTTGCATTTTATATACATATATTGTATTCTTTGTTACATGATATTGTTCGATATTTAACGGTTTAGGCAGCGCATTGCAAGAGAGCGCTAGCTGCAAACTTTTTTCGACTTGATTCACTATTATCGTCACTGCCTATTTCTTATATTATCTAACGTAATAAAATATATCCTATAACACGGCCAGAGAACATATGTATAAATCTAGAAAAAAAAAAGAAAATCTGGTAGTTCGCACTAACGGACTATATATATATACACACACATATATATATATATATATATATATATATATATATATATATATATATATATATATATATATATATATAATATATATAAAACAAAAACAGTATGACGATATTTTTATATTTTTTAAATGGAATGTTGTTTTTCAGTGTTTTGTGGCTAATTATGCAAAATAGGAAGGATACACAACACTTTTTCTAACTCTGTTGAAATTAGATATACACATTTGACAATAACATAAAGGTGCACATAGCATTTAACATAAATAATTTTAGTTTACTTACAATAGTAATAATAACATATGCCCGATTAAATAAACAAACGTCTTTTTTTTTTAGTGCTCCGTACGGAACACATAAGATGACTTCGGTTTCTGTCTGTCTGTCTGTCATAATCAATTTTCTCCGAAACTATTTGTCATAGAAAGCTGAAATTTGGTAATAATAACATAGATAATCAGAGCTGTGTAGTTTTGAAAGTTAAATTTGGACTTAAGGGGTTTTGGGAGGTGAAATCGGAAGTGAAAAAAAAATTACTAGGTCATCGAGTGTGGTGTGAAATGAAAGCTTGTGAAAACACGAGTAATATATATATATATATATATATATATATATATATATATATATATATATATATATATATATATATGCATATATATATATATATATATATATATATATATATATATATATATATATATATATATACATATATATATATATATATATATATATATATATATATATATATATATATATATATATACATATATACAGGGTTACAGGGAAAGTCGTTCTAGATAATTAAGGACGTTACAGTTTAGGTCGTTTCTGTCCGATTTGATTCCTGACATGATGTCCTAAACTTAACCGTTTTCGAGATATTGAAGTTTTAAAGATTTTCTAAAAAAAAACATGTTTTTTTTTGCATTTATATCGATTTTTTTTATTAGAGGTTCTCGAGTGCGATTTTTTGGTTATTTTTAGTTAGTCTGTATGTCAAGTATCAAAAGATCATCAAAAAAATTTGAACTAGTTACTAACAGTTTCAAATGGCGGCTTGTTAATGTTTCTAAATTACGAATTTTTACCAAGTGTTTCCTACTTTAAATCAATAAAGAGAAAAAAAAATGTATGGAAGTTATTCTGCAAATTATTTTAAAAACTTTTACGTCTTTTTGGCTATCTATAACGGTATAATATCTACTGGATCTATTGAAAATTCTAAGAAAATGAGATTTCAATAGGCCCAAATGTAGAGTAACATAATAATTGAATTTAGATACTACCAATTACCGGTTTACTACCTGCACCTTCAAACAATAAAAAGGGTTGGGTAAGCATTTTTTTTCCGGTCGGGGTACTCTCTGTGCGAGTGACATTTTCTGTTCACTAAACATTATTGAATGATTTTTAGTCTGCTCATGCGATTCGTCCGTGGTAGATGTGCTATACCGTGCTTTTCAAAAATATCTGTGTTTCATCTTCTGACTGGGTGAATTGGCTGGTAACTGGATTTTGATCTCTGCTTGTGAATATGGCAACGTATACCAACGAGGAATATGCTGACATCCTAATGTGTTACGGATTTTGCGAAGGAGTGTCGTCGCGTGCACGTGATGAATACATACTGCGATATCCTACTCGTCGTGTCCCTGATGTTAGCATATTTGATGGAACTTATCGAAGACTACGAGAAACTGGTTCCGTACAAAGACGGCGGACTGACATGGGACGACCACGTATCTTTGACGAAGACGAAGAAAACGAAATACGACGTCTCTTTGAGGTGGACCCAACCACATCTACAAATGTCGCACAACAGCTTGGTATTTCGCAGTGGAAGGTATGGTTTGTAATGCATACTGTTGGGCAACACCGTTACCACTATACGCCCGTGCAAGTCATTGAAGAAGGAGATCCGTTGCGACGATTAGAATTCTGCAGATTTATGCTCAATACCGATCTCGAAGATGCATCTTTTTTTAAGAAAATACTATGGACTGACGAGTCGAAATTCGACAAAGACGGTCTTACAAACTATCACAATGCCCACTATTGGGCTTCTAAAGAGAAAGGCAACCCAAACAAAAAAAGAACGAAAGGAACACAAACAAGATTCAGCTTAAATGTGTGGATGGGTATAATTTGAATGGCGAAGAATACGACAATTTTTTGCGGAACGATTTACCTAATTTGATGGAAGACCTACCTATTGGTTTGAGACAAAACATGTACTTTCAACACGATGGCTGCCCAGCTCACTACAGAGGAAGTGTTCGTGCATGACTCAATGGCAATTATCCCAACAAATGGATTGGAAGAGGCGGACCCATACCTTGGCCGGCGAGAAGCCCAGACCTAACACCGATGGATTTTTATGTGTGGGGTCACATGAAAAGTCTCGTATACGACCAGATGACTCCTATCGAAAACGTGGATGTCCTAAGACAAAAAATAATTGATGCGGCTGACGAAATGAGGCGGCACCTCACAACCAGCGTTTGTGAAAAGTAATTTAAGAAAAAGAATGAGAATTTGTGTTAGAAATAGGGGCGACCATATAGATCATGAATTATAATTAATAAAAAATATTAAATTGCAAGGTTTTTTGTTTTATTTGTGTATTTTTCGTATTTTCACCTAGAACTAAAAATTTACCTTTTGCTACCCGAGCCCGCTTTAGGTGTCATTCTGTGTACAGTTTTCCTATTAAATTCCTAGTATTATACCTTTTTTGATAGCTAAAAAGACGTAAAAGTTTTTAAAATAATTTGCAAAATAATTTCCATACATTTTTTTTTCTCTTTGTTGATTTAAAGTAGGAAATACTTGGTAAAAATTCGTAATTTAGAAACATTAACAAGCCGCCATTTGAAACTGTTAGTAACTAGTTCAACTAGTACGACTTTCCCTGTAACCCTGTATAATATAATACTTGTGCGTACTTTTCCTTGTATTATTTTTAAAAAATCGCGAAAAATCGCTGTCCTCTCCTTACCTCGAAAAGTACTGATCAAAAAATTTTGAAAAAATTCTGGAATATTCTCCATGGGGTGTAGGTTGAACGAAAATTATCACGAGTGCATTACCGTTAATAATTTACCTGGTATACAAAAAAAAAACAAAAGTTCTCAGTAAAGATTGGAAACAAACTTGGTTGAAATTTCATTTGGGGTGTGTTTTGTGAAGTCACTGATCATTTCATACCTCCCTAACAAAATTTTTTATTTTAAGAGCAACACTAATTGCGCAAGTTCAACTTGCGCAATTAGTGTTGCGCGACCGAATTTTATTTTTTGTTTTTAGTTTTTAGTATTTTTCATCTCTTTGCATTATTATTTTATTTTGTTTCAACGTTGATATTCTAGGAAATGTAAGTTAGAGATTCTTCTTTGCCTTCCATAAAGTATATTAACGTTGTGGTTGACTCTGATAATAACTATTTTTAATAAATATTTCTTATGTATCCCATTTCTAGGTCTACTAAAAACCGATCTCTAACTTAATACTTAGTTATAATTTGCTGTTATCAAAATTTACAACATGAATAACTGCCAATAATAATTTTCGATATTATCAACTAAGCATAGCCAATGTCGGTAAATTAAGCAAAAGCGTTTCTCTCTTTTATTTTGTACTATTTCATCATATTTTTTTTATGGGTCCAGCACACGTGCTGCAGGGAAGTCCCTAAAGCGCTACAGGAGCGACACATGTGCGGAAAAAGCGTTGTTCTTGAATCGCTGTAGATTGTACTCGGTGAAAAACACAGTCCTGGTAAGCCATTCCAAAGGGATGATGTTCTCCATATAAAAGACTGCTTGAAAAGCGGTGTACGAGGAGTAACAAGCTGAACCTCTTACGGATGTGAAGTATCAGCGAGACGTGTACTTCTAACATGCACCGCTCTGGGAGGAATTAAGCAGGCTACATCCTTCGAACACTCTCCATGGAAATACTTGTAGAATAGACTCAAGTCGCCAACCGTTCTTCGATGTTCCAGCGAATCAAGACCGCCTGTCAGTTCTGGGTCTCCAATCAGATGAACAGCCCTTCTCTAAACAGAATCCAACAAATGCAGTGTGTGTTTGGGAGGGGAGCCCCAAACATGGGAGCAGTATTCCATAGTTGGTCGAATTTGAGCTTTATAAAGAATTAACAGTTGTTGTGGAGTGTAAAGCTTTCTGGTTCGAAATAATATTCCCAACTTTGGGAAGCTCTCCTTGCTATGCCTGCAACACGTTCATACCAGGACATATTTGCTCCCAAATTAACGCCCAACAAATTGAGTGAGGATGCTAGGGGAATGGAGTGCCCCGAAATAACTATGTCGGGTTCAACAACGTTAACTTTTTTAGAAAAAATTGCCGCCTGGGTTTTTGTAGCGTTAAATTCCACTTGGTTACTGTCACCCCAAGATAGAATTTCTTCCAGGTCTTTGTTAAGTTGAATGACTTCCTGCTGTCTGCGGATATTCGCCTGAACATCTATTGGCGTTTCTAGGATTATTATTGTGTTTCATTTTAAAATCTGAATTTCTTTCATATGTAGAAACCGCTATGCATGATTGTTTCTGTTTTAATTAAAAAAATAATTCTTTAAAAGCGTTACAACTTCCGTATTTACCATTTCTCTTTAATTTTTCAAATAAACAAGTTAGGAGTTATAACCAGTAATCCTATATATAACTCCGTCCGCGTAGGTTTACAAAAGTTTAAGTTATACAAGATATTAGAATTTCAATAGCATTTTCAGATTTTGCCATGTTTTTAGCTAAGAAGAGATGGTAATTTTAACCTATAAGAGGTTAAAGGGATACTAGAAGGGTTTAGAGGAGTTACTTTACCTATATATTTCTAAAAATCTGAGAGATTTTTTTATTTTTTATTTACTTCTAATTTTAGCAGAAACAGTATGCTGAATTTAAGTTTTTAGATATTTCTCTGAAGATCTTTAACTTTTTTGTGATTATTATCTCACCTTAAAGTATCTATCTATATCTTACGTGACATATTAGTGTCCTAACTTCCCAACAGATAGTAAAATATTTAATACTACAAAGCTCTATGAAATTATGTATATTTCCTTCCCTATTGTGTTTTCACAACCACCTTATTAACGCTTTAACAAGTCTGTCTAAATGTTTAAGAACCACTCGATATTGCTACTTACGTGTGGAATTTTACCGCTCCTCTGGAGCAGCGGCATCTTGAGAACGATAATTCTGCGTATTTTCTTACATAATGTAAGTATGTTATAGTTATAGAATCGTTGAATAAAGTTTGATTATCGATAGACTGTAACAAGTTGGCGTTAATTATTATCATTATTTGAGGATTTTTTGTAAAGACAGGACAGAACATTTAATTTTTATTCTCTTTTACCATGTATTGTAACCAAGTGAAGACCAAGGGATCATTTGCACAACACCTATACAGATGTAGAAAATAGGCACCTTAGAAATGTTTACCTCGCTGTTGTCGATTTTTAAATTGAATGTAAGGTTTTAAAGTTCAAATGTAGGTAGGGGTTCTTTTTTGCCGAAAATCTCCCTATCCTACTCATCTGTTTTTAGTTTACTTTTATGGGGGTCTAAGCTTCTAGAGTTCCAGAGCAAGAGGACATTTTTTCATCAAGGGATGCCGGTACCTGAATTTTGTTTGACGACTCCGTTTGTCGATTGACGTCCCCCCCTCTATAAATCGTTCAGCCTTTAGTGTTCTCTGTTTTCCCTTAAAAATGTTCATTGTTTCTATATGCATTTTAGTCCTGGCTACGAGAGTAGTTAATGTTTCATTGTTATCTACCCTTTCGTATTAGGGGGTTTAAGCTTCTAGAGTTCCAGGGCAAGGGGAAATTTTTTCATCAAGGTGTGCCGGTACCTGAATATTGTTTGACGACTCCGTTTGTTAATTGACGTCCCCCCCTCTATAAATCGTTCAGCCTTTAGTGTTATCTGTTTTCCCTTAAAAATGTTCATTGTTTTTATATGCATTTTAGACCTGTCTACGCCAGTAGTTGATGTTTCATTGTTATCTGTCCTTTAGTTTACTGTATTTAGGGGGTCTAAGCTTCTAGAGTTCCAGGGCAAGGGGACATTTTTTCATCAAGGGGTGCCGGTATCTGATTATTGTTTCACGACTCCGTTTGTCAATTGACGTTCCCCCCTCTCTAAATCGTTCAGCCTTTAGTGTTATTTGTTTTCCCTTAAAAATGGTCATTGTTTCTATATGCATTTTAGACCTGTCTACGCAAGTAGTTAATGTTTCATTGTTATCTATCCTTTAGTTTACTATTTTTAGGGGGTCTAAGCTTCTAGAGTTCCAGGGCAAGAGGTCATTTTTTCATCAAGGGGTGCCGGTACCTGAATATTGTTTGACGACTCCGTTTGTCGATTGACGTCCCCCTCCCCTCTATAAATCGTTCAGCCTTTAGTGTTCTCTGGTTTCCCTTAAAAATGTTCATTGTTTCTATATTCATTTTAGTCCTGGCTACGACAGTAGTTAATGTTTCCTTGTTATCTATTCTTTAGTTTACTGTATTTAGGGGGTCTAAGCTTTTAGGGTTCTAGGGCAAGGGGACATTTTTTTCATCCAGATGTGCCGCTACCTGAATACTGTTTGACGACTCCTTTTGTTGTTTCATTGTTATCTATCCTTTATTATTATTTTCACCTATTTTACATTGGATGGAGTGTGGTTTCAACGTTTGCAGGGTTTACCCATGCTCTTTCCTACTAGTAAGCTGATCCTAGCAATTCTATCTTTTTGATATTGTATTGACTAATCATACCATTATTTTCGTCACCTTTGCGGCTTGGTTTCATACTTGATTCTAAATCTTCAATGATTTTCAAGTCGGGCAAATGGCATGTTACTTATGTTTATTAGCAAGCTTACATAAGAGTCTAGTTTTAAAATGTTTAAACGTTAAATCTAACTTGTCATTTAATGGGTTTGAGGGGATGGGAATAAAAAGAAGAAAAATTTCAGCTGGTGTACTAACATATTAGTAAGGTAATTGTTAATTTAGATATTCCCGTTTATCCAAGATTTAGGTAATCTTAATCTTTTCACGAATCATTTTGTGTAGATATTCGAAATTTGTTGATTCTTGTTACAATAAATATTGGAGCGAGAATGATTTTTAGTACTTGTGGGGGTACTGGATCACTTGAAAGTTTTTAATATAGGTTTTTATATAGGTTTATTTTAGTTTTGATATCAAGTTTACATATGGCATCTAACAATGAATTAATTGAATAAATTAGAGAATTGGCTATGGATATTATTTTGTTTGTGGTATCCTTCTAGTTTAATTATTTATCAAAATAAGGCCTAAGTATATGATTTTCGAGTGTTAATCAATTTCTTGATTAGATTTTTTAACTTTACTTAAAAGTGTCCAGTAAATTGCTTTACAACAGTATATCGCTTTTATTTAGTAGCATTTAACTTAATTTTCCAACATTCGATAATACTTGTATTTTGTGGTGGTGTTCTCACGACTATCTATGTCGATATTATCAAAACTTCTGGTATAATTTTCTTGCAAAGAAAAAAATTTACATATTAATTAGGTTTTAGATATCATTCACTGTATTTTTGTTGTTGGGTCTGTCATTCTAATTTTTTTTCTAGTTTTATTCAATCGTTCAATTAATATCTGAAGATTATTTTTGCTCCTTTATATTAGCAGAGTGTCGATAGCACATCGTAGTATTTTTATTTCTTTTCCTTCCATTCTATAACACCTTAATTTGCAAATTTGTCTAATTATTTTATCCATAACTATATATATATATATATATATATATATATATATATATATATATATATATATATATATATATATATATATATATCAAGGATTTTCTACAGCTGACGATGTCTTCCTTCTCTCAGCTTTTGATGCCATCCGTTTCTATCTTCCCAGTCTCCATTTGTTAGACCCTGTCCTCCATAGCCTCGTCCACATCGTCTCTCCACGATCGTCTGGGTCTTCCTCTTTTTCTTCTTCCTATAGGGCTCCACTCCATTATTTTCTTTATCCATTTATTATCTTCGCTCCGTCTTATGTGTCCATACCATTTGAATCGTTTTTCTTCAATGGTGTTTATTGCGTTCTATTTGATGTCCATTCTGCTTCTTATTTCTTCATTTGGTATTCTCTCCATACGTGTCACTCTACAGCATCTTCTCCAACACTCCATCTCTACCGCGTTAATTTTAGATTTATTTCTTTTATTGATCGTCCATGTTGCTGATCCGTATGTCATTATGCTTTGTATTATTGATTTGTATATGCGTGTTTTGTTTCTCTTTGTAATGTGTTTGTCCCACAGGATCGAATTTAATTGTCTTATGCATGTCCGCGTTTGTCCTAATCTAGCTATGATCTCTTCTTCTGATGTAGCGTTTTTTGAAATGATAGTTCCTAAATATTTAAATCTATCGGTTCCTTTGATTGTAGTTTCGTTATCGACTTCTAGATTCTTCACATTTCCCTCCTTTGTTGTTAGGTATCCCGTTTTATCAAAGTTTATTGCTAATCCTGCTTTAGTGTATTCTTCCTTCAGTTTTCTTACCATATAACTGAGGTCTTCCTCATCTTGCGCTCTGATTAATTGGTCGTCTGCGAAACTTAGAGTTTATAAGTAATCTTCTCGTATTGGGACTCCAATTCCACTACATTTTTGCTTCCATTTTTTTAATGTTTGTTCGAGGTATATTTTGAATAGTGTTGGGGATGTAGAGCATCCTTGTAATAGGCCTTTTGATGTTTGGAGTCTCTTCCCTATTTTATGTCCTATTTTTATGTTCACTGTGTTGTTTCCGTAGAGAGCTTTTACTGCATATATTAGTTCTTTGTCAATGCCTATTTCTTTCATTGCGTTCCATAATCATTGTCTTGGTATTGAGTCATATTCCTTTCTTACGTCTATGAAGGCTAGATGAACTTCCCTATTCTTTGCCATTTTTTTTTTCATTGTTTGTTTTATAGTGTATATGTGGTCTATACCTGATTTTCCGACAGTAAAGCTTGCTTGGTCTTCTCCAATTTTTCCTTTTATATTTTCCTCTATGATATTTTTAATAATTTTTCCTTACAAACGCCCCATACTCGATATTATGCTTAGGCTTCTATAGTTTAGTTCTATCTCTTTTTTTTTTCTTATTCTGTTCTTCTTCTGGGTTCTCTTCTTGGAGTTCTTGTCTGTCTTCTGTTAGCAGTTTTTTATAATATTCTTCCCCACTCGCTTTCTGGGATATACTCTATATACGTCTTCTCTCTATTGTTGGTCCTTAATGCTTTAATTATTTTCCATGACTCTGTACTTCTAGTTCCTCCTATATACTGTTCTATATCTTCGCACACTTTTTCCCATCTCTCGTTCTTTTCTTTGTTTATCATCCTTCTCGTTTCTGCATTTTTCTCTTTATATTTCTGTAGATCTTCTTCCGATTTTGTATTCAGCCATTTTTCGTATAGTCTTTTTTTCTCCTTTATAGATTCTTTGATTTTTTCTGCAGTAAGTGTATTTTGTATTTTATTTCTTTGTCTGCTTTTTCTGTTATCTCATTAATATTTCTGTTTTCTTTATCTATTGTTCCTGTTTGTTTTATTGACTTGTACCACGGTACTAAAAAATAATGGCCTCAAAAAGTCTCAATGGCAAATTTCTCTTTCTGGTATTTGCTCTGGGGCTCTACTATTTATTTTAGTTAAGATGTAGTTTTTTGGGTAGTTAATTTCTATGGTTTTGATAATGTGCGATCCATATTTCTTATAAAGCGTCTTCTTCTAGTTTTACTCTATTGAAGGATTTTTCTCAGTCAATGAACCATAATAATGCTTGTCTATTGCAATACTACTATGATATATATACCTGTGGTTCCACGGCCTATGGAACGTGCTCGTTTATTTTGTTCTCTGTGGTCTTTTTAAAAGTTTCACAGTTGTAGGAGGTTTATTTTGCTGTAGTTTTCTTGTATCCTCTTTCCTCTTCTTTTCAAGGGCATATTTGTTGTTCCCATTCTCAGGTATATAGTTATAAAAATTTTGTTGATTAGAGATGGTGGTGGTGGCTGTTGAAACAATTTTCCTACACCGTAGTTGAGTAGCTCATTATTAATGCAATTTTAGCTTGTTCAAGCCCTGTTTCTAAACCTTCCTTGTTTATGGAAATTTCTTTGGTATTTGTATGCCTGTTTTTTTATCTTTTTTTGTCAAATCTTTTACCTATGTTTCTAAAATAGTCATAGAGATTTCCTACTACTCTCTGCTAAAATGTAAAAGAATGAGAACTCTTTTAATGTAACCATATATTTTCTATATCTTATGTCATTTTTTTTTTTTTATTTCAGAACTGTAAAAAATACATAGATAATCATGGGTTCTTTTACAATACATTAATAATTACATTGATAATCCTAGGTTCTTGTACCGTCGTCGATAATTCATGTCATTATACTCAATTTACATAACCTTCCAAGCCTTCACGTAAAATTTCATAAGATTATGGCAATAAGATTAAACTGACATGTAGAATATACTATAGCAAGATATGAAATGAAATCCATATATTTATGTATAATTCTATTATTCAAAGGAACATTACACATTCAAAATATGTAAGTAAACCAGAAATAGCGGTGAAGTTCTTTATTAACATAAACTCAAGCACAAAATTAGAAGACGCACACAAATTTATGTAAAACTTCCATTAAAACATGGCACTTGCTTAAATCGTCTGTAAAATAATTAAACTTCACTTTCTAAAATAGATACAAATATAATATCATCAACGGGATAAAAATGTGGAAACTAATCCTATATCTTTCTGATTAATAACTTGTAACATTCATTTTTTCCTAGATTTTAAGATCATTTTATGTATTTTATTACATTTTTATATTTATTGCAGTGATTTCAGTTTTTGAGCAGTGTAGGTTAAAACAGTGTTTTAAATTTTTGAGCAGTTTAATTTAAACCGGCAGTGTGTAATGTGTGTTGCCGACTTGACTTAGTTAGTTTGCTTTAATTTTTCGTCCGGAAGTAAGCCATTCTAAAGACGTCACTTTAAGGAAGGGACAAAGATATTTAAACAACCAGATCGAATTTTTAATGGCTTTTTTCCACCACGAAGCAGTAGTGGCTTTTTCGACCATGAAGCCGTAGTGGCTTTCTTATCCAGCACGCCAGAGTGTGTTTTTTTTCTTAGTGATGTGTAATGCAATAACGGTTTCTAGTTCTCAAGTTTAAGGCCTTTTTCCTTTCTGGAAATATCCTGCTCATACTCAGGCATTTCGGGTCAAAAAGTGTTCAGTAGCCCAAATGAAACTAGGGTGGTGATGGCTGTGACAATTTTTTTATTATAAGAGTCTCACCAGGGAGAGGCCAAGTAACTTATGGAAAACCCACGAGGAGAAACCAATCGTAAGTCATACGCACACCAGTCTAAAAATCTCACTTCCTGTCTAAAAGTGCGTTTCCATCGACTACTCTACACGAGTAATTCGCGGAATTAATTTCAAAAACTTTTAAAATCGAGTTTTATTAAGCCTTTTATTAAAAAACTTACTAATCGTAATTAAAGACTCTATGTAATAGTATACACTTTTCTAGCTTAAGGGGTTTTTATTTAGTAGAAGTAATTTTTAAGAGAGTAATAAAATTAGGAATTTTTATTTTGCTAATAAACCTTTTTTATTTAAATTTCCGGACGCAACGGTTGTACTTAATTTAATTTTATTTCAACAACTAATTAACCCTTCAGTATTTTTTTTTATTTTTAGAGCTGAACTTAGAAGAATCTTTTTATTCTAAAATGAATGGTGCCCAAAATCTGTATAACCAAATTCTTAAACAACTATAAAGACATTTTCAAAAAACGTACAAAAATTATCTCTTATCCATAATCTCTCCAAACAAAATGAGCTAGCTTATGTCTTAATTCTGTCCTCTATCAGTGTTAATATCCACTTAATCCATTCTCAAAATAACGGCTTCTATTTAATAAATAAAATATTTGTTAAAAGTAAAGAAAGTCAGGACGTTTCAAACTTTGGAAATATTATTTTTGAGGTACATTCCCACCATTTGCATGGTAGATATAACTACATAAAGTACAACTAATATTTAAAATAAATTATAATCAGTAGGATATTAAAATGAAAAACTTTTCATTTTAAGTCTAAATATGTATGTATGTTTGTATGTAAATATTTTAAAACTACTCAATCCTTTAACTGACAACAGCATCAACTACATCAAGATTAATGGTAACTTTTTCTTTTGATTCTGGCTGTCGAATGCCTGAAATACGAGTAGTATCTCACCAGGAATTTTGTACTTATTGGCGCACTACTGAGTTTTTTGTGCTGATTGATCTGTCTCGGAACTACTTATTAATTAGAACCTTCTTGAGAACTTTCAATCTCTATGGGGTAAGACAGACAAAAAAGAGGTTTTCCCTTATATATTAAATATATTTACTTCATCTTCACTTTTTTATTACGCTAATTAACCTCTCTATATATCTCTATATATGCATTTTTACATATATACATATTTACGTTGGTAGTTTTAATATCAGTCTTATTGAGGTATAGCATCTCATGTATTGAATTAATTTTAATTAGCCACCGTTAAAATTCTAGACCTTTAGCCCGTCGTTTCTTCATCATAAATTACTGTATGAACTTTACTCATTTACAGAATCCAATCCAACAATTTAATGTTATTTTAGTAAAATTTATAATTAAGAAAAAATGAACAAAAAATGTATTGAAATATAGTTGATTAAGTTTTTAGCTAGCTTTATTTTTCATTAACGGCGGAGCAAACCCGATGTCGTTCCATTTCTACTGTGACTGTCTGGAATTAGCGGAGGACAACAAAACCATATACCAAATTGACAACAAAACCAAAATTGATTCTTAAGCTGTACCTCAGAGAGCGACCATCTAATTAAGTGTCTCTTGAACTTCTCTTTGAACCTAGGCAACTAATACTTTTCAATCTGCAGTTCTGCAAGTCATCGGTGTTGCACAAAGGGCTATTTCTTTAGAGAATAATTAATTATGTATATTCTTTCTTTCGAAGGAAATTGAATGAAAAATACTTACAACGTAAATACGATTTCTCAACTTACACATTTAGAAAATGAAATCCCTTTGTTCATTTCTAAAATAATTCTCCTCTTTTAAAAAAACATATATCCATCCGTTCGTCAATATTCATGGTACTTTTAGCGATCGACATTCAGCAAACATTTCGCAACATCGGCAGTCAACAACGACGAGGAATCTGGCCACCGTTGCACTATGTTAGGCTCTTATCTAGTACCCATTGGAAGTACTTCGACCGTAAATCTTCAACCTGGGATTTTTATGTCAACTCTCAATGCTTGTAAATAAAGGAATAGATGAATCCATCAATAAAAACACGGAAAATGTTATTATGAAAAAAGGCTCATAATTAAGAATTCTAACATATGGCGCAATCTAAATTATATTATCCTTTTAATTATACTAATTTACACTATGACAAACTAACTAATATCAAACTGTTAGCTAAGGTTATGTTATTTGTCTGCATATCCTGTACTTTACATTAATATTTTCATTTCAAGTGCTAGATAGTTCTATTAAATAATAAATTAAATTTAACAGTTCTACTGACTATAAAAATTTGGCATTTTTCAAGTGCTGTAAAGGATGGCCGCCGATATTAAATAAATGCGTCAGATAGATGGCGCCGCGCAGGCATAGTTACAAAGTGCAATTTGTTATCGCCTGATTTATATATTTTATAATAAAATACTAGAAACTATAATGAAGAGTTAGACAAGGAGTGTTGATATATCATAAATGTACTCAACTTTAGGTAATGATACATGAATATGTTATGTATCGCTTAAACGCAAATTTTTTTGGTAAAAATATAAAACTTCTCATTAAATTAGGCTAATTCGCCTATTATTTTTTTTTTAAAGTTTTACATACATTTTTTACAGCGAATTACGTATTGTGAGAAATCGTGGTTGTGGGTATAAGATGTGGATTATTATAGGATTAGACTATGTCAAATTCAAATGATTTTCCAACATTTTTTCTACAGTTGTACTGGCAAATAATTCACACATATTATTCAAATTACATTCAGTATTCTGATCTTGTTAACTTTAAAATCATAATAAATATACTAAATTATTTTAATTAGTGGTGTTTTATAACGAAAAACCAACTTCTTTAAAACTAAACTCTGAAATTAAGTTCCTTTAAATTTTATTATGGCAAATTAAACGGAGTTTGTAATTAGATACAATTATATAAAGGGTAGACTATATGCACCATGCAAGCTGATACTAAAAATACTACGAATAATTAAACTGCACCCATATATGCTTGCTGTTTGCTTATCGACCACTTTTTTAATTACCCATTGGTTATTTTGCCACGTGTGTCGACATTTCCTGTTAATTTGAAACAACTTTTTAAATTCTATTTGCAGTAAAGTGTTATTTACGAAATACGTCCACGTGGTATCTCCTCATAAATATCTATGCGATACATCTTATAGAGACGATGACGAGATCGGTATATAGCGTACTTAAAGTAAGCAATATACTTTAGCCTTCACCATTAAGTAAAAAAAAAAGTCCTTGGATGCTGATCATTAGTGTTATTATTTCCTGTAAGATCTCAATGTAAATTTTAGACAATTAAAATAGTGGTTAGCTGGGGTAACAGAAGAATCCCTGGGTGAATAGCGACAGAAGACAAGATACAATACATAGTACGTAGAATTTTCCAGAGGATGTGTTAATAAATATGTGTTAATTAAAAGGCACCTTTGAAGTTTCTACGTCTTCTAGAAATCTCTAGTTCCTGGTGAACAGCCCACATTTTAGTGAATACTGTATATAACATAGTTCTTTAGTTTATGGTACTTCTCATGGGGCTCTTTTAACAAACCTATGAAGCTACTTTGTGAATATAGTCTTTATTTTTCTTAACATATCCTGGAGTAATTTTTCTCTTCTCATAATTTTGGACTTAAAATTATGTCATAAATTCGTCGCTAATTTGTTTCAGCACGAACAAAATAGCTTTGAAAGAACATGAATGCTCTAGTTCAATTAATCTTCAGTTCAATGCCAATAGTTCTAATAAAATTAGATTAAAAATACCGCTACGCCAGTTAAATTCATTTTTTATCAAAAAATAAAAAAAAAAAACATCGTTCATATATTATTACAATCTAGCCCATTATGGCTAATCAGTAATTTACATCTAACCTAAACTACTATACAATTACTTAACCTAAGAGTTCACCCACTGGTGTTTCTTAGTTTCTATACACTTTTCACAGCACTTGCTCTGCTTTTGATTTTAACTTACTACACTAATTCAAAGGGTTTTACCCTATTCAGTCTTCTCACTAAATCTGTGGTGTCGAGGAGCTGAATGGCTTCTACATTCACATGATTGTGGAGCCTGTCTTCGTGGTTCCGTGTGATGCGTTGTAGCTCGTTCTTAACAATTTCCATTCCTCGGTCCCTGTGGAGGTTATTGTTTCTTATATACCAGGGAGCGTCGACGATGTTCCTCAGTTTTGAAAATTTTGAATGATATCTACATTACTTTGTTTAGTGCACTCCCAAAGTTGAGCACCATAAGTCCAGACTGGTTTTAGAACTTGCTTATAGAGTAGCAGTTTTATTATGTATTGTTAGAGTGGATCCTTTTCCGATCAGCCCATGTTTCTGTATTTAAGTCCTATCTGTTCCCTTTTCTTTTTAACGTGTGCTTTTTAGCGAAGCTTTGTATCCAAGGTCATACCAAGATACTTGGCTGTGTTTGCATACGGCATTGATTGATGATTGATGTATACCGGAATATATTCGATTTTTCTGCTTGTAAAATTTAGATGAATGGATTCAGTTTCATTTAATTTTATCCTTCATCTTTTTGTCCAACTGCTAACTTAGTCAATCGCCACTTGTAGCGCTGCTATGGATTCTTCGTTCGTATTGCAGATGGCCATAATTGCAGTATTATCTACAAAAGTTGCAATAAGATTATTTTCTAATACTGGAAAGTCACAAGGGTACAATGGGTAAAAGATCGGTCCCAATACACTCCCTTGAGGAACACAGCTTTAAATTCCGAATAAGCATCGTCCTGTCTTATTCTAAAGAATCTGTCTGTTATGTATGACTTGAGAATTGTTGTGTATTCAGTTTGTAGTTCAACCCTTCGTGCCAAACCTTATCAAATGCTTGCGCCACGTCGAGGAAGATTGTAGAGCATACCCTTTTTCCTTCTAATGCTTTTTCTATTATAGCTGTGATTCTATGTACTTGATCTATAGTTGAATGATTCTCTCGAAAACCAAGTTGGTGTATTGGTATGAGGTTTTTATCCTCTATAATGGGTTTCAATCTTTTTAGCAAATTCATGAAACAAATTCTAAATAATCATGAGAACATCAGCGAGGACATTGTAGTCTTTTGAAAGACTGTATTAGGAAAGTCAGAGATATCATGTCACGAATGCATATCCAGGCGATTTTTAGTCGGTAGCATCTCTTGGAAGAATCAGTGTTGATCAAACATTACTTTATGAAAGGAAAATATTATTAAGAGATTAAAAAGGTTTATAAGTGGTTACAAAAGGTTCTAAGTGGCCATATGATCACATATGACACTGCATTTTCTAAACAACCATCTTAAGGTTATTATTCCGGAAATCATGGATAAAATCCATTTTAATAGGTGATATGAGTGAATGTGCGTGAGATTACAATTGCTGTCTGATCTCCAGTAAACTAGAACATAATATTTTTGCATCATTATTTGGACGTGAAAAAACTGTCCTCTCCTCAAAATGGGTGCTGCGATTGCTTGCAGTTAACTAAAAGCGTCGGTTTTCAGCTATTTTAAAAATCCACGAGATTTTAAACATTTTTTTACTGTGGATGAAAGATGAGAACACCACTATACGCCTAAGGTCAAGAAATATGTTAGTCAATAACCTACTAGAGGAGAATCTGCACCAGAGAAAGCAAGGGCCGTTCTTTTAACCGCCAAGCTTATGGCAAATATCTTTTGAGATGATACATGATAAAAGATTACACACACAATTATAGGCAATAGAGTGTGATATTTTCCATAAACCAACTACAGCAGACACCATTATACATGCCAAATTAAATCAATCTTGGCAGATCAAAAAGTCAACCTTCCATAGTCTCATACACCTTAATAAGTAAAAAATAAACTGTATAAGTGTTAATAAAACAATACAGCCTGATATCTAGTTAAGTATAAGAAAGGAAGATCTAACAAATTTGGAAAATCGGGTATATATAAACTTAACTGTGATGACCGTGACGTATGTGAGACAAACGAGACAGAGCCTACAACAAAAATCAAAAGAACACAGACGCTCTATTTTGAATTAACAAAAAATAACAGGCTTTGCTGAAAACTGCATAGAATAATCACCTTTTTAATAACGAAATAGTGAAGTTGCTATTGCTCAAAAAGGAAAACATATGGATTATTTAAAAATTCTTAGCATAAAAAATCCATTAAAAATAATATAAAAATGAGCATCCAAACAGAATTTGGAAATATCTCCATACTAGACGCCGTGTTAAGATAGACTACCTGTAATTAACCCAATTTTATTACTTTTTAATTTAAATTTAGTACTAACTAATCATCCAAATGTAATATCTTTTGGAACTTAAGTTTAGTATTATTGTAAACCTCTTCGACAATGGTGGCGAGACCGAAACAAGTGTTAGAGTGATCTGAATAAATTCAGTGAAACAGCTATACTGTATTTTATTTCAAAAGTGTAAATATTAAGATGTTTCACCTAGAACCGACTGCAAGCTCCATAGATTTTATTTATAATGCCAGTAAATCAAAACTCATGGTTTTATACAAGAAAACCCTACTTAAGTTTAAAAAATATTCTGATCACCTGTGGTGGTCGAAAAGAAAAACTTCAGCCTAAGTTTACGAAGATCTTGTGCTAAACGTGAAAGAACGCTGGCTGCCTCTGAGCCATCCACAAATGGATAAACAAAGAAATTCACAAATGGTAAGGTAACTGAAATAACTTGCAATTACATTTCAAATTAATCCATGAAGAACTGGTAACCAAATTCGTCTATGATGACTTCCAAGCAATTGATAAAAAAATTAGAGAAGAAGTCCAAGAAGATGTCCACAAACAATACCTAACTCAACTCC
The DNA here is from genome assembly GCA_019049505.1 of Pachyrhynchus sulphureomaculatus. Taxonomy (NCBI): domain Eukaryota; kingdom Metazoa; phylum Arthropoda; class Insecta; order Coleoptera; family Curculionidae; genus Pachyrhynchus; species Pachyrhynchus sulphureomaculatus. Next base: position 151,026,237 of record CM032456.1, read on the forward strand.
AGAAAATACGTAAGCAAAGGCAGAATAATCATTCCAACGCTTTTGCAGATCCCCACCATAACATTGAGTGACTCTTCTCCATTTTATAGAAGAGTAACTAAGGTTAGTAATGATACCTTTGATAAATCAGAATTAGAAATGTTAAAAAAAGGTCTCAAATATTGCCCAAATATTGCTAATGCCAAAGACAGAGCTGCTAGCAAGCAAAACAGAACTAATTTTAGATTCAACACAAAAAACCTTACAAGATAAATACATAATTGCCCAAACATTTAACAATATAAATTTTCTTACTAGCGATAAACGCGAGAATAAAGTTACTAAACAGATCCAATCAAAAATAGCAAGTAACAATTGAATTGTGAGTAAAGCAAACAAAGGTAATTCTCTCACCATAATGAATTAAACGGAATACAAAAACAGGATGCAAAAATAATTGATTCTGACGAATTCGTAGTTCTAAAATCGGACCCCACAATCTCATTTCTTAAAACTAAACATAAAGAAATTCAAACATATGTTAACATATTTCCAACCACGAATCCAAAAACGTTATAAGTAATGAACCCTATAGCCCCTGTTATCTATGGTATGCCGAAACTTCACAAAGGAAACATACCAATGAGACCAGTTGTATCGTATTTAAACAATACAAACAATTACAATCTATGTAAGCAACTAACTGCCTATCTACCTAACTATCATAAACTACGTTTCACCTTATTCAGTAAAAAAATTCGTTGGAAGTAGTCGTGAAACTAATCACGCTCAATTTACCCACGAATTGTAAGTTTATTTGATGTAAAAAGCCTTGTCACATCAATTCCCATAACAGAGGTAAAACTGATACTAAAATCCCTTAAAAATGATAGTGATCCCTCTATTCCTAATAAAGTTAATTTGATCAAAATTCTAGATACTTGTCTAGAACAAAATTACTTTAAATTTAACAGTAAAAGATATAAACAAAATAGTGACCTACCAATGGGAAGCCCTCTGAGCCCCTTTCTAGCGGAAGCATTCACGGCTAACTTTTAAAAAAACTCTTTTCAAATGAAAACTATAGAAATGTAACCAGATATGTCCACTTTTCGGCAAGATATGTGCATTTGGAAAGAAACCGATAGACAATTGTCACAGTTCTTATTAACTTTAAATAAAATCAATCATAAAATTCAATTCACAATAGAAATTTAATCTTGGCAGATCAAAATATCAACCTTCCACAGTCTCATACACAGATTAACTACCATAATATTCCACCAAGTACAAACAATTATCTAAAAGAACTGACATAATCAAAAGAATAGCCAAAAACAATGGATATAATCCAATTATTATAGATAAACTGGAAAAAAACAAAAAACATAAACATATACTTAAACAATTGTGCACACTAGACGTAAAATACGAAAGCAGAAAATGGTTTGCTATCAATTATGTCGGTGGTATTAGTAAGAAATAAACTGTATAAGTGTCAATAAAAACAATATAGCCCGATATCTAGTTAATAACAAAGAAAGATCTAACAAATATGGAAAATCGGGTATATATGAACTTAATTATGATGACTGTGACGCTATCTATGTGACATAAACGGGACGGAGTCTATAACAAAGATTAAAAGAACACAGAGACTCTATTTTAAATAAGCAAATATTAACAGGCTTCGCTGAACACTGCAAAGACAATAATTTTTTAATAACGAAAGAGTAAAATTGCTATACAGTGCTCAAAAAGGAAAAAAATATGGATTATAATATTAAGAAGTTTCACCTAGAACCGATCGCAAACTCCATAATTTTTATTACAGGTTCATTTTTCAAATTTTTAATAATAATTTTTATTTCATTTATATTGAGAATAATGTTTAGTGACGGCTGTAAGTCATACTGTTTTATATTTAGATTATTCTTTAGATTCTATTCCCTTTTCTGAAAATTATTCGAAGAAATTTTTGGTCAAAAATCACATATTTAATCATTTAATTTTGTTAATAAATGAACAATATTATTGGAAATATCCTTGATGCAAGATACTTTTTGATAAGGAGCTTTCATCAAGAATCTTGCCATTTGAAAAAGACTACAGTATTCAACATTTAAATTTTAGATTTTATTTTGCAAACTTTCAGATCCTAAATTTTTGGGCATATTTTTTATAATTTGTACTAATCTGTTCACCTACCTTTTAGGTCTTTACATATTTAATATTGATATTTTCGTATATTTTCTCTTTGTCGCACCTAACACGTCTCTATGAGGATATGTCTGGTGAAAAATAGAAAAGTAAAAACTGAAACCCTGAGATACATAATACCTAATTGAATAATACATACTATTAAGAATCGTTATTTTCTAAATACCATTTTGTTTAAAATAAAATACACTAAAAACTTTTTTGTAAACACGACACAAATAACACAGCCACCCACAAAAAAAGTTCAATGCCACGAACCAAAATACATGGATCTAGTATATTTTTCGACGCTGAATTCGAATCGGTAATTAAAAAATATATATATCTTGTCATTTTTTTTTGGCCAAGAACGACCCTTGAAATGAGTTGAAACTATAGTAATAATTTAATGACTCTTAATAAAGTGTGAAAAATGGTAGATATTTTATAGTCTAGAAAAGAGAATATGTATTCAAACCACAGTAAGCTATTTCTATTAATCAAACCAAAATCCACCCTTAGAGGGGCTGAAAAGTACCGCTAAAACTCCAGTAACGCACGTGAGTTTAAATAACATGTATAAAGGACAAATTCTTGTAGCTGTTAGGACAAAATATCTGAATCTAGTGGGACAACCAGATACTACACTAAAAGGGTTGAGACTAACTACCCCCACTTACAGAGGTATCTCGTAAGTTTTAATAACGGCGGAAAAGGTTAAGGCTTTGGTATTTTTTGTCAGGGTGAACAAATATGCAGTAGATTCGCTTGAATCACCGATACACGACTATAAATACTCTTAGAGTGTGGTAGAAACTACTCTTACGCTCTAATGATGCACATGGATGCCATTAAAATTCGGAAAGGATCAAGTACTTTTATCTCATTGTGCCTAACATTCAAGGCAACTAGATCATCTTCCTAATAAGGAGGGGGTATTACCCTTTGGAATTGATGGATCTTAGAAGTTCTCGTATCTGAGAAAGAAAATAGAGGCTGTCCATCCTGTCGGAAACTACGACAGCGTGTATTTTTTTTCTCAGATGCTAGAATTTCTAAGGATCCATTAATCTCAGGGGACAATTCCTCCCCCCTCCTAGGGATGATTTTCGACCTTATTAGGAAGATGATCTTGTCTTGTCTTAAATGTTTGGCACAATGAGAGAAAAAAATCCTTTCCGAATTTCCATAACATCCATGTGCATCATTAGAGTGAAGGGGTAGTTTCTACCACCCTCCAAGGGTAGTTTATAGTCGTGTACCGGTGGTTCAAACGAATCTACTCCATAATTGTTCAACCTGCCTAAAACTGCAAAAGCCTTAACTTATTTCGTCGTTATTGAAACTTATGAGACCCCTCCATAAGTGGTGGTGAGTCTCAACCCTTTAAGAGTAATGTCTGGTTGTCACACCGGATTCCGATAGTTTGTCCTAAGAGCTACAAGAATTTGTCGTTTGTACATGTTATTTAAACTCACTTGCGTTATTTGAGTTTAAGAGGTACTTTTCAACCCTTATAAGGGTGGATTTTGGTTTAATTAATAGAAATAGCTTGCTGTGGTTTGAATGCATATTCTTTTCTCTAGACTATAAAATACCTACCATTTTTCTCACTTCATTATATTATTATTATAGTGTTAGCCCACTTAAAATAAAAATGAAGATAAATCTTTTTTTTAACTACGGATTCGAATTCAGCGTTGAAAAATACACTAGGTCAATGTATTTTGATTCGTGGTAATGAACTTGTTTTTTGTGTGGTTGTGTAATCATTTATTGTCTTTATACTGTACCTTAGTTTTTCTATATATCAAACAATAAACCCTTATCACAGTTTTATACCATATTTTTCGCAGTTTTTTTTATAGGTGATTAAGTAAGACACCAAAAAAATTGGGGAAAATATTTGTAGTTTCTGCGCCGCCCAGCTACGAAATATATTACCCAATAAACTATAAACTGTCATCGTGGCAAAAACGTTTAGCCATAATAATAATAACCCAAAGGCAACGGTCGTTTAGGGACTATTTCATCGTTATCTGATTTTGACCCCAACAAAGATTTAATGTGAAAACACTTCAGAAAGTGGTTTGCTGGATTTTTTGCTTTTCAGTTTTATATTAAGTTTTTTATGCTGGGTGTTATGAAAATTGTTTAATATATTTAAACTGATAAACACTTTTGTCATGAGGAACTGCATACACATCGTGATAAATAGTACTTCACTATAACTAACGAGAAAGTAGACTAGGAGAGTGTAAGTTTTTTTAGCATATACGTCATATACTTAATATAACATGTAGGCTGAAAAGTTTTTGGTCTAGCAACTTAAAACACATTTTTTTTTTCAAAATTCGACTTTATTCATCAATATAGTCTCCTTCAAGAGCTATACAATCAGTCAAACGCTTTTTTAATATTTCTATACCTTTCTTGTAGAAGAATTTGTCTTTGCCTTCAAAATAGGCCTCGTTTTCGGCGATAACTCCTTCATTGGAGCCAAATCTTTTTCCCGCGAGCACTTTATTGAGGTTTGCGAATAGATAATAGTCGCTGAGGGCCAAATCTGGAGAATATGGTGGATGAGGGAACAATTTGAAATTCAAGTCATGCAATGTTGCCATCGTAACCATTGACTTGTAATACGGTGCATTGTCTTGATAAAAGAGCACCTTTTTCTTGTTCATTTGCATGCGCATCCCAAAATACAGAGGTCAAAACCTTCTCAGTCGACTAGTGTGTCATTGGTCGCTTCGGGCGTCGTTCACTGGCTGCTGTCCACTCAGCTGACGGCCGATTTGATTCCGTGTGTAGCGGTGGATCCATATTTCATCCATTGTCATATATCGCATGAAAAAATCCTTTTTGTAGTGCTTAAACAGGTTTAAACAGCGCTCAGAATAATTAACACGTTGTTGTTTTTGGTACACTGTGAGCAAATGCGGTACCCATTTCGAACAGAGCTTTCTCATGCCTAAATGTTCATGCAAAATATTACCAACACGTTCTTTTGATATCTTTAGGGTGTCAGCTATCTCACGCAATTCACGTTCACTTTACGGTCATCCAAAACAATTTTGTGGATTTTTTTCTATGTTCCTAATTTGGGCGTTCAGCATCATTTGTATCCGTACGACCGCGTTTAAATTCAGCATACCAGTAAATGATGAGGGATTTTCCAGGGACAGAGTCCCCGTAATACTTATCAAAACATTGCTTTGCGTGAACGGTATTTTTTCCCGTCACAAAACAGTGTTTAATCAACACACGAAGTACGATTTTTCCCATTGTTTTGAAAATATCAAAAGTAGCGTGACTAAAGCCACTGTGACTTGTAAATTAATCGTCGAAATGTCATGAAATTTTGACCCGTATCATATGAGTTTTTTTGAAAAGGGCGACATCTATGTGTCAGACCAAAAACTTTTCAACCTACGGGTTACATGTCCAAGCCAATTTTGTTAATAACCACCCTTTAAATCGACAATTTTATTTTACTAAAACTTGAAGAAATTTTACCTTCTTCAGTTTAAAAACAGAAACTGATACTGAAAAAAAAACTATTTCCGAAGTCAGTATTTAAAATACCGTAACATACTATATTAACAATAACCGCCAAGTGCAAGTGGGACCTGCGCAATTAGTGTTCCGTACGTTGATTGCTTTTAAAATAAAAATTTTTGTTAAAGGGGTACAAAATGATCAATGACTTCAAAAAAAACACAATCCAAATGAGTTTTCAACAAAATTTTTTTCCGAACTTTACTGAAAACTGATGACCTTGAAAGTTTTTTCTTACATATGTATATATATATATATATATATATATATATATATATATCAGTTAAATTATTAAAGATAATGTACTCGTGATAATTTTCGTTCAATCAACACCCTGTAGAGAATAGTCTCGGATTTTTTCAAAGTCTTCTGATCAGTACTTTTCGAGATAAGGGGTGGGCAGCGATTTTTCGCAATTTTTTAAAAATAATACATAGAAAAGTATTAAAAAACATTCGATGACCTAGTAATTTTTATTTCACTTCCGATTTCAGTCCTCAAAACTAACCTAACCTAAGTCTAAGTCATAACCTGTGTCAAGTAGTTTCGGAGAAAATCGGGTGTAACAGACGGACAGACAGACACCGAAGTGATCTTATAAATGCTCCGTACGGAACACTAAAAATAACCAGCAACAATTCTCTAGCTAAAGCTGTAATGTTTTAAGCCACATCAACCAGTAACCAAAGTCACAATAATGGCGTGTTTTAAAAGTATGAAACCTAGGTTGAGGTCATAACATCTTCCCTTGTCATCGTTCTCTCGCTAAGACGAGACGATTATAAGTTTTTGGTTACTGTATTTAAATCGGTAAATCCTGAAAAAGATCCTCTTTTCTACACTCGTACACAGCTACATACATATAAAAAAAACCTCGATTCACGATACGTAATTAATTGAGAAGTGTCAAAGTCCGTTCACCTTAAACTATCTTTGGGATCTTTGAAATTTGAACACGAAAACTTTTGATCAGCTTTCAGAAGAAAATTTTACCCAAAGGCAATTTCATTAAAGTGTGTGCGGTATCCTTGTGCCTCCCACACAACATCTTCAACTTAATCTACTGTATATATTAGCCATTATATGACGTAGTTGTTATTTACTGCGATCCTTGTTTTTACAGACCCTTTACTAATGACAATAAAAAATTATCTTAGAAAAACTCGACAGTTTATAAGGAGAAAATTAATTTTGTAGCATACATTACTTCAGGTAAAAAATATATCTTTAAATATCATTTAAAAAGCTTTTTCTAAATAGTAGTCCAATAAATTTGAAACACATACGTATACGTTAACAGAAGTTTAACAAGGGCGATTTATTTTTATTTTACAGGTAATCTATATAGTGTGTTAATTCAGTTACTCATCTCAATAACTTACTTTTCGAACTATTTTTTAAATCAAAATTAAATAGATACGAAAATACAGTGTTTGGAAATTATTATTATCAATCGCACTACCGACCAATCGTACTGCTTCAATAATATCGAAAGTCACGGAAAAGGCTATCAATCAGCATCTTCTAAAATATGTTGAAGGATTCAACATTATTAGCGACCACCAATATGGCTTTCGTAAAAACAGATCAACAGGAGACCTTCTGACTTATGTAACACATGTTTGGAACAACGCAATTGAACACTCGAGCGGTTGCTCTTGACGTATCCAAGGCATTCGACCGTGTTTGGCACAATGGCTGTTGGCTAAGCTACGTTTTTATGGTATGTCTGAAAAGTTCTATTTGTGGCTCTCATGTTTCCTCAGAGAGCGTTCTTTACGTTGCTGAACCCGACATGGTTATCTCGGGGCACTCCATTCCTCTAACATTGTCACTTAATTTGTTGGGCGTTAATTTGGGAGCAAATATGTCCTGGCATGAACATGTTGCAGGCATAGCAAGGAAAGCTTCTTAAAAGTTGGGAATACTATTTCGAACCAGAAAGCTTTACACTCCACAACAACTGTTAATTCTTTACAAAGCTCAAATTCGACTAACTATGGAATACTGCTGCCATGTTTGGAGCTCCGTTCCCAAACATACACTGCTTTTGTTGGATTCTATTCAGAGAAGGGCTGTTCGTCTGATTAGAGACCCGGAACTGACCGGCCCCTTGATTCGCTGGAACATCAAAGAACGGTTGGCGACTTCAGCCTATTCTACAAGTATTTCCATGGAAAGTGTTCGGATGATGTAGCCCGTTTAATTCCTCCCAGAGTGCTGCATGTTAGAAATACGCGTCGCGCTGATACTTCACATCCGTATGAGGCTCAGCTTGTTACTCCTCGTACAACGCTTTTCAAGCAGTCTTTTATATGGAGAACATCATCCCTTTGGAATAATTTGCCCAGGACTGTGTTTCCTACCTGTAGCGCTTTAGGGACCTCCCTGCAGCACGTGTGTTAGACCCATAAAAAAAGAAAAATTATAATTGCAGCCCTAAAAAATCTTTACTATTCTAACTACTTTAACAGGTTTATGAACATCTAAATTGTCGGTATCGCTACAATGGATCTGTAAATATTTATAAAATATTTAACAGTGCCGTATTTATATGTCGATAAGCCGCAAAGCTAGCAGAGGTACTAGTGACAAGTAGAAAATGGTAAGTCGTAGTAAGCAGATACGATAATATTATGACAAATTTGCTAGCGTCCACTTTGGAAGGCGTCAACCAAGGTAGCCCTTCCTTGCCCATATCACTAATTTTGAACTTTCTAAGCGAGACATTAAAGAAGGAAGAAAATATTTACTGGATAAAATTAAGCACTTACGCCTAGAGATGAAAGAACTATATAAGGACATGAAGAACTTTAATATTATGGGATATAATATCTCAAACTAGGTAATTAGGAAAAAAAATTATAAAACTGGGAAAGACCAACGAGTACGTAAAGTCGAAAAAAGAACATGAAAACGAACTGAAGATCCCACTAAAAAAGTTTTTATATGGACCTCTTTCAAAAGTATGACAGCCATCTACAGCCCTCTCAGAAACTAGCCATAACAAAAACGCCAATGAAAGATTCTTCGCGTGGTGTTAGGACATGAAACCAAATGTAACGAAATTAAGTAGAATTTGAATTGAAGAATGGTTACCACATCGGACATTGCCTTACGCTTTCAACCATACAGTATCACATATACTTATCTTCAGAAGAAAAACCGGGAGTACACACATACAAAGTAACAAATCAAAATGAGTGTCGTCACATACTTGGTTTAATATTTCTTCATCAAACCGAAAAGAATCTATAGAAATTTCGTCTTATAATTATAAAATCGTAAAAGAGTCATTTAAATTATAACAAATTGATGTGCGGTTCAATGTTATCTTCCCTTACCCTATCAGATTCTATCAATATTATTCTTTGCAATAATATTAGTAGAACTGGAAGTATTTTTATGATGAGTTATTAGAAACAGGTCAATTTCTGTTCCGCGTTATTTTTTATCATTTGACTCATCATCTCCTTAAAGGCTCTCGAATTTTGAGATAATACCTCATCATTCTCATTAGTAGTGGACTTTTGTACTATACTCACATTTTTACTACTAATACAAACGTTCTTGTTTTTTTTTTACGCTAAGGGAAGTGTGACTCAAGTGATTTCAGTGTGTTAGCATTTAGGTTAAACGCATAATTTGGGAACTACAAAGACGTTTTTTTCTTAATCATATCTATAATAAAAAATCTAGTAGTAACACTCCTACTACCGCCAATTGAAGAGCAATCAAAAATTTGTTTAAATATAAATTTCAGTATTTGCTTACTTACCAATAATGACCCGTAGTACACACAAAAACTATTGATTTTGACTAAAAAGCTCATATACAAAATTCATCCTTGTCTTTGTCCTTATCATTATTTGATTGATGATAATAAAAGCGGAGTTTAGCTTGGTTTTATTCATTGTGTCATTTAAGCTCGCTACAAACTCGTTTAGATATGTTTACCTGCAGAAATAGGAGAGTTGTTGTTATAGAGTACGATGGTAGGATATAACGAATTGTATTAAGTACGCATACCTATTACTTATAGGCTCGAAAGCTGACACAGCAGCTTTCGAGCCGACAGAGTGGTTGACACAGTCAACGCTTAAAAACAGGTAGCGCTTTTCGAGGGATCCTTCCTCAGGCATATATAGTTATTGTAAAGCAACTGAAAATAGATAGAAGTCCACATTTCAGCAATTTACTAGCCGTTCTCTTGTCCGTCAAATCCACCATAAACTGCTGAAATATGGACTTCTGTCTATTTTCAGTTGCTTTACAATAACTACATATGCCTGAAAAAGGTTTCCTCGAAAAGCGCTACCTGCTTTTAACCATTTACTGTGTCAACCACTCTGTCGGCTCGAAAGCTGCTGTGTCAGCTTTCGATGGAGTAATAGGTATGCGTACTTAATACAATTCGTTGTATCCTCCCATCGTACTCCGTAACTTCTGGGATAAGTACCAATTGATTCCGTTCTCTTGTTTGTCAATCCTAACCCGAATGACGAGCCGTGAAACGGCGAAACGCGTCTTAGGATGGATTTGGAGAACAAGAGAACGGCTAGTAGGCTACTGAAATATGGACTTCTCTCTATTTTCAGTTGCTTTACAGTAACTATATATGCCTGAGGAAGGATCCCTAGAAAAGCGCTACCTGCTATTAAGCGTTGACTGTGTCAACCACTCTGTCGTTTTGAAAGCTGCTGTGTCAGCTTTCGATGGATTAATAGGTATGTATATTTAATACAATCCGTTGTATCCTACCATCGTACTCCGTAATTTCTGGGATAAGTACCAGTTGATTCCGTTCTCTTGTTTGTCAATCCTAGCCTGATTGACGAGCCCTGATACGGCCAAACACGTCTCAGAATGGATTTGATGGACAAGAAAACGGCTAGTAAACTGCTGAAATATGGACTTCTGTATATTTGCAGTTGCCTTACAATAACTGATTGTTGTTATGATGACAGGAACGAGTATGTCGAAGAGAATGCTAGTGGTATTCCTCTCCCAATCCTTCAATCTACAAAAGAGAAAAAAGAGGAACCACTAAAAGAAGATAATCCCTTAATCCAAAGAAGAGGATAATCTTTGGGATGGTGTGAAATGAGAAAGATAACTGGAATGAGGTTTGAACTACCCCGTCACTAGTATAAAATAACTGTGTAAGAATATATACACGACAACATGTGCGTTAATGATGATGATGATGTTATGTGCTGCATGGTACCAGAAAGAATAATGCCTTCAACTCAGTGAAGTGCTCCGACATCCCCTCAATATTAAAAGTTAAATATATTTTTAAATATATTAAATTATATTTAAGGTAATTAATATTTATTTTATAGTTGGTTTTTATAATTTATTTTATATTATCTGATATCGTTCGTATTATTTTGTGAAAGGTATTTATTAAATTTTACTTTTTTTTCGCCATTTTAATTTAAATAAAATAATATTAGGACCCTAGAAAATGTATGAATTTCTTGTATATATCACTAATTGATGATTTTTTAAATAAATATTATTAACAATTTTTAATTAGTTTAATTATTCTAGGTTCCTTAGTTATACCAAAAGTAGAAATTGTTAATACAAAAACGGTCAAGGGATCGAATGTTAGAAACTATTTGAGAAGAAGGATGTACTAACATCACTCCAATTCATATTACTCTGAATAGAACCGTAAAGTCTAGAAATGATACGTATTACCTGAACACTACATACTGTCATTTATTAAATACACTTAAAGTAAATACAAATTAAAGTATTCAAACTCGAAATAACCGGCCAAGTGCAAGTTGAACTTGCGCAATTGGTGTTCCGTACATCGATTGCTTTTGAAATAAAAATTTTTGTTTAGGAGGTATAAAATGGTCAATGACTTCACAAAAGACATCCCAAATGAGTTTGCAACAAAGTTTTTTTTCCGATCTCTATTGAAAACTGATGACCTTGAAATTTTTGTTTTTTTATATACCAGATAAATTATTAAAGATAATGCACTCGTGATAATTTTAGTTTAATCTATGTCCTGTGGTGAATATTCCAGAATTTTTTTCAAAATTTTTTGATCGGTACTTTTCGAGATAAGGTAATTTTTTAATTTTTCGCAATTAATACATTATATATGTTTTTCAACTCATTTTTTCAAAATATTTCAATTCACACCCCACTTGATGACCTGGTAAAAAAAATTCACTTCCGATTTCACCTCCCAAAACTAACCCTTAAGTCAAAATTTAACTTTCAAAACTACACAGCTCTGATGAGGCCATCAATTCCTATATTACTGCCAAATTTCAACTTTCTATGTCAAATATTTCGAAAAAAATCCTGTGAGACAGACAGACAGACGGACACCAAAGTGATTTTATAAGTATTCCGTTGGCCATTTTAGGGGCTAAATTTTACATTTTTGGTGCCATTTTCCTGAGTGTGGCAAAAAGTTAATCTCGTCAGAAAAATAATAATTTTAATTAATAGTATAGATTGACATTTAACATAAATTTGGTAAGGAGATCGGTAGACCTTAAATACAGCTTGTAAAATACTCCTTATTTTTTGCGATTTCAGCAATTTAGTGTTCCAGCCTAAACTGAACACTGACCAATGTTTGGTATTCAGCACCAAATATCATCGTTTCACCTGCATTTCTCAATGTTGGGAGTGGACCGTATTTCATGAGACAATGCTGTTTGTATCTTTGTTCTTACTTCTTCTTTTCTGAGTCATTTTCTTGTATTGTTTGGACAGGCCTACCGAGGTTTGAATTTTCAGTTGCAGACAAGAGGGCTCCGGTCAGGTAGGATATCAGCTCCTGGATGTGTTTTGACAGGGATAATACTATTTTTAAATCGTTGGTTGGCCAAGATAAAGTAGTTCTTATTTTCGATTATTTTATCGGTTCCATTAGATGGTGCTTTTCTGGTTTATAAGCTTCTAGTAGGCAATTTGAAAAAGGCGTTAGATACACCAAGTTACTCCTCTCTACAAAATTGTACTAATCTGTCGCGCTTTTAATTCCTTTAACCAGGTTGCAAATCTCTCACAATGTCTTTCATGCGACCGACTGTTGAGTTGAAGTATCCAATAACAAGAGTAATTTACTCTTTTTTTAGTGTAGTGTATCATCTCCTTGATTTCAACATAAAAATTATCAATTTCTACCTCACTCTTATGATTAGTAGGCCCATACACCTGTATAAGGTTGTCCGATAGCAGACTTCAAAATGAACGAATTTGCTGTGTCTTTTAATTTCGTGATGTACCGCTAAACTTGTCGCCATTCTCCACATTGTTTATTATTTTAGAATCAAAAATATTTAATACTAAATAGATTTTTCTTATCAATGTATGTAATCAATCCTTATAGTTTCCATGGGTTATGATCATAATGTGCTTCATTTTAAAATAAACTCAACATTTAATTACATGCAAGCTCTAAGATATCGGTTTACAACGTTCTCCGACGTTTTCCGACCTCCAATCTCCTCTCTTTCGGTCGTTATATAGATCTTCCAGGTCTCCTTCCTGAATTTCCCTGTCTTTTCCGTCTCACCTACTTGTTCTCGGTCTACCTCACTTTTTCTTTACTTAGAATGTCGTCGGTGATACTATGTTTGATTTTCATGATTTCTTTGTTCCGTTCATTGGTGACACTTTCTCTTCTGAATATTCCTACTGCTCTTCTTTAGATGTCCATTTCCGTTGCTCTCAGCGTGGTTCTTTCCTTTAGAGGTCATACTTCACACGTATATAATGTGATACTTTTCACTATGGTTTCATGTATCCTCTTTTGTTAGTTTTCTTTATAGATATATCCCATAAAATGCTGTGTACCAGTTTAATGACCTTTCTTCCTGTCGTATTTCTCTCTCTTATTGCCCTCTCCAGTTTTCCATCCTCTGAAATTTTTATACCCATATAATTGTAGTCGCCGCAGTGTTTTATCGTGACTCGACCGACCAGTATAAGATCTTTTTGTTGCTCTCCAATACATAAATATTCTGTCATCTTTATATTGACTTCTAAACCCCAATCTTTGCATTCCTTCAGGGAAGCGACCCTGCTCTGGTGAGCCATATTCTTCCCTCCCTACCTATTACCGAGGGAAACAATGTCCCTCCATTAAGCCACCCTACAATCCAGCTCGATATCTATCCTTTTCCTGGTGAACGGCAGCAGCGATTACCAGTACCAGATCAAGGTGCAAGGCAAATGATCATGGGCCGGGTTGAAACTGGATTAACATGAGCATGACTGAAGCAATTTTAATGGTTGTGGTACTGCGACGAGGATAGTCGGGACTCGTCAGCGCAACCTGACTAGGAGAAGGAGACCCCAAAATCAAACCGCTGGCTTTCCAGGTGGGTAGTTAAGATATTGGGCCAACCCCACAATACTTGTAAAAAACGTAAAATTTTTTAAAAAATCTAATCACATGCGTCGGAACAAGGACAACGACATAAATGTTTCTTATTCATATTAAAATACTGCGGTCTTCATTCTCGTCCACCAAGGTAGTATTTTCCACACTAGATATAACAATAACTCCTAGCCCACCATAGATATCTTCAAATTATAAGGGACTTTAAGATCGACAGAGACGTAAGCACGGTAGTGTTATCTTTAAGCAGTCCTAAATAAAAGATGAAATATAAACATTCGAATTTTATTACATCACGTCTTGATATCTCCAGTTTTAAATTTTCACAGTTTTCTCGCAAATAAATATTTCAATACTAACTAAAGCAAATCTGTTTAGTATTAACATGGCCAATCTGAGTCATTTACCAAAGTTAAAGTACGTGCCCGATCGTCAACCACAGACAAATTTGTTTAAGTCAGATCGTTTTAACACAAAATACAAATATCGTACAAATGATTCTCAAGGGATTATTCTCCACTGATTGCTCTTTGAGGTTACTTGTTTTATTTAACATAGATTTATTTACAATATAATACCAGATGTGTCAAAACGAGCTTCCTTTAATATTTCGTGGACTAAAAATTTACTTAGAATTGTAATATTTAACAAATATATGACTATTAATTTTTTCGGATTCCTATGTATATCAAAAATAAGATATTATCATTTTTGAACCAATTTACCCATTAAAATACCTTTTTTCAACAATTTATTAGTGAATTACGTTAAAAATTTCTGTTTTTAATTTCATCACAAAAGAAAGTATCGTGAAAAAATTATGATCTTAGATTTTTGCATTCCTTAATATTCTAGGGTGTCACTTCCACCAAAATGAGATATCGATTTCAATTTGGGTACACATATAATACTTAATGTAAAAAGGAAAACATTGACCGATATTACTACAAGAATTGAGGGTGAAAGATGTGAGAATCAATATATTTAACATATTTAAGTGTAATTAAATGCAAACATATAAAATTAAAGCATCGCTTTAAATATACCGTGTTGCCATTTTAGGGTTCTTATAGTTAAGGAATCTGAAAACTATGTCATTTTTAACTATGGCTAATTTTACTAGAAATAATATCGGGAGAAAAATGTCAGGTTTCAGTAACAAGTTTCTCTAAAGCCACTCCTCTGCTCAATACCACTTATCATTTAAAACACCGAGTTGTGTTTGGATTAAGTTACACGAATTCAGTATAAATTATAAAGTTGCTTATTTGCAAAGGCATTCCGACAGTAACTCAATTTGACGCAATTAGTTACAGCAACAAGTTGCAACAATTTTCAATAACAACATTCGCAATAACGATAATGAAAATACCTTTGACGATGAGATATGTTTGTATCATAGCAATAAATGATACCTTTATTATTTCAAAGGGTACATAAGTAAAAATAGTACGTAGTAACAGTGTAAAAGTGCTAAGTTCATTTCTAAATTTTGCTTTTATTCAAATATTTGTTTTGTTTCTTCCAAAAAAGCTTAAGAATAAGAATTTCTTCGGAAAATATATTTTTCCTTATATTTAAAATTATTGATATTTTTCTGAGCTAATCGGATCCATCCTGAACTTACTTAAATTAACTACGACCAGGATAGAAATGAATATAATGAAAATATTTGCAAAACTAATCTATTCAAATTCTTACTGAGCATGCATACTTTAAGCGACGTTAGAGTTTTTGGAAACATTATATTATAACTGATAAGTTAAACAGTAATAAATAAAATTATATAAAAAACAACACTATGTTTTAATTTCCAATATATTTAAAGTCACTTGACAATTGTTTCACCATACAATGGCTTCAGAAGTAAATAAGAAAGAAAAATATTTGGTAGTAATCCTGGTTATATAGTGCTTAAAACTATCCTTAATTACCTATAATTATGCTAATCATTTTCCCTGTGTATGTGAGTATACTAAATTTTCCTTTTTTGTCATTAATTGTGGGATAAATTAGAGAAATTGCTTGTTTAAAGGATTTTTTATTCAAGATATTATCTATAATATTGGGGTCATATCCATTATTAATTGCTATTTGTTTGATTATGTTGAATTCTTTGTTGAAATTAGTTTTAGTCATAGGGATATGTAACAATCTATATATGAAAGAGTTAAAAGCTGCCATTTTGTAAGGATAAGGGTGGGATGAACTATTATGTATGACTTTGTCAGTATGTGAAGGTTTGTGAAAAATCGAGAAATCGTGTTTATTGTTCACTTTTGATATAGATATGTCTTCTTCTATGGTAAATTTAATATTAGGATGCAAATTATTTAGGAAGTTAAGGAGGATTGTTAGTTGTCTATCTGTTCTCGTGAAACAGGAAATGATATCGTCAACATATCTATACCAGTAAACGAGCAAGCAAGCCAAAATATCGTTTACTGGTATAGATATGTTAACGATATCATTTCTTGTTTCACGGGAACAGAGACAACTAACAATCCTCCTTAACTTCCTAAATAATTTGCATCCTAATATTAAATTTACCATAGAATTAGAAACCAATAACTCTATAAATTTCTTAGACATATCTATATCAAAAGAGAACAATAAACACGATTTCTTGATTTTTCACAAACCTTCACATACTGACACAGTCATACACAATAGTTCATCCCACCCTTATCCTCACAAAATGGCAGCTTTTAACTCTTTCATACATAGATTGTTACATATCCCTATGACTAAAACTAATTTCAACAAAGAATTCAACATAATCAAACAAATAGCAATTAATAATGGATATGACCCCAACATTATAGATAACATCTTGAATAAAAAATCCTTTAAACAAGCAATCTCTCTAATTTATCCCACAATTAATGATAAAAAAAGGAAAATTTGGTACACTCGCATACACAGGGAAAATAACTAGAACAATTTCCAAACATTTAATAAAAAAGAACAATAAAATAGCATTCAAAACCAGTAATTCCTTAGGGAGTATAATTTTGAATAACAAAACCAAATCTAAGAAATCCTTAAAATCAGGAGTTTATCTATTAAATTGTGGATCTTGTATTAAAACCTACGTTGGACAAACTGGTAGATCTTTTGAAACTTGCATTAAAGAACATAAACATAGTTATTTAAAAAATAAGAACAGTTCACATTACGCAACCCATATAATAAACGAATCCCATCATTTTGATGATACGTTAAAAATCCTACATGTATAAAATAAATCTAAAAAATTAAATTTACTTGAATGCCTTGAAATTAAAAAACGGAAAAACTCCAATCAATTGTTAAACGAACAGGTAGACTTAAACCATTCTCCCTTACTTAATCTTTATTAGTTCTCGGAAATAGTACCACAGATTTGCATTCTTAGAATAATTCTGTCTGTAAATAATATAATAAAATGATTAGCATAATTTTAGGTAATTAAGGATAGTTTCAAGCACTATATAACCAGGATTACTACCAAATAATTTTCTTTCTTATTTACTTCTGAAGAAGCCATTGTATGGTGAAACAATTGTCAAGTGACTTTAAATATATTGGAAATTAAAACATAGTGTTGTTTTTTATATAATTTTATTATGAATTTCCAACAAGTATCAGCTAACACAATCAAAGAAGTAATAAATAAAATTAACAACTCTACTAGTTTATGTTGGTCCTTACGGAAACTAACCACATCAATAAGAAAAAACAGAGAACATGAAAATTTATACCAAATAAACCAAGTGTGATATATTTTAAGCCCCGTATGGTTAAATTAGTTCTAAAACTAATCTGAATTTTTGAGCACAGTACTTTATAATATGTGGAATTCGTGGCGGGGATGCTCAACGCCCAGCAAGCAGACAAAAGAAATTCTTCTTGCCGACTACAAACAAACTTTCTCCTAATTATTCTGGTCCCCACGATCACGGGGAAACTTCTCTGACTTGACCCTAAAAACAAAACCTAGAGAATTGAGTTAAATAGACTATGCACTTAAATAGCGGCTGATCAACAGAAAAATTAAAAGATAACTTAAAATGCGTAAGTACTCCATCCATCTAGCCTCGATCAAATTCAACATTCTGTATATTATATCATGTTTTCCCATCCTCTGTTTTTGTTGTTTACCCAGGAATACTTCTACTGTCCCAGCTGCCCTTTGATTGTATAAAATCCTTAGTGTATTACAAAAGCAAAAATGTTACCCCACATTAAGGTGCCGGTCTTGTCTCTTCGAAGCACCGCCGCTCCAAAGACTTCATACCTGAGCCTTGAGAGCATATCGCATGCGCAAATAATGTGAAATGGCTTTTTCTAGTCCTCCAGATAGCTCGGACATATCGAGTACTGGTCCATGCACAACAAGGACAAATTAATTTTTCATCTTCGATGCCCCATGGGTATTCTCACAAAGTGGTTAAGGATATATCTGCTTCTATTGATCAGCCACTTGAGATGCGCTTCTCCAGACCATGAGACAAGGTCTTTAGCCTATTTGCACGATAAGCTCCAATACTATCGCTCTTTCGAGCACCGGTAAGCCAATTCCACCTATATCCTGGATGTATCTAACGCAGGTTTGGATCTCCGGAAAGGAATAATGGCTCCGAGCTTGATGAGTTCGTCCATAGCCTCATTGCCCTCTACCTTCCGATATTCAGACACTCACACCAACTCAACTCTCCAATATAATGGAGAAAATTATTAAACTGGTAAATATATAATAAAAGACTGTTTTTAGTCAATTTCCACAAACCAGTGGAAATTGACTAAAAACAGTCTTTTATTATATATTTATAATGAATTTCCATCAAGTAGAAGCTACAACTATCCAAAATTTTAAACTGGTAAACTAAAGAGTTATAGAATAAGAGATAAGGAAAAAAGAATAATATACTATGAAGACGATGGCATGCTGACAGCAGATAGAGGATATATTGCCAATTTAGCGAAGCTGCAAAAATCCACCATTAAGATGTAGACTTGTGGCAAGAAAATTAAGGAACAAGAAATTAAGTTTAAATATATTAGATTGTGTGAATGACGTCAACACAGAAATGGGAAATCAAGCCGCAATTCCTGACAAAAAAACAGTTGCATATATAATATTATGGCGAAACACATACCTAAGAATTAAAATTAATTTGCAAGACCAAAATTAGATCTATTCCGAGATACACAGCAGAAAACCGACCCAAACGGCAAGAATAATTAAATACTTAAAATAATAGAAATAATAAGTAAAAAATAAGCTTAAAATAGTGAAAATGTTCCAAATAGATATAGGGAAAAAGTACAATATTAGACAGGCCTGCAAAATAGGAAATTATTTAGAGGAAACGCGTTTAGAAGCTAAAAAGCAATTTAAAATCAATAAATTTAAACGCTCTCTTCATGAACATTAATGTGTAGGTCTCACCGGTGTAGCAACATATAGATTTCCCGCTTATAAAATTTCTGCTGCTGTTTGCCAAACCATTTTCTAAGAGCAAACTGTACCGATCTGAGGCGCTGCCCATTTAGCGGTTGTTTCAATGGGTAAAACACATGAAAATTGCACGAATATAAGTTAAGACCGTAAAACCTAAGACTGCTCAATCTATAGGAGTAAGCAGACTTTGACCACATGGATTAAATGAAGCATTCAGTAGGATGGCACTCTATAAGATTTCCGGGACATTTATTCTGTACATAAACATTTTAAAAGGTTTTCTTATTATTTAGCATTAAAATTCTTTAAAATCTTGGTAAACAAAAAACAGGTCCTCATTAGTTTTCCTGCTAAAGGTTGAGATGGACATTTTCTTACTTTCGAAGATTCTGCATGCTTCTACTGCATACTTTGGTGTTTGAATTTTGGTTCCTAATGGAAACACCATCACTTAAAAAATGTGTGATAAGACCGAACACAAATTTTTGTGTTTAACAGTAAGCAGTCGTGGAATTCACTGAGGATAGGATAGAACAGAACATAAATAATGGAATAAACAGTTCACACACTGATGCGCAACATTTTGGAAAGTTCATATATCTCTCTTCAAACGCTCAAGAAAAACAAAAACATCACCATATTACCAGCAGACAAAGGCAATGCCACAGTGGTCCTAAATACCGCAGACTACATGTTAAAAATGGAAACCATTCTACAAGACGACACCTACAAGCCAGTTACCAGGGAACCTACAATATATCGGGAAAAAACTACAAAGGCCAAAATAAAAGCTGCAAACCTGGCACCAGAGGTTGAAAGACTTACAATTCCAACTTAGAAAAACATATGTCAAAGATCATGCAACCAAGTGTTGAAAGTGCTGATTCATACATCAAAACCTCCGAACACCGCACAAACATAATCAAAGGCATTCAACTATAAGAAAATAACATTCTGGCAAGTCTAGATGTTGTTTCACTTTATCCCAATATTCCAGTGGATGAAGCACTAGACCAAACAGCAATGAACAAGGGTTTTCCAGCTCATGTTGTAGAACTATCGGAACACTGTCTAAAAAATACCTATTTTGTTTTCAACAGTCAGATATACAAACAAAAAAATGGATCGCTCATGAGATCGTTCCTTTCACCAGTAACAGCCAATCTCTATATGATGTATTTTGAAACAGAGGCCCTTAAAAACTCACCAATGAAACCCAAACTCTGAAAACGATATGTTGATGACATCTTTATAATTTTGCCCCATGAAATGAATTAGACAACTTCCTGACCTGTTTAAATAGAATCCACCACCGGATACAGTTCACTTTTCCTCGATGTACTCATAACTCGGAGAAACAACGGTCAGCTTCAATACTCAGTCTACCGGAAGCCCACCCCACACTCGAAAACCATAGAGTTTACAGCATCCCATGCGGAGACTGCCAGAAACGTACATAGGGTAAAACAAACAGAAGAATGTCCACCCGGATCCAGGAATATAAAATAAGTATCAAAAAAAACAAACAACTTCAGCTCTTTTTAGCACCATCATGATACTGGTCACAACATCAATTTTGAGGGATCTAAACGAATAGCCTCGATTTCACATTTTAAAATACGCATAGTCAGAAAAGCTTTAGAAATCGAAAAGAATGGACAGCTAAATAAGCGAGATGATGCGCTGAATATCTTCACTATAATATATATAATATATAATATAATATATAATATATATATATATATATATATATATATTATATATATATATATATATATATAATATATATATATATATATATATATAATATATATATATA
>CM032456.1:151050226-151080226 GCA_019049505.1 Pachyrhynchus sulphureomaculatus
TGTCTTATGTCTTTTTCTTCTGGTATATGGTTAATATGATGACTTAGATATAAGGGGTTATTGAGGAATACAAGAAGTTAGAAGGAATACTTCGAATACATCCTGTTATATTTTTATAGTCTAAGATTCTAAAAATCTACTGGATACTGGGAGCTTGCTGCTGTTCATGGTATCGAGTATCGAGTAGCAGCAGCAGCAAAAGCACTCTAAAATGCCAAATGAGATTTTGGCGAAACGTCGTGCAAATTCATTGTTAGACGAACGGATTGAAACCCGGAATTTTAATATATATATATATATATATATATATATATATATATATATATATATATATATATATATATATATACAGTAATACCCCGCTTAGCGCGACCCCGTTACGCGCGGTTTCACTATAACGCGAATTTCAAATTTCGCGCTCATGTAGTCATTAACTTCTCTATGGTCGCGGGGGGATCCCCGCTTTCTCTGAATATTCTCTTTGAAGAATTGGGAATTCCCTGTCCTTCGACTTTGTTCTATGGGGATTTCCTCGTTCGTTTCGTGTGTTCATTTGTTCCGTAATGTTAGTTCGGTCGGCTGGCAGTTTTGTTTTAATATTTATTGGAGATACATACATACATAATTTAACCCTACGTTAAAAATGCCGCCTGTAAAGAAAAAATAGCGTAAAAGCGTCACTTTGGAATTGAAGATGAAAGTGTTAAGAAGAATGGAAAATGGAGGCAAAGCAACAATTGTTGGGAGAGATTTTGGACTCTCAGAATCGACTGTGAGAACGATTTATAAAAATCGGGAAAAAATTAAAATCTCCAGCGAAGGTTCAACACCTATAAGTGCTACAAAACTTTCTCGTTCGAGATCATCTATCTTAGAAAGAATGGAGAAATTACTGTCAGTCTGGATCGAAGATTTGAATAAGAAGAACACACCACTAAGTCAAGATCTCATATGCACAAAAGCAAAATCTTTGTATGAGATGCTGAAAACAAAAGAAGGAGAAGGGAGTGCCACTCCGACTTTTGCTGCCAGCAGAGGCTGGTTCCATCGGTTCAAGCAGCGTTCTAATCTTCACAATATCCACATAACAGGCGAGGCGGCCAGCGCGGACATTCAAGCTGCAGCTGAGTTTCCAGACAAGTTTCAAGACTTCGTTAGACGAGAGAAAATTCCTGCTTATCTCATCTTCAATGTTGATGAGACCGCACTTTACTGGAAAAAAATGCCATCTCGAACATTCATTTCTAAGGAAGAACGTCAAGCCAGTGGTTTCAAAGCTGCGAAAGATCGACTAACACTTCTGCTGGGTGGTAATGCCACTGGTGATTTCAAACTGAAACCTTTACTAGTGTACCATTCAGAAACACCCCGTGCAATGCGAGGCACAGACAAGACAAGTCTACCAGTTGTGTGGCGATCAAACAGAAAGGCGTGGGTTACACGGGAAATTTTTCAAGAATGGTATTCTAATAGTTTTTGCCCATCAGTCAAATCATACTGTGACAGAAATGGGCTTGAACCTAAAGTTATATTACTCTTAGACAATGCCCCAGGACATCCAACCTCACTTGATACGCCCAGAGACTTAAAAGTGTACGTAAAGTTCCTTCCACCAAACACTACGTCAATATTACAACCTATGGACCAGGGAGCAATAGCAAACTTCAAAGCTTATTACCATCGCCGCACTTTTAGCCAACTAATTCATGAAACTGACGGGGAAGGAAGACAGTCTATGCGAGAGTGGTGGAAGTCATACAACATTATGAAGTCTATTCACAACATAGAAGAGGCTTGGAAGGAAGTTAAAATGAGTTGTATGAATGGGGTGTGGCGTAATCTTTGGCCAGATGTAGTGGAAGCACCTAGAAGAATTGTCCAGATGCAGAGACAAGTGCTTGAAGACATTGCTGCAATGATTGAGGGGTCTGAACTTGAAGATGTCACGGTAGAAGATCTCGTAGAACTTGTAGCAACGCACGACGATCCTATTAGCAATGAAGATCTGATCGAGTTACAGAATAATCCTATCTACGATGAGGAAGAACAAGTAGAAGAGAAAGTTTTATCTTCAGGGGAAATACAAAATGCACTTTCAAAAATTTATTCAGGTTTGGACATATTGCAGAGTATAGACAATAATGATGACCGTGTCTTGACCGTGTGTCAAACAATTAAAAACAGTGTTGGGTGTTATGAACGTATTTTACAAGAACGTAAACAAAACGTTACCCAAAAGACAATAGATGTATTTTTCCGTAAAAAATAAGAGTATGTATTGCATAAAGTGTTCTTAGAATTAAAGTGATTGATTAAAATGATTTGTATTTTTTTGTATTAAATTTTGACTATGTTTAATCATAAACCTCGATATACGCGAATTTCAGTTAACGCGATTTTTTTTCGGAACGTATCCCTCGCGTAAAGCGGGGTATTACTGTATATATATATATATATATATAGACGGTTGTATCTAATTAATTAGTAGTGTAGCAACGTTTAGCGGCGAAGGAGGGAAATATACGAGGGAGCATTAATAAGTCTGGTAAATTTCTACGACATGGTAAGAAATTTTATTAAGTGGCATAACTGTTGGTAAGCTTGTTTCTTGTAACGGTTGTGTTCAAAGTTTCAAACAGATGTAACACGCAGTTGCTTGTTGGCACCTCTAGTAACGGCTAGGTGTTACACGTTGACGTTTCTTCTGAGGAAATGATGGATAAAATTCATGATATCGTGATGGAAAATTGACGCATTAAGCTTCATGAGATCGTGGAGATGGTTCATATAAATGGGACCAGACCAAAAACGCGCGAGGAAGGACATTTCAAAATCGTGTTGGGAAAAGTCGTCATTTTGTGACTATAAGGAAAACGTAAGTCCACCATTACACCTCGGAGGCAAAATGGCAGTCAAGACACTAGGCTGGCGAAGGTGAAAGTACCCCGGAAAAAGCTAAAATAGTTTTATCGGCGGAAAAAAGTGTGATGGCAACTATTATTTGGGACTTACATTGACTGTTTGAAAAGGTCTAAACCGCTGATCGGCTCTTATTACGCAAGGTTATTGGACCGTTTGTTGAAGCAGAAGGACCAAGATGAGCCCGTAGAAAAGTGTTCTTTCATCAGGAGAATGAGCCTGCTCAAGCGTCGGCGATTACGAAGTCAAAATTGACCGAGCTGGGCTTCAAAAAACAGTTTCCCACTCACACTGTTCCCCAGATTTGACCCAAATGCTCTATCTCTGCTGTAAATGAGTATTATGCATAGTTTGAAACAATTTTTTTTCTGCGGGCATAAAAAATTGGAATCTCGGGACCAAATGTATTAAAAATGACGATTTTGTTCAGCAACAAATTTTTGTTTTTGGAAGTAAATGTTTTCTACAAAACCTTTGAAACCTCCCTCATAGATAATATAAATACGTGTTTTAAAGAAAAATAAAAAACACTAAAATTTAAGCCTTTTATAGAATAAATCTCCCGTAAATAATTATAATTAGTCCGCAAGATTCTAATGAAATAAAAGAAGTTATATATTATAATTTCCCTACCTACAAACTTTTTATAACTAATCACGATATTGTGTACGAGACCAGAAAATTAGCACCATGATGAAGCCATTGAAAACTAGTGCTTACAACATAGAACTGATGCAGTAAAATTGTTGCCTTAGCGTCAGGAATGAATGCAAGCTAATTTTAAATTAATATCAATTTTCTCAGTTTCTAAAGCGCAACAATTTATCTGGATATATTTGATTCAATAGTTATTTCTAGAACCTTCTTTTTAATAGATAGCTCTATGATATTATATTTGATAATAACACAGGTCAACATTTTATCTAGGCTTGTACTCGGTAAACCAACTAGGTAACTTAGGGTTTTTTAGGGTCGCTGATCACGATGAAGGGGTCGGTTAACCTTCATCAGGTCAGGTTCAAGGTCATTTGAAGGTCAAATTGAGCCAACCCCCCCCCCCCCCCCCCCCGACCACCCCCCCCCCCCCCCCCCCCCCCCCCCCCCCCCCCCCCACCCCCCCCCCCCCCCCCCCCCCCCCCCCCCCCTCCCCCCCCCCCCCCCCCCCCCCCCACCCCCCCCCCCCCCCCCCCCCCCCCCCCCACCCCCCCCGCCCCCGCCCCCTCACACCCCACGCCCCCACCCCCCCCCACCACCCCCCCCCCCCCCCCCCACCCCCCCCCCCCCCCCCCCCCCCCCCCACCCCACCCCCCACCCCCCCCCCACCCCCCCCACCCCCCCCCCCACCCCCCCCCACCCGCAGCCAAAAAATCTGAAAAAATTCATACGTATAGTTTTTGGGTCACTGAATCCGAATCCGGTGTTATTTTTTTTATATAAGGTCTCCTGAAGGTCACTAGTGGTTACTTCAAGGTCATTCTGAGGTTATTTGGAATAAAACAGTTATGAGCAGGCCAAAAAAATCTGAAAAAAATGGTGTATACGTTTTTTAGGTCTCTGGATCAGAATTAGAGGTCGGTTACCCTTCATCAGGTCGGTATTAAGGTCATTTGGAAGTCAAATCATTGGATAGCCGCCAAAATAAACCGTTGCACGTGTTTGTTGGAATTCTGAATCGGAATGTTTGTCTTCTTCTCACTCGTGTCTCCAAGAATACACCGGAAGTTATGTCTACTTTAATACTTTGTAAGATTCTGGAACTTCATCGCAACGTTCTGACAATATTCTCATTTTGATTTGTGCCAGTAAAGTCCTCCACATTTCCCGTTATGTGCATCTGTACTTGAAGAGGGAGTGACTTTATAGCATAGCATCTACTATATATAAAACCAACGAAACGGAATTGTTTAAAAATCCAAGAGTCACCCTATTTTCAAAAAAGGTGAAAATATCACACTGTAAAGACAGTGAAACCGTTTTTTCTTGTGAAATATTAAAATATTATTCTGATCATCCAAGAATTTTCTCTCTTCGCTTCACCCTTCTGATCGCTCCGTTGACCAATCCTCCATCTCAAGATTGAAGTTTATGGAGAATTGTAAAAAACGTTGCCAATTAAGAGCCCTAGCGTGTTCCCAGAATTCTTAGAATTTTAGACATACACAGTAATACACACACACACTCATACACATGAAATAAAACACACAGACATACACAGTAATACACACACACACACACACACACACACACACACACACTCATATACACGAAATAAAACACACAGACATACACACATAATCACACACAGTGATCCACACACGCACAGGCACAGAGACCTAAAAAACGTATACACCATTTTTTTCAGATTTTTTGGCCTGCTCATAACTGTTTTATTACAAATAACCTCAGAATGACCTTGAGGTAACCTCTAGTGACCTTCAGGAGACCTTATATGAAAAAAAATAACACCGGATTCGGATTCAGTGACCCAAAAAACATACGTATGAATTTTTTCAGATTTTTTGGCTGCATTGGCTCAATTTGACCTTCAAATGACCTTGAACCTGACCTGATGAAGGTTAACCGACCCCTTCATCGTGATCAGCGACCCCAAGGACCCCAAGATACCTAGTTGGTTTACCGAGTACAGGCCTAGATAAAATGTTGACCTGTGTAATCTGTGTATGTGTGTCTGTAGGCATATATATGTGTGTATTTATGTATGTATGTCTCGAGAACGAAAAATTCCATTTTTATTCATTTTTTTTGAGTGTAGGTACACCATCTGGCCTTATTGAAAGGCAGAGTCAGAAAGAGAGCTAGCAAGAGAGAAGGAATAAAAAAAGAGATAGAACAGAAAGAGGAAAAAGAAAGAAAGAAAGAAATAGATATTAAATATACAGGACAGAGATAACTTAAAAACTAATGTTTTAAAACCACTTATTTAAATGTTAGTTCAATCACTTACTATAAACTAAAAATTGAGATTTTAACAATTGTTGTATTATTAAATGATCAGTTTATTTCCAGTAAAACCTAAAGCCTGAAGCCTAAGGTTGTAACAGAAATATTTTTTCATGAACGGGTATTTTTCTTTTAGTTAAAAATGGTACTTTACACTCCAATTGCATATTTTATTTTTTCCTCTGCTAGAAATATATATGTTCTAAATCAAAATATAACCTATATATTTTATGCGTTAGTACTCGTAAGTAAAGTATTTTACAAACCGGCTTCAAAAAAAGGAGGTTTTAATATTGTTGAAATATCATAATATTCATGCATGTTAGGCTATACACGTATGTGTTGTAACATTCATTTATTCCTAGATTTTAAGATCATGTTACGACACTATCTCCCTGTAAATTATATTTTATTACATTTTTATATTTATTGCAGTGATTTCAATTTTTAAGCAGTGTAGCTTAAAACAGCGTTTTAAATTTTTGAGCAGTTTACTTTAAACCGGCAGTGCGTAACGCGTGTTGCCGACTTGACTTATTTAGTTCGCATTGAATGCGTCGAGATTTGAATGCTGGGAAGTAAACCCAAGGAGAAGGGACAAAGATATTTAAGCAGCCATTTCGAATTTTTAGGGGCTTCTTCCACCATGAAGCAGTAACGGCTTTGTTCCGCCAGTAGGCCGTAGTGGCTTTCTTCTCCAGCACGCCAGAGTGTTTTTTTTTCCTAGTAACGTAGTAGTGCAGTAACGGTTTTTAGCTCTCAAGTTTAAGGCCTTTTTCCTTTTTTCCTGCTCATCCTCAGGCATTTCGGGTCAAAAAGTGTTTAGCAACCCAAATGAAACTAGGATGGTTATGGCAATATTTTTATGAGAATCTCACCAGGAGAGGCCAAGTAACTTATGGAAAACCAACGAGGAGAAACCACTCAGTAAGTCATAAGCACACCATTCTAAATATCTCACTTCCTGTGTACAAGTGTGTTTCCAAAGACTACTTAACTCTCATAACATAAGGAGTTTTTATTTAGTAGATATAATTTTAAGAGTGTAATAAAAGTAGGAATTTTTATTTGGTTAATATACCCTTCTTTATTTGAATGTGTAGTGTCTCACTCAACTCCTCCTCTTTGTTTCAGGACTCAACGGTTGTACGTAAATTAATTTTATTTCAACAACTAAATAACTCTTCAGTATTTTTTCATTTTTTGAGCTGAACTTAGATTCTTTTGATCCTAAAATGAATGGTACCCAAATCTGTACAGCCAAGTTTTAACAACTATAGAGACTATTTTCAAAAGACGTACAAAAATTATCTCTTATCCATAACCTCTCCATACAAAACGAGTTAGCTGATATCTTAATTCTGTCCTCTATTAGTATTAATATCCACTCAATCCATTCTCAAAATTAAGATATACGTAAGGGGCAAATAACGGTTTCTATTTAATAAATAGAATATTTATTAAAAATAAAGAAAGTTGGGGCTATACAAAATAGCGCTCCAACGTGAGGCTATAAAAATGGCCCCATATTTTAGACGCTGTAGTGTTTCTAAATAGACATATCAAATTCCGCGAATATATTTTTGCTAAATATCTACGAAACTACTAGTTAGAAAGTTTTTGTGTGCCATTAGGTGATTTTCACTTATGGCTACAGTAAAAGAATCATCGAAAAGGTTTTGTAGTTCAAAAGTTATTATCCGACTTATTAATCATAAAAGAAAGTTTTTCGTCAAGCCAAACGAACATTCTTTATGAGAAACCCATTTTCGGCAAATTGTTTACCCTTTTAGTTAAAAGTAAAACTACGTAAGTACCTCACTTACCGCTCTTAACTAAATAAAGAAATAAGAAAAATGAACCGACGTCAAAATAGTAATAAAAAGTACGAAATAATATCTTTCCTTCCTTATTACTAAAAGTTAGTACCATCTGCTTATAAAATAATAATATTTAGCTTAAAAGATATTTTCTGTGGCCATTCTAAACAAAAAAATGCAAAAATATATCTAATCTTTAATTAATACTTAATATAAAAATATAACACGTAAACACAGAAAATTAAGCTAAATTTCACAAACTTATTAGGAGAGTATCTGACACAAAATATGCTCGGTATCTTTTCAAAATCTAACTTTAAAAAGCAGAAACAAAGATACAGATATTTTGTAAGATTAATATCAGACTTGCAGAGAAAGAAGTCAATCTAAAGTTACCATGAAAATTAAGCTAGTGGAAAAAGCATGTAAATCACTAAATTTCTATTTAAATTCTAGAAACAGAAAATAAAATGTCAATTATTGCGGATTCTTTAGTAAACTTTTTGCTGTCACAGAGGCGCATGGTTGTTGGGGTGCACATGCTACTTCTTGAGAGTGCGATCAGGTTGTGAGTTACTACCTCTATGCATTTTCATATTATAGTTTGTGAATTAAGTACTAATTAGATATTTCTTACATTTGAGGTGACAATAGCGAATTGTTAATTATATTTTTCTGTATCAGTTTTATCTTAATAAAAGGATTTATTTCATAATAGTTTACGTTACAAAAGCTAATTTGTCTAGGCAATTTTTTCTAATAAATGTAAAAACAGTTACTTATTACTATTTAAAGTTTAAACATTTTATTTCCTGTTTCCAAACTGAATTCAATGTAGTCGGTTGTTTGCTGGCTTGCAACATAAGATAATTAAGAGTAAAAACGTTTCTAATCCTAATGTGTACTTAAGTAATTAAATCTTGTAACATACGTTGCGATGCAAGTAATGGAGTAAAAGCCAGTATGCAAGAAAGGACTTGTTCAACGTTATTTATAGTTCAGTGCACTGGGTTCTCTTATGTGCCATCTACTGTGGCAGTTTGTTAGTTTGTTGTCAAGAGGATAATGGCGTGTTTAAAAATCATCGTCGCATGACTGAACCACAATTTCCAGATCTTTTTACGAAAATTACACCATTAATTAAGAAACAAGACACTACGATGTGAGAATGTGTTCCAGCAGTGTTGAAATTACAAATTACTCTTAGGTATTTTACAACTAGCGACTGCTTTGGAACGTTAGTGGCCTCTTTGTGTGTTTCAAAATGCACGATTTCTAAATTTGTTCCCGAAGTTTTGTCTGTTGTATATTAAATACTGAAGAAATGCATAAATAAAATTAATACATATATAAAAGATTTGCTAAATGCATCTTTTAATTTTATCATTTGTTTATTTTAATATTTAAGTACAAATTTAAGAAAACGAATTGAATAAAATCTTATTACCTGGGGGCACGGCAGTGCCCCCGCTAAATCGAGCAGAAAGCACAGCCGTACCATCCTTTTCTCGAAACCACTCACGGCACTTTCGACCTCCCTGTAACTTCGTTGTAGATAAAACTAGAAGCCTGAATTTTCAGTGACCAAGAGGACATACTATACTAGCTCTATTCCTAAATTACCTACTATTTATACCTTATAGTTTACGAACTATCGCCAGTCGCATTTCTTTAATTTTGTCACAGACACACTCACCAATCATCAAAATTCTTAGGTACTTCTAGCAGACGCACAAACTTCAAATTTTGAATTTAGTTAATGTTTAGCCTATAAAGGAAGGAAAAACTGAAACATCCCGAAATTTCAGTCCCGTTTTCTAAATTGTACAGTCACTTAAGCCAAAAAAGATGGTCAACCTCGGAATGAGAGATAATAAGCTGTAAACTTTTATAAACCTTTATTTTGGCATTCTAAAAGTTGTTTCAAAAGTCTCATAAAATCTCGTATCCGCGTCTTAAGATATTCAAGGTCAAAGGTCACAAAAATCGGTTTTTCCCAAATATAAAAGATTTGGTTTCAATGATATTTGTCTGTCTGTCTGTCTGTCTGTCTGTCCGTTAGTGCGCTTATCACTGGAGAACCACTGATCCGATTTACGTACTTTTTTTTTTAAAACATACATATGTTCTTTGGCCAGGTTATAGGCTATATCTTATTACGATAGGTAGCCTAAGGAATGAGTAGTGACGTAAAATAGTGAATGAAGTCGGAAAAAATTTTGCCGCTAGCGCGTTCCCTTGCAATACACAGCCTAAACCATTAAATATGGAACAAAATTATATAGCAGAGAATATCTATAATCTATAATATATATAAAATGCAATGTCTCTCTGTCTGTCTGTCTGTCCATCAGTACGTTTATCACGCGAAAACCACATATCCGATTTATGTGTCTTTTTTTTAAATTCGTACACATATTCTTTGGTCAGGTTATATGATAATAATAATAATCTATATCTATAATATATATAAAATGCAACGTCTTTCTGTTTGTCTGTCTGTCCGTTAGTGCGGTTATCCCTCGAGATCTACTTATCCGATTTACGTGATTTTTCAAAATTCATACATATATTCTCTGACCAGGTTATAGATATATATTTTATTACATCTATAATATATATAAAATGCAATGTATTTCTGTCTGTTTGTCCGTTTGTGCGCTTATCACTGGAGAACCACTTATCCGATTTACGTGCTTTTTTTTTTAAACATGCTAAACCATTAAATATGGAACAATATCATGTAGCAAAGAATACCTATCTATAATATATATAAAATGCAACGTCTCTCTGTCTGTCTGTCTGTCCGTTAGTGCGCCTATCACTGGAGAACCACTTATCGGATTTACGTACTTTTTTTTTAAACATACATATGTTCTCTGGCCAGGTTATAGGCTATATTTTATTACGATAGGTAGCATAATGAATGAGCCGTGACGTAAAATAGTGAATGATGTCGGAAATAAGTTTGCCGCTAGCGCGTGCCCTTGCAATACACAGCCTAAACCATTAAATATGGAACAATATTATGTAGCAAAGAATATCTATAATCTATAATTTATAATATATATAAAATGCAGTGTCTCTCTGTCTGTCCATTAGTGCGTTTATCACGCGAGAACCACTTATCCGATTTACCTGTCTTTTTTTAAATTCATACATATATTCTTTGGCCAGTTTATATAATAATAATAATAATCTATATCTATAATATATATAAAATGCAACGTTTTTCTGTCTGTCTGTCTGTTAATGCGCTTATCCCTCGAGAACCACTTATCCGATTTACGTGATTTTTTAAATTCATACATATGTTCTCTTACCAGTTTATAGGTAGGTATTTCGTACTTTTTTTGTAAAAAACATACATATGTTCTCCGGCCAGGTTATAGGCTATATTTTATTACGATAGCATACGGTAGCATAAGGAATGAGCAGTGACAATAATAGTAAATGAAGTCGGACAAAGTTTGCCGCTAGCGCCTTCTCTTGCAATACACAGTCCAAACCATTAAATATGGAACAATATTATGTAGCAGAGAATATCTATAATATATATAAAATACAATGTCTCTCTGTCCGTCTGTCTGTCTGTCTGTCCGTCCGTTAGTGCGCTTATCACTGGAGAACCACTTATCCGATTTACGTGCTTTTTTTCAAAACATACGTATGTTCTCTGGCCAGGTTATAGGATATATTTTATTACGTTAGGTGACATAAGGAATAAGCCGTGACGATAATAGTGAATCAAGTCGGAGAAAAGTTTGCCGCTAGCGCGTTCTCTTGCAATAGCATTAAATATGGAACAATATCATGTAGCAAAGAACACAATATATATAAAATGCAACGTCTCTCTGTCTTTCTGTCTGTCCGTTAGTGCGCTTATCATTCGAGAACCACTTATTCGATTTACATGTTTTTATAAATTTATACATATATTCAATATAATTCGATATAAGCCTAGATAATGGGAGATAAGGTGAGATAATGGGAGATAAGGAGAAATCATGGGAGATAAGTCGAGATAAGCCTCGATAATGGGAGATAAGGTGAGATAATGGGAGATAAGTATAAATAATGGGAGATAAGGAGAAATAATGCGAGATAAGCAGAGATAAGTCTAGATAATGGGAGTTATGGTGAGATAATGGGAGATAAGGAGAAATAATGGGAGATAAGGAGAAATAATGGGAGATAAGTCAAGATAAGCCTAGATAATGGGAAATAAGGTGAGATAATCGGAAATAAGGAGAAATAATGGGAGATAAGGAGAAATAATGGGAGATAAGGAGAAATAATGGGAGATGAGCAGAGATAAGCCTAGATAATGGAAATTATATAGAGATAATGGGAGATAAGGAGAAATATTGGGAGATAAGGGGAAATAATGGGAGATATTTTATTACGTTGGGTAACATAAGGAATAAGCAGTGACGATAGTAGTGAATCATGTCCATGCGAGCGGAGCCGCGGGCCCGGCTAGTCTATTATGAAAATTTTGGAGCATAAAATTCTCTACAAATTTTGTTCTAAACATACTACAGCGCGGAGAACGCGCAGCTCTCAGCCATACATAGCCTAATGCAAGGTTAACCGTGAGTCCGGGTAAATAATTCGTCGTATAAAGTTAAATAATCACTAAAAAATCCATAATTATGAATAATTTGTATTATTTATTAATTAAAATATTATATTTAATAATATTTTTCATTTATCAAATATATTCGTTTATTAATACTTACCTACTTCGTGTAATTAAAAAATTGTTAAGTGAAATACTTTAAGTATATTTTAATTATAAAAAAGTATGAAGATGATGCTTCCATGACAGCAGGGCTAGAAGAGAATATAGTTATTAAAATAGGAGCAAAAGTCATGTTAAGACGAAATATTGACGTGATTTTTGGTCTTAGTCAACGGTTCTATCGGTATAGTACAAGGAGTAAAGGTTGATCCTGAAAATTCAAATAAAATTTAAAAAAAATTCATATTACATTTAATAATGAACATCTTTACGAGCTTGGTCCAGTCAAAACTAAATGTGAAATTATTAATAGAGCTTATGTTTAACGCGAACAGTTTCCAATATGTATAGCTTATGCTATTACCATACACAAAAGTCAGGGGCTAAGTCTAAACAGTGCACTGATGGCCATCGGTTCTTCAGTGTTCACATGCGGTCAAGCATACGTGGCACTTTCGAGAGTGATAAGTCTGGGCGGATTACATCTAATTAATGTCGACTTCGGTACTATCAAAGCTCAGGAGTCCGCAATCGTTGAATATAATCGACTTAGAAGCACTTATCGTCCAGACTTGTCAAAAATTGTTACGTCATAGCCAATAGAGGCAGGGAGTGGGCTTTAAGAAAATCCATAGCTGACGTACAAGAAATATTAACCGAGAAGAAAAAAAAAGAGGACTACCTACAAAAAGAAATGAGATCCCATCAAAAACATAAAATGTAAAAAAATGCCAAGTCTCGCAACGCAGTCCTTCCACCACAAAAAGTTGTGAGATCTCATGTAAAACCAAGTCAGTTATTTTAGTTAGTATCTATGGAAGCATCTGTTCAACAACTTTGTCATAGATTGTTAACTATT
Source organism: Pachyrhynchus sulphureomaculatus (assembly GCA_019049505.1). Taxonomy (NCBI): domain Eukaryota; kingdom Metazoa; phylum Arthropoda; class Insecta; order Coleoptera; family Curculionidae; genus Pachyrhynchus; species Pachyrhynchus sulphureomaculatus. The sequence continues at coordinate 151,063,530 of CM032456.1, forward strand.
TAATTACCTACCAACATTTATAGTGACCGTATCAATATTAGACATCTTTATTTCTATAATAAATATAATGACTTGGCAATCGCACGGCAACATATTCACATAAGAATAATCTACTATTTAAAATACTTTATTCTTAAGTGCGCTGTTTAGACTTACTTAGCAATCGAAATAGTAGATTATTCTTATGTGATTATGTTGCCGTGCGATTGCCAAGTCATTATATTTATTATAGGAGTAAAGATGTCTAATATTGATACGGTCACTATAAGTGTTGGTAGGTAACTAATTAGATAACAATTTATAGCAAAGTTGTTGAACAGATGCTTCCATAGATACTAACTAAAATAACTGACTTGGTTTTACATGAGATCTCACAACTTTTTGTGGTGGAAGGACTGCGTTGCGAGACTTGGCATTTTTTTACGTTTTATGTTTTTGATGGGATTCTTTTTACGCATACTTATAGGCGTACTACAAATTTTCAAAACAAATTGTAGTTGAATCTGTCGAAGCAGAACCGCCATGTGACATTTGCGTTTATGTCGAAAGTACATTGGTGGAATACGCGGGCGTTTAATTTGGTGAAGTAATAAAGGAGGAACCAGATTATGAAGTTCCACCAACTTTAACACGAAGCCATTGCAATCTGCACTGGTACATAAGCTGTTCAGTCATAACGTTCTGAAGTTGTTACTGACAGAGTAAAGCACAATCCAGTGGCATATGTTTAAGCTGTAGAGCTAAGCTTTTACAAAAAGAATCAAATTCATTTTCTCGTGTCGTCTTACGATATTTAATAAAATGAAATATGTTCTAACTTTAGTGGAGTTACTTTTCCTTGGAACACCAACATTAGGACTAAGTCTGCTTGTTTGTACCAATATAATTTTAGTATTTATATGTTTTTACTCGTACTACCAGCACCACTGTTTTCTAATTTTATTACTTTACTTAGTTCACTAAAATACCTGGTTCGGACGGTTTAAATTTTGGACTTGATATCTTCTGTCGTGAAGTTTGAAAAATTTAATTCTGTAATCATATTCTCGTTTATGTTTATTTTTATGCTTTACATTTACTAGTCTACAAACACTCATAGTTTTCTGACAAACTTAAGAACACAGCAATATGTTCTTCCTTCCACTTGAAAACCATTTTTTTAATAAAATTTTATAAAAATATGAAATAAACAACTTACAGTGACTAAAAACAAGCAGTGATTGATAAACCGATAAGACATGCAATGATAATCCTTGTGACGATTCACTATTTATTTCTTGTTTACATGATTCACTAGTGATGACTCATTCCACTGTTTCACTAAAAGTGAACGAAAGTTAAACATGGCACCACCTTGTTCATCCGTCGTCCGAGGGTCGTTGGATGATTTGCTGTTTACACAATACATTTGACAATCATTTTGAATGAATTATCCCGGATGAACACCAAAAGTGAAGCGTGCAAATACTGGTTTATTTTTTTTATGAGGAGGCCAACTATGATGGCAAATTTGTCACTTGTCAAATTTTACAGTTGACGAAGTCTACTGATTTTTGTTTTTTAAATGGCACCCTCTTCATATAAACACAACATTACATAGCAATTTTCAGTCAGTTTACAAACTTGCTATTTATTTTTAGTCGTCAGTTATTGAATCGAATTTTGAGTTTTTAATGGCTTACTCAATTTACTGGTTACCTATGGCATATCAGGATATTTTTTTTTATTGATAAACTTAGTTTTTTGTGAAGAATTCAAATATAATGTCATAAAGATTGTCACTTGTCAAATCTGAGTGATTCCAAAGCTATCTACGACTTTTTTAAATAGCACTCTCTACATATGGGCAGATCTTTAATTAGCATATTTTAGTACCTTTACGAAAATACGTAACTTCTGATATTTATTTTCAGTCGATAGCGATATATAATCAACTTATTGGACGGAATTTTAATTTTTAAACGGCTCACTCGCTTTAATATATTCCTTTGCGGCAGAACAAAAAAATTCCTCGACTAGTATTTGTATTTTGGGAGGAAGCCATATGGGATAACAAGAAAATTGTCATTTATCAAATTTGACAGATTAAAAAGTCAATTGAGTTTTTTAAAAGAAAATAAGCACACTATTAAATAGCAGTTTTCAGCCTACTTACAAAACTATATAACACTCGATACGGCATTCAAGTTATTAAACGGAATTTTTAGCATTTCGGGGCTCACTCGATTTACGATCTTCCTATTTGGTATAACCGAAAAATCTTTTGTTGTTAAACTTAGTTTTTTGGAAGAAAGCCAAATATGGAAACAAAGAATTTGCCACCTATCAAATAGTTAGCTTTTTAATCCGTCAAATTTTTTGTTATCATATTTTCTTCTTTATGGAGAACTAAGTTTGGTACTGAAAGAACTTTTTTGGTATGTTCAACAGGAAAATCGCGAATAAGGTGAATTGTCCCCGTACAGTACTTGGGAAACTACTTTTTAACCCTAATGCTTTTTAAATGTGAAGTATTACATTTCCGGTATTCTCTTAAGTGAGTGGTTTGCGCTATAAGTCAAACATTTAAACTGAGTTATGGTACGGCAATGTAAATTCTAGCTCATTATAACAAAGAACATTTTGTCGGAAATGCCCCCCAAATTTATGAGAACAATCGCTTCTCCTCCATTTAGGTTTTTTTCTTGTGTATTTAACTTCTTTCCTGGTGTACTTCTCACACATCTAATCAAGATTCTGTTCGTGATGTCATGAACAAGAATGGTGCCGCTGAAGCACTGCATTGTTCAAACTTGCCGCAATACGACTGAAATTTTTCTGAAATCATTTTTTTTATAGTAAATAACTGTAAATTACTAGGTATTAACATAGTTTGAAATATAACTTGATTCTGCAGTAGCTTAAAAAGCATGCGTTTTTTGTATATGACGCCATTATGGAAAGTATAAAAACCTTTAAACAGAAATAAGTAGTAGTTTGGAAACATGGTTAAAACATAATTTTAATTACAATATGACTTAAAATTTAGTATCACAAATCGTACACGATTAACTTTTGGTTAATTTATTTGATTTTCTGCAAGAAGCAAGCTTAAATAGAGGCTGACTTCCTAAAACTGACATAGATAATGCACGTTAATTAGTCAACGAAGCAATACCATGAATTAGAGGCAGTGTTAAAGTAGCACAATAAAACTAAACTGAAGTAAGTTTTCTAAGTATGAATAGCTTTTAGCGTTTCGTACGGAATACTTATAAGATCACTTCGGTGTCTGTCCGTTTGTCCGTCCGTCCGTCTGTCACACCCGATTTTCTCTGAAACTATTTGACATAGAAAGTTGAAATTTGGTACTAATATAGGAATTGATGGTCTCCTCAGAGCCGTGTAATTTTGAAAGTTAAATTTTATTTATTTATTTATTTACGGGACAAGCCCATTAACTCATAAAGACAAAATACAAAAGTTTCCATCTATAAATGACACTTAAACTACTTAAAACTAAAGGCTAAAACTAAGAATTTCAGAAAAGAACTCCGATCTGCCCTTAAAAAGAGACAAGGAGCTGGAGAACAAGTCCAGTGATAGGCAGTTATTTACAATGCCCATAGGTCTTGTCATGAAGGTATAAGCTCCGTAAGTTGCATACAAATTAATCTGAGACAATTTACAATGGAATTTAAAATTTTAAAGAACATTACAAGATCGCGCTGAACTCTCCGGTTACACAGGGTATTCAAGTTTAATATAGATGTCAGTTTTGAATAACTAAAAGAATCACTGTTAAAAAATTTAAAATTAATATGATGTAGAAATTTACTCTGAACAAGCTCCAAACTCCTGCCATGGCAAGTAAAAGGTGGATTCCACACACATGAGCAATATTCCAAGAGAGGCCTAACCAACAAGCAGTACAGCATTTTTATAGAGGTAATGGATGAAAATTCTGATGAGCAACGCCTAATGAACCCAAGCATCCTCAGGGACCTAGACGTTACCTCGGTTATATGAGGAATAAAACTCAGTGCCGAATCAAACTTGTGATTTAAGGGGTTAGTTCTGGGGGGGGGTGACATTAAAAGTGAAAAAAAAAATTACTAGATCATCTAGTGAGGTGTCAAATGAAAGTTTGTAAAAATACGAGTTCAAACATATATATAATGTAATACTTGCTTTGTGTTATGTATAACTCGAAATTATCAGGAGTGCATTATCTTTAATAATTTATCTGGTATATTAAAAAATAAATTCAAGGCCATCAGTTTTCAGTAAAGAGTAGAAACAAACTTTATTGGAAACTCATTTGGGGTGTATTTTGTGAAGTCACTGATCATTTTGTACCTCCGTAACAAAAATTTATATTTTAAAAACAGTCAACGTACTTGACCGGTTATTTGTTGTTGTTTTCGTCTTACTCTATGATATATTCACACAAGTATTTAATTATATACAAATAAAACCAACTTTTCTTACCTGAATCTTCTTACCTAGTGACACAGTTACATCTAACACACGTTTAACTATTTATCAATTGGTCACTAGTTTTGACAATGAATTAATTATACAGTGTGTCTCATAGCTTAGTTCAAATCTGTGGGCTTATTGTGAAAAATTAATGATAGGCATGTTAGGAGCACAGCGCGTTACCTCAGTAATTAAAAATTTAGTGGCTACGGAAACTTTTATTTGGCAAACATGTCTTCGGTTTGGCGAGATGTTCATAAAAAACAATAACACTGTTACTACTGCTCGGCGGGAATTTTATGTTTAATATGAATTACAAAATGTAAATAAAGAATATTCAATTGAATAAAAAAAAGCTGCAGAAGCTTAAAAATAACTCAATTCGACTGTACTAGAGTATCAGTTTATAACGGCTTGATCAACAAACATCACTACATGGAACGTACGTCCTTAAATGTTAATTGGGAACAAAATGCGGAGATGATTTACACCGATTCAAGAACAACGTGAATCGCTTTTTCCGCACACATGCCGCTCCTGTAGCGCTTTAGAGACTTCCCTGCAGCACATGTGCTAGACCCATAAAAAAAAAATAAGGAATTTTTTAAACTTGCTTTAAAAAATTTTGATGATTTTAACTCGGCTTTAATAAAACGGGAAAATATCGGATACTTTAAATGAATCTTTGCGAATTATTAAAGAAGTTGCCCTAAGCAAATAGAATTCCACTGAATTTTAATTATATAAGAAGGAAAGTTTTAGGAAGAAATGACCGCAATCAAGGGATCCACTTGCCGAGCCGTAATTTATAATTTCTTTGTCAGCTAGGAAGGTTATCGGAATCACAGTGATTCACAATTAGATAACATTATTTTTTAAAAATAATTTTTCAAACGACCTTACTATACAGTCGATAAGTAAGAACGTGACCGCTTTTCTTGAAAAAATGTGTTTCGAGAAAAGATTTTTGCCACCAATGTATTCTTTGGTGTGCTAACAATGGCGCTATTCCCTTAGTAAGTTGTCCGATCGCCTCCTGCGTCAATAGTCGCCTGACATCTCCGAGGCATGCTGTCAACGAGATTTTCTTCATACTTGCACGGCAATGATCTCCGAGTTTTCTCTTTATAAAGAATCAAACGTTTTCGACAGGGTTGGCGTTCGGTAATTGTGAGGGCCACTCTATTATGTTATCATGGGCCCGAGCAAGCCGCTTCGCGACGTGATTTTCTCCCAGCAAAGGTTTCTTCTACGTGCCTTGAAATTTGATATCATGAGCACGAAGATGTTGTCGAATGGTCCCATGGGACACATTTACACTAGATTTTTTTACTTTTGCCGATCCTTGACGTAGCATCAATTTTGAGCCCCGTGAAAACAAAGACACGATTCGTTTTTCGACTTTAGGAGTGCCTTTTCCTACCGAGCCTCGTTAAAGTGAATTACTCATTTCTCTCTCTCTCAAACGATACCGACTTTTTAATATACTTACTCTCCGCAGAATCTGAGCCTACCTACCAACCCTTGGTATGAGAACAAAGAAAGACTGCCTCGAACCGACGCTCAAACAAGGGACTCATTTTGGATTTTAAGTGATTTCGACGAAAGTTTGGAATACTTTTACTAAAATGCTTCGTAGACAAAAGTTTCCTTGCCCCTGCCTACGCTAGAATCGCTTCTACTATAAATTAATTATCATCGACACGTTCTTACTTGACAAACTGTATATATATATATATATATATATATATATATATATATATATATATATATTTATATATATATATATATATATATATATACATATATATATACATATATATATGTACATATATATATATATATATATATATATATATATATATATATATATATATATATATATATATATACAGTGAAATTCCCCTTCGCGGACACCCCTCTTACACGGCCACCTCCCTTGAACGGACAGTTTCTCATGGTCTCATGGTTCTCATGGTCTCACCAATATGGTTTTCGTAAACATAGATCAACAGGAGATCTTCTGACTTATGTAACACATGTTTGGAACAACGCAATTGATCACTTTGGAGAATCTCGAGCGGTTGCTCTTGACATATCCAAGGCATTAGATCGTGTTTGGCACGATGGACTGTTGGCTAAGTTACGCTCTTATGGTATGTCTGAAAGGTTCTGTTTGTGGCTCTCATGTTTCCTCAGAGAGCGTTCTTTACGAGTGGCGGTCGACGGATTTCTTTCTAAACACCCTCACTATTAACGCCGGTGTGCCCCAGGGCTCCATACTGTCTCCTACTCTCTTTCTAATTTACATTAACGATCTGCTGGAAAAGACCGGGAATCCAATCTATAACTTTGCAGATGACAGTACGCTTGTCTCTTCATTCCCTTGAACGCTCGGACATCGGCTGCTCAGGCGAATATCCGCAGACAGCAGGAGGTCGTTCAACTTAACAAAGACCTGGAAGAAATTCTATCTTGGGGTGACAATAACCAAGTGGAATTTAACGCTACAAAAAACCCAAGCGGCAGTTTTTTCTAAAAAAGTTAACGTTGCTGAACCCGACATAGTTATGTCGGGGCACTCCATTCCCCTAGCATCGTCGCTCAATTTGTTGGGTGTTAGTTTGGGAGCAAATATGTCTTGGCATGAACATGTTGCAGGCATAGCAAGGAGAGCTTCTCAAAAGTTGGGAATATTATTTAGAACCAGAAAGCTTTACACCCCACAGCAACTGTTAATTCTTTACAAAGCCCAAATTCGACCAACTATGGAATACTGCTCCCACGTTTGGGGCTCCGCTCCCAAACATACACTGCATTTGTTGGATTCTGTTCAGAGAAGAGCGGTCCGTCTGATTGGGGACCCGGAATTGACCGGCAGCCTTGATTCGCTGGAACATCGAAGAACGGTTGGCGACTTGAGTCTGTTCTACAAGTATTTTCATGGAAAGTGTTCGAAGGATGTAGCCCGCTTAATTCCTCCCAAAGCGGTGCATGTTAGAAATACACGTCGCGCTGGTGCTTCGCATCCGTATGAGGTTTAGCTTGTTACTCCGCGTACAACGCTTTTCAAGCAATCTTTTATATGGAGAACGTCATCCCTTTGGAATAATTTGCCCAGCGCTGTGTTTCCCACCGAGTACAATTTACAGCGATTCAAGAACAACGTGAATCGCTTTTTCCGCACTCGTGCCGCTCCTGGAGCGCTTTAGGGACTTCCCTGCAGCACGTGAGCTAGACCCATAAAAAAAAAAAAAATAAAAAAAATGATCCCGACCGACTCTCATATAACTGGCAATGTGTTTACTCCCTCTTGGACGGACATTCTTTTGAACGGACGCGGACACAAAAAAATGTTCTCTTAATCGGACAAAAAACAATAAAAAATAAACGCCTTGTCCCATTTTACTGTGGTGTGTACCGCTGTTGGGTTTCCCAATCGCGCCGCGCGCCATCGTCACTGCCTGCCTTCACTGTCAGACTTCCCCAAGTAAACCGAGGATTTACCGATCTCAATTTTTCGGTACACGCGGGGATTTATTATTAGTTTGCCGCTTATACGAAAAAGAGACACAGTGGGCGACACATTCATTGTAGAAATGGCTCCAAATAGAAAAATTCTCACGCTTAAAGAAAAAATGAGATTGTTCAAGTTCACAATAAGGAAAAGTTAAGTGTATGGGACTTATCCAAGCGTTTTAATATCGGAAAAAACACAAGCTGATAATATAATTAATATAAATACTAATTAAAACATAAAGAAATCCTTCTAAACAAGTGGCTGTCGAACAGCAATTTGAATGAAAAAAGCTTTTTGACTGGTGATGGTACCAAAATTGACAAGTTGTGTTATAACTGGTTTATAGCAGCTAGCCATAAGAGGATTTTTTTGAGAGGTATGCACATGAATTATTTTTTTTAGATAAGGTTTTGTGGAATTAGTGCGTTGATTTTCTTTTCATATCAGTTCAAAGAATGGATAAAAGTGATAAGAGTATCAGTAGGCTTGTCGTGACAAAAATGCAAAAAACTTATTGTTAATATTTTTTTTCAGGTCCGCTAACACGATGCAAAGCAAAAGAAACAGCCGAGTCTCTGGGACATTCTACATTCAGTGCTTCTTCCTGGTTGGCTTAATAAATTTAGAATCCGCTACAACATAAGTTTTAAAGCGATTTCCGGAGAAGGCGTTTCGGTTATTGGTGAAATCATCATTCTGGGTAAAATGTCCTTCTTTAATTCAGGGATATTCACCGAGAGACATCTATAATGCCGATGAGATAGGCCTGTGTTTTAGGGCTATACCCAACAAAACGCTAACATTAAAAAAAAAAATGTATTGGTGGTAATTATCTCAAAGAGAGGTTTACAATTTTTCCTGTGCAAATATGGCGGGAGAAAAAGAAAAACTCTTAGTCATTGGTAAAGCAGCTAAACCCAGAACATTTAAAAATATTAACATAAACAACCTGCCTGTAACTTGGAAATATAATAAGAAAGCTTGGATGACAGGAGAAATTATGACAGAGTGGTTGCAAGATCTTGACTGGAAAATGACAAAAGAAAAAAGAAAGATTTTGTTACCAGGTAATTATAAAAAATTTTAAAGTTTATTATCGAAATCTAATACTAAAACACTTGTAGTAACCATTGAAATTGCTGGTACAACTTTTGAGTTAATTAAGAAAATTACGCCACTGGATACAATTTTCTTTGCAAAAACCGCTTGGGAACAAGTAACCAAGAAAACAATTAAAAATTTCTTCCATAAAGCGGGCGTTAAGCATGAATATATGCAAAGTGAAGACCAGTTAACTGAGGCTGTTACATCTGATCCAGAAGATGACTTACCACTTAGCGTACTTGCAGATATCCTCAAAAATAAGAATTTGTTGGAGTTGACTAATAATGAAAACCTTAATGATTTTTTGAACATAGATGAAAATTTGTATGTTGAAAATCCAGATTCAGAACAAGAAATTGAAAATTCAGGTGAAATACAAGGACTTTCCGAAGATTCTGATTCCAATGAGGTTCCAGTACCAACAGATGCTATCCCAAATTATGGTGAAGCTATTACTCTAACCAAGCAACTTAAAAATTTTGCCGAAGATCGCGGTGATGCAGAGTCTTTAGAGAAAATTACAAATACGATTTGTGGACGCTATAAAGAGGAGACAAACAACAATATATTTCTGGCATCATTAAAGTGACCTTTCATTTCACATGTATAACTTTATCCTATTATATTTTATATGTATTTAAAGGTAACAAATCTTGGTTTTTCCTTAAGTTTTAAGTTTTTTGTTTATTTTAAAAATATGTACATACCCGTTGGTGTCCGCCCACTGGAGATTTCACTGTATATATATATATATATATATATATATATATATATATATATATATATATAAATATATAAATATATATATATATATATATATATATATATAAATATATAAATATATTATATATATATATATATATATATATATATATATATATATATATATATATAAATATATATATATATATATATATATATATATATATATATATATATATATATATATATGAATATATATATATATATATATATATATATATATATATATATATGAATATATATATATATATATATATATATATATATATATATATATATATATATATATATATATATATATACAAAGAGTGATTATTGGTAAATCAGGATACATTTCGTTTAGTTTTCTGTAAGTACGGCTGATACTTTTATCACATTATATATGTAACATGAATGAATTCATAAGAACTAAATTCGAATAATGATTTCCTTCCATCTTACTAGATATTTTATTTTATCCTTTATATTTAATAGTAAGAGACACAAGGCGTCAACTAAATCTATTAAATAACGACAAAACGTCAAACAATTATGATAATTCTAGGGGCCACTTAATTAAAAGTTCCTTTTAAAACAATATTTGATACATTTATTAAATAAATAATTATAACTAACAAAGAATTTAGGTTAGGTATTGAAACACTATATAAGAAAAAATAGCAAATTCCAGTAACTTTTTGAAACGAAAGAATTAATAAAGGGTATTCTGTGTAAATAACAGGATCTTTGGCAATTTTTGTAATGAGCCAGCACAAAGTTATTTCTGAACCACCCTGTACGCTCTTAATAGGATTTGGTTATGAGATGTAATACCTTTGGGCTTTAACTAATTCTAGCCTAGAGTTGGGTGTCTGAAAGTTCTGGAAGCATAGGTCTTTTAATATTTAGTTAGGCAACGTTTTCCGAATGAGAAAAGAGAAAATAATTAAAATTTTAAAAACTATTAGATAGGTACATTATAGTATAGTATGAGATAGAAAATGCGAAAGTAATATGAGATACAGAATGTTCACTTAAAATGTCAAAATTGCTATTTCTTTTCTACAGAAGCGGCAATGCTGCACGGTTTAAAAATATTTTAGGTTACATATATGACCAAAATTTCAAATCAACATGTTTAATGGTTCTAGAAACGTCTAACAAGCTATCCACCGCCATATATATATATATATATATATATATATATATATATATATATATATATATATATATATATATATACATATATATATATATATATATATATATATATATATATATATATATATATATATACATATATATATAAAACCAACTTAAAAATGGAAAAGTAGCAGGAGACGAGGGGAAGAACCGCCATTAATCAAAGAGCTTGAAAAGCTCTTCAATAAATGTTTAATCAAAGGAGTCGTACCAAAAAATTGGGAAACTACCATAGTTATATTGGTATATAAAAAAGGAGATACTAGCAATTTGGAGAACTAGGGGACAATAAGTCTTCTATCGTAAATATACAAAAATAAGGGTCCACGGCATAATTGGGAGGATATCTCCCCTCAAGTGGAACTGGGTTGGCCGCGTAGCCAGAGATACTGATAACTGGAGCGGAAGAGTGACCAGATGGAGATCATGGGGGGAAAAAGAAGTACTGGCAGACCCCAACAACGTTGGTATGATGATATTAAAAGATCAGCGGGGCTCAACTGCTGTTAAGTTGCTCAAAACAGGGACATATGGAAGCACATGAGAGAGGCCTATATCTAAAGGATAGAGAATGGCTTTTAGAAGAAGAAGAACTAATCGAGGCTATATTTGCCAACCAACATCAATAGCAATTTCCACATACTAGCTGCTCTTGTTGTGATTTAAGGATTTTCCTGCATTGCGTGTGCTGGGTTTGTAAATAAAAAGTTGGTTTATCTATACACTTCTCCAGACAATTATTTATTAATATTATTTGCTACAATGAAGCATTTATTCTCCATCATATTTTTCGGCAATAAAACAGTAATTATTATCAGAGCAAAACATTTTTCAGTCAGTAAAGAAGATAAGATTACCTCAGGAAAATTCGGTTTAAGTATGTAATCCGAAAATATTAAAATAGAGAAAAAGAGATATATGTGGGTGTTTCTTACCAAATGGTTACAAGGTTTTCAGCATGAATTTTTCTCTTTTGTTAATCCCCTCTCCAGAGATAAAACAAATCTAAATCCAAATTTAATAATAATTAAAGATATACTTACTAGGGCAATTAGCAGAAATGGTTAGTGAACCAAATTTAGTAATGGCAGTTTCAGAGATTAATATATAAAATAGCGTAATTGCTTAGCACGTTTTATACTGCAGTTTGTTTCTTTTTTAGTTACTCTCTATTAACTTAAGTTTGAGCTTAATAAAATTTACAAACTTGTGGTAACAGACTATAATGAAGAAGTTGTGTATCAAAATATATACTTTCATATGGGGTAAAATGCAAATTGGTTCTAGTTTTCTTATCCTGCATCTGAAAATGTTAATAATTTAATAGAAAGCTATAATATAAGTTATTAAATAGCAACTGTTGTGAAAACTTTAGCTCGCAAAATTTAAACAATTTATAAAAATTACCTTTTTAAATTTCCCAGCCGTTATCTCCCACCAATATCGTACTAAAGGTACATCGTTCACGCCGGCGTCATACCTCCTAAAACCTCCTAAAAGTGCATCCCCAACAGGCGCTACACATGTAAAACTATAGCTCGCCTCTGGTGGGTTAGTAGATCTGTCAACCATTGCCACCTTAGGAACGGACCAGGATCTAGAGCAAGTATTATACCGGGAATAAGAGAGAACACCCGACCAGAGTGTAGACCAATAGAGATACAGCACTAGTCAGGACTTTCACACGACCCCTACATATCGTGCTCTGTTCCCTTTATGCCAGACTCAGAAACTGCATGGTTTTGTTATTTACATTCGGGTTGGAGCTAGAACAAATTCCATCAGTTGTCCGTTCTTCAAAGCTTCCTGTGAAAATTCGAGCTACCGCTACTGGCTTGAATTGAAGTCAGTATTTATCATCACCAGCGAGTGTGCCGTCTACTGTTATCAGCTATTATCACAGTTAAAATCCTCGTTGGATGGTTTTAAAATTCGAGAAAATCTTGACCGACTTTCTGGGAATAGTGCTGGCAACAGTTTATTTTTAAATATAACAAACTGTTCTAGTGTTAAGGTCATTAAACATTCATACAACATTCATAAAGTCATTCTGACTAAAACTAATCAAGCCTGGAAGTAACTTTGGATTCTAAATAGTCCTTTAACAGATGATAAAATTATTAATGAATCGAGCAAGATATTGGGATTCCTTTCAAGGACTTGCAAGAAGTTTAAGAAACCAAAAACTCTTGTTGGCCTATACTTTGCATTTGTACATGATAAGCTTTCATTTGCGCCTCTCTTTGGAACCCACAGTATCTTACACCTATTGACTTGAGGCAGTTCAGAAAAAAATTCTTAAGTTAGTGTTCTTTAAGGCCAATTGTACTTTAGAACTGGCAGCATAGACTTATAACTTATTATCTCATTCAGACAGAAGGCGAATATCGAATCTGTTTTTAGTGACTTACAAAATGACTTCGGTGTCTGTCTGTCTGTCACACCCGATTTTCTCAGAAACCATTTATCATAGAAAGTTGAAATTTGGTAATAATTTAGGAATTGACGGCCTAATCAGAGCTGTGTAGTTATGAAAGTTAAATTTTGACTTAAGGGGTTAGTTTTGAGGGGTGAAATAGTGAAAAAAAAATTTTTTTACTAGGTCATCGAGTGTGGCGTCAAATGAAAGCTTGTGAAAACACGAGTAAAAAATGAATATATAGTAATACTTGCGCATACTTTCCTTTGAATTATTTTTAAAAATCGCGAAAAATGGCTGTCCCCCCACCTTATCTCGAAAAGTAATAATCAAAAAATTTTGAAAAAATTCTGGAATATTCTCCACGGGGTGCAGATTGTACGAAAATTATCACTAGCGCATTACCTTTAATAATTTATCTGGTATATAAAAGAACAAAAATTTCAAGGTCATCAGTTTTCAGTAAAGTTTCAGTGAAGTCACTGATCATTTTATACCACCGTAACAAAAATGTTTATCTTAAAAGCAATCAACGTACGGAACACTAATTGTGCAAGTTCAACTTGCACTTGTCCGGTTATTTAAGTCTTAATAATTACTTTTTCTCTAAAATGTCGGCAGGTTTTATAAATTTTTTTAATAGACAATTTTTATAAATAATTAAGCATAAATTTTTTGGTAGAAAATTGCATACTAAAGTTTGAAATACAGTAATTTCTTTACTTTTGAAAAAAAAACGACAAATTTTAACTACTACATCATTTTACAGATTTTTACAGAGTAATTTTTATTTTTGCACATTGGATTTTTTTTTAAAGTTATCCTGCAGACAAGAAGGCGCCATAGTTTTCACCATTGGTCCATTTAACCTGATAAAAAATAATGTTAACATTTAAAACATGTTAAAAAAAATTTTTTTCTTATAATTTAAAGTACAATGAAATATATAATCGCCATTCTTTTGTATTATTTACTTAATAATCTTTAAAACATTTTTTTTTTTTTAATATACATACTTTTTGCAGTGCTCAGGTGTTTGTAACCCTAAAATTAACAAATGTTCCTTGGATGTGTCTGAACTCTTATGTCCAATAAATTTTAAGATACCTGCAAGAGATTTAAGGAGTTGACCTCTATTTAACTTGCCATCTCATCGGACGAATTTGGGACACAACACCCCCCTAACAAGGTTGCAGCGCATTTACATCTTACAGACAGATATTTTTCGTCTAAACTTTAAGTTCTTTCAAAATGTAGCAATGAAACATTTTGTAGGTGACCTTGTTTTTGACTCGAATATTTAGATTATCCTCTAAAACAGTTTTTAGGTTAGATTAGGTTAGTTTAAATTAATTTTTTTGTAATTATTATATTGTAAATAGTGGATGTGGTTCGCATCCTAATTGTATAAATAAATAAATTAATTAATAATATCGCCTTACTCTCTCAATTTATTTTCAGTTTCACGATATTTTATTCTAAATGCCTAAAAGCATAAAATTTTCAAATTACTATCTCTCTATAAAACCCGGGAAAATTAGTCGGATAATAAAGTCATTCATCGTAAATGAGCATCTTATCGAAACTGTAGCAACAAGATTGCTGTCTTGGTTTGTCGCATAAATTGAAACTAATTGAAAATTAGAATTAAGTTTGCCACTTTCATCCATAAATAAACAGCGCGTCTTTATGTTACAAACGGAAATTTAATTAGATTGTGAGATTTAGTCTTGCATATTATGTAACTAAATTGTTCATAAGAACGGAAGAAAAGTCACAGCTTTATTGTACATTGCGCTTTAGGTACGTATGGAACTTGCCGCAAACGGCACAACAGAAGTACCAAAATTGCAACAGTACATATCTCTGGAGATGATCTATGGTATGATGAAACGACACGCAAATAGCGATGCGCTAATTACACAGCCACACAAAAAAGTTCGTTACCACGAACCAAAATACATGGATCTAATGTATGTTAGTTTTCGACGCGGAATTCGAATTCCTAGTTAAAAAAACAATTTATCGTGTCACTTTTTTTGGTCAAAAACATCCCTTGAAATAGAAAAAAATATAGTAATAATATAAAGACTCTTAATGAAGTGTGAAAAATGATAGATATTTTATAGTCTAGAGATCAGAATATGCATTCAAATTACAGCAAGATATTTCCATTAATTAAACCAGAATCCCCACTTATAGGGGGTGAAAAGTACCTCTAAAACTCAAATAACGCACGTGAGTTTAAATAACATATACATACAAAGGACAAATTCTTGTAGCTCTTAGGACAGAATATCCGAATCTGGGGTGACAACCAGACATTAATCTTAAAGGGTTGAGACTCACCCTTATAGGGTGTAAAAACCACTTCCACCTACAGAGGTATCTCATAAGTTTAGGCTTTTGTACTTTTAGGTAGGGTGAACAAATATGGAGTAGATTCGTTTAAACCACCAATACATGATTATAAACTACCCTTAGAGGGTAGTAGAAGCTACCCCCACTCTCTAATGATGCACATGGATGTTACTGAAATTCAGAAAGGATCAGGTACTTTGATCTTATTGTGCCAAACATTCAAGACAACTAGATCATCTTCCTAGTAAGGTCAAAAATCATCCCTAGGAGGGGGGAACTACTCCCTGGAATTGATGGATATTAGAAGTTCTAGCATCTGAGAAAAGAAATACAGGCTTTTGTGGTCTCAGGCAGGATGGACAAATACAGCCCGTATTATTTTTCTCAGATGCTAGAACTTCTAAGATCCATCAATCCCAGGGGGTAGTTCTCCTCCTCCTGGGGATGATGTTCGACCTTATTAGAAAGATAATCTAGCTGTCTTGAATGTTTGGTACAATGAGATAAAAGTATTTGATCCTTTCCGAATTTCATTACCATCCATCTGCATCACTAGAGCGTAGGGGTAGTTTCTACTACTACTAAGGTTAGTTTATAGTTCTGTATACATGGTTTAAGCGAGTCTCCTCCATATGTGTTCACCCTGCCTAAACTACAAAATACTAAACTTTTTTCGTCGTTATTGAAACTTATGAGATACCTCCTTAGGTGGGGGTGGTTTTTACAGTTTTGTCCCAGGAGCTACAAGAATTTGTCCTTTTTACTTGTTATATAAATCACGTGCGTTATTTGAGTTTTAGAGGTACTTTTCACCCCCTATAAGGGTGGATTTTGGTTTAATCAATAGAAATAGCTTTCTATGGTTTGAATACATTTTCTCTTCTCTAG
>CM032456.1:151085226-151315184 GCA_019049505.1 Pachyrhynchus sulphureomaculatus
TATATATATATATATATATATATATATATATATATATACATATATATATATATATATATATATATATATATATATATATATATATATATATACTTACAGCCGGCCTAGCGTAGATAAGAGAAGCACATGACCAAGATAAATGGAGAACAAAAGGGGTGGCCTATGTCCGACAATGGATATAAAAAGGCTATGAAGAAGATATATATATATATATATATATATATATATATATATATATATATACATATATATATATACATATATATATATATATATATATATATATATATATATATATATATATATATATATATATTATTTTTTTTATTAATTATTATTTATTATTATTAATTATTATTTACTTTTATTTATGTCAAATAAATAGGTAATTGATTGGATAATATAAAAATAAAAAACAAATCAATTTAAAATAATAAAACGGTACAATATCACTCGGTAATTAATATTTTACATGAAATCTTGCAGTGCGTCTAATAATTTGGCCAGGGACTGTATATATATATATATATATATATATATATATATATATATATATATATATATATATATATATATATATATATATACATATATATATATATATATATATATATATATATATATATATATATATATATATATATATATATATACTTACAGCGGGCCTAGCGTAGATAAGAGAAGCACATGACTAAGATAAATGGAGAAGAAAAGGGGTGGCCTATGTCCGACAATGGATATAAAAAGGCTATGAAGAAGATATATATATATATATATATATATATATATATATATATATATACATATATATATATATACATATATATATATATATATATATATATATATATATATATATATATATATATATATATATATATATATATATATATATATATATATATATGTATATATATGTATATAATATATATATATATATATATATAATATATATATATATATATATATATATATACATATATATACATATATATATATACCGATTAGATATATTAAAAACAATGTTAGTTTTCGTCTAGGTATTAAAATGTTGAAATATAAAACAGATAAATTTGGAAAAACGAATAAATAAATAAAACAAAATACGAAAATGCGAGTTAGTCGTCGAAATCGAAACTCAACATTTCGATTTTTCGACACCAACTGAGAGTAAACAGCCTCGGTGAATATGTACTGACGAGAATTCCAAATGAACGGAAAAACTGCACTGTTGCTGTAGTAGTGTAAACAATATTTATTATACTACAATAACTAAAGTTTGTACACAACACGCCCTCACCCCTTAATAATTTACGCTATGAAGTTTTCTATTTTAACATGTTCTGGATACTATAAAGGATTAATTTATTTGATACAATGAACTTGGATGATTTTTTAAGTAAACGTACATTTATAATTTTAACGTCTACTGGCAGCCTATTAAAGTCGTATGCCCATGTAGTAGAAACTTTTCTCGAATAAATGTGAGTTATACTTGGGGATAAACCGAGACGATGCAAAGCATAATCCATATATATATATATATATATATATATATATATATATATATATATATATTATATATATATATTTATTTTATATATATATATATATATATATATATATATATATATATATATATATATATATATATATGTATTAGAACTACGTGTTTGCGCGGAAAGTACTGGGTAAATCAATTTTCCGATTTTTTATTATTTTTAAATTTAGCACTCTTCATCTAATAGCTCTGCTCCAATTAAATAAAGAATCTTTAGGAAAAGTAATTGTAATTATCCTATCTTTTGCAAGTAAAACAGAAGATAAGGTTTCTGGTGAGTAATAGTTTTCAATTTCAATAGGAAATCGGAAAATTTTAATATTGATGGGGACTTATTACCTAATTAGTACGGTATGGTGTCTTCAATTAATCTCTGTTTATAAAGCAATACGAATTCAGTAATGGATTAAAGCTTTACTAATTAAAGTAATTAATAATTAATTATTATTACTCAACGGTATTTTTGAAAAATTTAGTTACGATAATTTTTGTTGCCATACTTATATTAAATATATTATTATACTAAAAATTACATATGTACGTATATATGTAACAAATATGCAATGCTCTACAATTTTATGGTCAAAATTTATTTAATTTAGAAATTGCTGCATGTGATAAAGCGACAAAAAACCACATTAGGTGCTCAAGAAAATTATGGAACTAAGTAGTAAAGATTATTTAAAATACTAAAACTCAAATATTCTAAAACCAACGGAACTGTAGAAAAATATGAATAAATAGTGGCTCTTGATAATAAAGCATAAAACTAACTCAAAAAAGTCACAAAGTCAAATATGGTCGCCAATAATTGACTTGACAACTACTTATATAGGCCGATTTGGTGTATCCATTGTGGTATTTAATGCATACCAATGTATTCATTAAAACAAGTGTAAAACAAAGGTTTGTACTGAATAGTTCAAAATTTCTAAGTTAGAATTGTAATAAACACATCAAATCTAGTAATTTTATAAAATTTTCAACTATAACCAAACTTATAAAAATACTTCAATATATATATATATATATATATATATATATATATATATATATATATATATGTATATATATATATATATATATATATATATATATATATATATATATATATATATATATATATATATATATATATATTGGCGTTTATTTTTCGCAGTAGGCATGTTTTGCATAACGCTACAGAGATTTACTAGAATAGTACAGAAGTTTGGCAATAGTATGAAGACCTGTAATGCAAACTATCTGTGACCTCTTAAGTAGTAGTTTAGTGATTTTATAAAATTTTCAACTATGATCAAACTTATAAAAAATACTTTTTTTGGTTTTCTTTAGTCCTACCCCCGCAAAATGTTTAATTCTATGAAAAAATAAAGCCCCTAAATTTTTAGAAGAAAATATTAATATTTAGAAGTCCCATCCATCGATTGAAAATATATTTTTTTTTCAAAATCGTTTTTTCCCCTTCAACAGCCTCCGTTTCCGACTTCTAATTTGAATTTAAGGATTACGAAGGTATTTTCTTGTACATTTTTTGATGCTGAATCCGCTCCCACGAATCGTTGTTAAGTGCGCATTAAGTGTGAAAAAAAAATGCGTTTTCCTTTCAAAAAAGTTCTGCAAAATTGACGGGAAGCATTGTAGATCAGGTTTTATGATTCAAAATCATAGATGTGACACAGATCTTTGAGAAATTTTTATCGCACACGAGTAATATTGGACAAAGACATTGAGAACGAAGCGCTTTATTCGAAATAAGATTGACACACCTAAAACAACTCGACAAGAAGACAACTTTAAAAAAAAAAATTCAGACAAAAGTTTTAGCATTTTTCCCTAGGAATTGAATGGGTCTATTAGATTTTGGGCTCAAAGCTCTGTTGTGGGAATCTGTAGATCGCAAAATTCAAAATTTAAATGGAATCCTTTAATATATATTTCCATTCAGCGAGATTGTTACGTCCGAGTAAATATTGAATTTTGATTGGGCCTGACCTCATTGGAACTGCAATAAAATGTGGCACTTGAAAAGAACTATCTCCGTGTTAAAAGCTAATAACTAAGGTAAAAAATCGAGTGACAAGCCAATATTTTGTTGTTTTTCTTCTGTCGAGCATGTATTTACAGGAGCCCTTGTTCCGCTTCTCAAGCAGCGTCAAACTTTCCTAGTAACATGCTTCACTTGAAAATTTTAGAGAATACATTTTCCACATTACCATTGTTATTTGTTTACATATTCTTTGACATTTTTTTAGGTGTGTCAGTACTTTTTCCAACAAAGGGCTTCGTTCTCGCTGTCTTTGTCCCGTATTACTCGTGCGCCATAAAAATTTCTCAAAGATCTGTGTTATATTTATGATTTTGCATCATAAAACTTGATCTACAATCCTTTCCGTTTATTTTGCTGAACTTTGATGAAAAGGCAACGCATTTTTTCACCCTTAATGCGTACTTAACATGAACATTGCGGAAAATTGAACAATTTTAGGGGGAAAAGGCCTTCGATAAAGGATTTAGGAACAAAAAATGTGCAAACACCTTCATAATCCTTAAATTCAAATCATAAGTCTAACGGGGGCTGTTGAAGGGAAAAAAACGATTGAGAAGGAAAAATATATTTTCTATCGATGGATGCGACCTCTAAATATTAATATATTTTTATTTAAATTTAGGGGCTTAATTTTTTTCACATGATTAAATATTTTGCGGGGAAAGGACTAAAGAAAATCAAAAAGAAATTTTTGCCTGTCACCCTATATATATATATTATATATATATATAAATATATATATATATATATATATATAAATATATATATATATGTATGTATTTTATATTTTACTTGTTCTTGGAATTATATCATTAAAACTATTCTTGGATCTGTTATATATTTATTAACGTTTCGACCTTCGGAAGAGGTCTTCTTAAAATTTGCTCTAAAAGATTACATTAGAAGAATTAAATATAGATAAGTATTAATCAGTTTGTTGTGTATCTCGGGGTTAAAATATTTGTGTATTTTCGTAGTTTTTACTTTAATACAATTAACTGTATACATTAATGAGGGCCTTACCTTAGAAAGTAGTTCATTTTGTGGGGTGTTAAGTTTAAAACACTGTTAAATCACATTTTTGCTTTCTACAAACAAACCACTTAACTTGAGGGACTTTATATGACTGGTAGGTAGATACGGCCAATATCTAGAAAATAGAATCGAAGGCCATAAATACGACAAAAAAAATAGTACAACCCTTATGAATCATGAAATAAATAAAAGTCATACCTTTGATTTCAAAAACATCAAAATTATCAACACCGAAATAAATACAAAAAAAAAGAGAAATACTCGAATCCGTTCATATTCGGTTGACGCCTACTGCAATAAACGAAAAAACAGATGTAAATAACCTAAACTGTATCTACCTACCAGTCCATATAAAGTCCCTCAAGTTAAGTGGTTTGTTTGTAGAAAGCAAAAATGTGATTTAACAGTGTTTTAAACTTAACACCCCACAAAATGAACTACTTTCTAAGGTAAGGCCCTCATTAATGTATACAGTTAATTGTATTAAAGTAAAAACTACGAAAAGACACAAATATTTTAACCCCGAGATACACAACAAACTGATTAATACTTATCTATATTTAATTCTTCTAATGTAATCTTTTAGAGCAAATTTTGAATAAGACCTCTTCCGAAGGTCGAAACGTTAATAAATATATAACAGATCCAAGAATAGTTTTAATGATCTAATTCCAAGAACACGTAAAATATAAAATATATATATATACCAAGATCAAAGAACCTTACACTCAACAAAAAAAAATATATATATATATGTATGTGTATATATATATATATATATATATATATATATTTATATATATATATATATATATATACAAGAGATTATTTTTTGCAGTAGGTTTGTTTTGCATAACTCTACAGGGTTTTACCAGAATAGTACAAAAACTTGGTGAATACTTCTTGCTCCGCAGTATAATGTTTCTACACAATAAGGACTTGTTTTTTTCTCTAGGCCTTCATTCTATTTTCTCTATTACATAATTGGGCGTAATATTATATACATATTTTTCTTTTTTAATTCACTACAATGCCGGTGGGATTCGTTTACATAGCAATATTTTATCTTGCCTAGTTTTTTATTCGATTTTCCATAGTAATATAGAATATAATCTCCTTATGATATTTTGCTTGGTTGATACAAGTCGTCGAAACTTACCTCACAAGCTGCCCGCGACGCTAGCTGTTTTAGTTTTCAAGATTCGGCATCAAGTGTTTTATCCTTACTTTACTCCACTATTTTTTTATAAGACGCCGTATCACAATACCAAGTTTCTTTATAATTTTTTTTAAATTAATTTAACTCACCATTGGGTAAGTCCTTACTTTTTTCGACTATTCAGCTTTGATAGTTAAATTATATTGAATTTTTACAATAGACCTTAAATCAATTACACTGCATTACTTAGCAAATATTTTAGCCATTGTAACTGCCTATGCGTTTTTGCCAAAATTATCTCTTATGCTGTCCCCAGCCAAGGATATGTGATTATATTTTATTGCAGTGTTACGCTGGTCCGGAAATAAGTACCTTGAGATTTGTTTAGGACCCTCATAAGAATATATATTTTTTATATCTTTAAAGTTTTAGTGATTTATTATTCCTTCTGGAATATGGACAAAATTCTTTCTTTGCAGTTTTCGATATAGAATCTTAATTCTGTTCGTTCTTTTTAGTGTTCCGTACGAGTCACTTATAAGGTCACTTCGGTGTCTGTCCGTTTTGTCTGTCTGTCTGTCCGTTTATCTGTCACACCCGATTTTCTCCGAAACTATTTGACATAGAAAGTTGAAATTTTGCACTAATATAGGAATTAATGGTTCCATTAGAGTGTAGTTTTGAAAGTTAATTAATAACTCAAAGGGTTAGTTTTAGGGGATGAAATCGGAAGTAAAAAAACAAATTACCAGGTTATCGTGTGGGGTGTCAAATGAAAGCTTGTGAAAACACGAATTCCAAAATATATATAATGTAATAGTTGCGCATACTTTTCTTTATATTATTTTTTAAAATTGCCAAAATCGCTGCCGCCCCTTAACTTGGAAAGTACTGAACAAAAAAGTTTGAGAAAATTCTGGAATATTCTCCATAGGGTGTAGATTGAACGAAAATTATAACGAGTGCATAACCTTTAATCATTTATAAGCTTAATTAAAAACTCATTTGGGGTGTGTTTTGTGAAGTTATTGAACATTTTTTACCTCGGTAATAAAGGTTTTTGTTTTAAAAGCAATCAACCTACAGAACACTAATTAAGCAAGTCCGACTTGCACTTGACCGGTTATTTTGCTTTAGTTAATTATTATTTATAGATATATTCATATGTGCTTGTACAATCATATGTTTTGTTCATATCCGCGTGTCAATTCATTAGAATTTTTCCAAGTCAATCTGATCTGCTGTTATTTATATTCTAATTACATACACCATACCATATGGACACCAAAAATTTGTATTGTTTACAAATATTATATAAATTTTATTTGTTTATTTATTATTTATCTTTTATTAAGAAATTTCTTATTTATTCAACCACGATAAAGCTGTTAATTATTATTTCACTGGATCTAATCTATATCCTATTGAATAATAATTTATTTTAAACTTGTTAATATCATTAGCACCCTATGGAGCTCGTGAAAATTAATAGGATAATAAAGTCATTTATCGTAAAAGAGCACATCATCGAAGCTGCACCAGCTAGGTTGCTGCTTTCATTTCGCTCGTAAATTATAAGTAATTGGCAATTACAATTAATTATTAAACTTTTCCCCTCAAATAAACATTTTAATTCAATTTTGTTGTTTGTTATCTTTTTCTTCTCCTCTCTTAAACCATTGCCAAATTTATTTCAATTGCAATCGAAATAATTAATTAACTCTTTATAATTGAAGTATTCTAAATCATACCAATTTTACTTGAATATTTGAGACATTTTGAACTGAAGAACATCCATACTTTGCAGATTTACTATTGTCTGTTTTACAAAGGAACTATAAAAAATATTTTATTGTAACTTACAACTTTTTGCAGTTTTAATAAGAAACAAATTTATTTATTTACTTATTTATTTATTTATTTATTGATTTACCACATTCTACAGTATTCCAATTACAGAATGGGAAATAACATAATGAAAAGTACTAAACCTAATTAAAATTAAATATCTTATTAACAACATATTTTAAAACTACATTTTTATTTTTGTCACGCTGCAGATGAAAATATCAAGCTGGTCCTCGCAAATTTGAAAAAGGGGAAAAACATTTTAGGACATTTATTCTTGGGATTGGTAAATTAAAAGTTTGCAGACTACGTGCCGCGGGTCTAGGTACATGAAAAGATAGACACTGCAAGATTTTGTTTGCATCAATTCTGTTTGATATTATCTTATATAAAAATATAATTTGGGCTTTGTTTCGGCGTGCCTCTAAACTTTCCATCAAAAATCTATCCAAGAGACTTTCATAGGGATAACCTATTTCGGGATATACTCCATCGAGTTTAAAACTAGCGTACTTTAAAAAACGCTTTTGAATTTTTTCAATATTTTTATTGTGCGCTTGATAAAAGGGGCACCAAACAACAACTGAGTATTCAAGCCGTGATATCACGAAACTATTAAAAAGCAATTTTAGAGTATCATACTCAATAAAGTCTTTTTATTATTACATATGGGGAAACCCAATAGTTTAAAACTCTCCGCCGTAATCTTTGCAACATGGCCACGAAAAGACAAGGCAGTATCCAGCAAAACACCCACATCAGACACCGACTGACATCGCTCTAGGACCTGACCGTTCATACTGTAATTGAATTGTATGGGGCTCAATTTTTTTGTAAAAGTGATTACATTGCACTTGGATACATTCAAAAGGAGTTTGTTGTTACTACACAGATTGTTTATAAGATTAAAGACATCCTGTATTCTTATGCAGTCGTTCAGGTCTCTGATTCTACAATATGGCTTTACATCATCAGCATAAAGTAGGTATTTAACACCCGCTCTCTGAGTAAGATCATTTATAAATATATTGAAAAGGAGTGGCCTCAAATGTGATCCCTGCGGCATGTCCGATGTGGCAACAAAGCTAGAAGAATTCTGACCAAGACATTGTACAAACTGCGAGCGGTTTATCAAGTATGATTTAAAAAGATAATAACTTACCCGAAAAGCCAATTGCGAATAACTTGTCTAACAGAATCCCATGATCCAGCCGATCAAAGGCCTTAGAACAATCAGTGTAAATCACATCGGTCTGCTCACCCCCATCAAGTGATTCCGCAAGGTCTTGCGTAAGACAAAATAAATTTTAAACCGTCGAACGGCCCCTCACAAAACCGTGTTGTTGCAGTGATATCTGCATGCTAATTGAATTATATAAATAGTCATGTAATATGATTTCGAAAATTTTTGAAAAGTTATTAATAATGCTTATCGGTCTATAGTTTGTTACACAACTCTTGTCACCTTTTTTTGAAAACAGGCGTAATACGTGATGTTTTCCATGTGTCTGGAAACAGAGATGTGTCAAGTGATAAATAGAATAAAATTGTAAGAGGATGAGAAAACACAGAAGCGCAGTCTTTTAACAAGAAGGCAGGAATTTTATCTGGACCAACAGTAGCTGTAGGTTTTAACTTTTTTAATACTTTAAAAACAAGTTGTTCCGTTATTTTCTCCATGTTAATAGGATTCTGTGATGGGAATAATTTTTTTCTCCACGTTTCTTTTTTTTCTGAGAAGACATTACATAAGAGTCTTGAAAAAAGAATGCAAAACTTTCGGCTATATGTCTAGGATTATTAAGGATGTTGTTATTATAAGACATAGTGGTTGGTATAAACATGCGATTTCTTCTTGTCATTAATATAGCAACAGAATTTTTTTAGGATCAGTTTTTATGTTGTCTTCAATATTTAAAGAGTATGTTTTGTAGGAAGCTTTTGTGTCATTTTTAATGATTCGCCGCAGATTTTTAAACTTTTCTAGTTCGAATAAATTCCTCGTTCTTTTAAATTTTTTCCAAGAGCTGTATTTAGTAAACCAAGGCGGATAATATTTATATGTCTTTTGTGTCTTAGGAACGTGTATATCTAAAGTAGTGTAAATTGTTTGATAAAATCTTTCGCAGGCTTTATTTACATCTGTAAATTGAGACAGAAAGTCCCAGTTAATATATGAAAAGTTAAGATATAGGTTTACTAAATTCACTCTTTTGAAATTATAATAGTTTGAATAATTCTTTTGCTTATGTTTCTTGGATTCACATTTATGTATCGATAACGTAGTTTGTCATAATTTTTAATTTTCCTTTTTATTGCTAAAATTAATTGTTTCACAAGAGTATCATAATATAAATTTAATGATACATTCAATGTAATACATCTTTTATGGTAGAAAATAATATTAGCAAATAGCATATTTCTTTTACAGCAAATTCACGATATTACACGAAGTTACCACTCCAAGCATTTGAAACTTGTTCGAAGGGCAGATGTAACCTGTAGAAAAATATTAACACATCCCAATAGGTGGCGCATGATCAGTTACATGAAATGAACTTAAAGAAGTTCAGCTGACATGAAATGACGGTATCATTAGCTCTGCGCACCGTACAAAAACGTTAAACGGTGAAATTAATTAAAAAGTGTCTTGTATCAGCCAGGAAAGAGTGTATCAGTAACAAAATGCTTTTAAAAATCTGTGATCAGCAATGCTCTGGTGATCCTAGTACTGCTGTTACTGATGCGAATATCAAACGCGTTTATACCATGATGCGTGAAAATCGATAGAATCCTTAAGAAGTTTTGGTCAGAAAGCTGACTATGCTACCCATATTGTTCTTACAGAGGATCTGACTTATCACAGACTGTGTGCATAATGTGTACCTAGACTGCTCTAAAGTGAACAGTAGAATATTTGTATGTACATTTCCAGAGCCCTTTTGCCGCGCTATAACGATAGAGAATATGAATTCCTCGCACGTGTCGTAGCAGGCGACGAAACTATAGTGCATCCCTATCAGTCCGAAAGCAAGAAGCAGTCTAAAGAACGACATTTTCTCCTATCGAGAAGTTCAAGTTTCAACTCTCCACCGAAAAACTGTGAAAGCTATAAGGGGCCGTCCCTGGAAACTTCTTTTTATAGGTATTCTTATCCGTCATGGCAACTAACGCTTCCACATGGTTGCTACAACTTTTGATGTCACTCGGAGATTAAGATTTTACATCTTACAATATCCTCCGTGCAGCTGTGATTTTGCCTCTTCCGATTACCGTATCTTTAAATACTTGAAAGACGTTTTGAAAGAACAATTTGGAGTGACGAGAAGGTCATGAAAGTGATGCATTCTGGGTTGATAGTATTGTATAACCTGTAACGTTCTTTTCTGTTGGAATAAGAAGTTGGTGCAATAGAAAGAGAAACGTTTTAAAATGCAGGAAGATTATGTCGACAAATGACATATTATATTATATAATTTAATTAGATGTCAACAAATTTGATTTGGTATTAGTAGTATTAGTACCGAAAATTTAACTAATTGTCATTATTCAACATCTTATAGCCACTGACTGAAAACATCGGAATTTCTAAATGAAATGAAAGGAATTATTTTGTTTTTTGTCACTTATTAGTGTTCCATACGGAACACTTATAAGATCACTTCGGTATCCGTCTGTCTGTCTGTCACACCCAATTTTCTCCGAAACTATTTGACATAGAAAGTTGAAATTTGGCAGTAATATAGGAATTGATGACCTCATCAGAGCCGTGTAGTTTTAAAAGTTAAACTTTGACTGTAGGGGTTAGTTTTGGGGTGTGAAATCGGAAGTGAAATCTTTTTTTTTCACCAGGTCATCGAGTGGAGTGTCAAATGAAAATTTGTAAAAAGATGAGTTTAAAAATATATATAATGTAATATTTGAGCAAAATTCTCCTTGTGTTATTTTTAAAAAAGTGAGAAAAATCGCTGTTCCCACACCTTATCTCAAAGAGTACCGATCAAAAAATTCTAAAAAATTCTGGAAAATTCTTTACAGAGTGTAGACTGAACGAAAATTATTACGAGTCTGTTACCTTTAATAATTTATCTGGTATATAAAAAAAAGATTTCAAGGTCATCAGTTTTCACTAAAGATCGGAAAAAACTTTGGAATGTGTTTTATGAAGTCACTGATCATTTTATTCTCGCGCAGGTCCAACTTGCACTTGACCAGTCATTTTTTATTTGTCTGTTACTTCAGTTTCGTAGGTTTTCTAAATGTCAAGCGTAATACTGTAATTATGCTCGACAATGTAGAAAACCTACGAAACTGCAGTAGCAGATAAATAAAAAATAAGTGACAAATAACAAAATAATTCGTTTCATTTCATTTAGAAATTTAAAATGTACTGTCACAAAGCAACGGACACCTCAATTATACAATTGAAAGCATCGGTTTTACAAATTAACAAAAAATTGTTTCTGAAACAAAAATTGTCGTCAAATTGCTATGTAACATTATTTTGTTGTTCCTTGTGTCAGTCAAACTTTCTTGTATTTTCTACTTTTGTTATTCAGCCAAATTTTCCTTTTTCTTACGTGCGTTAATCTCGGCAAACGTTAGCAATAATCAACGCTATTTGTAGCTTATCGACAGTTTTTCGAAACACTATTGCAGTGTTGACCCTATACCATTCCCACAGATTCATTCAGCAGAACGGTCTTTGGGGACCTGGACTTCTTCAACGTTCGATCTTTTCTTCAATAATTAGTTTTAAAAGTTTAGTGTTTTGCATATTCACACTTGCGTTTTTGAAGCTAAATCGTAACCAAAGAAATTAAAGAGTTAATTGACTGGTTACTTTGTGACAGTACATTTTAACAATAAAATTACTTAATTACTATGTTAACTGACACTAAATATATTTTTGTAGAGATTTTCAAATGCGTTATCGCGATTTCGTAGTACAACTACATTTCAAAAGCTTAACTAAGACTAAAACAGATTTTTGGTATTTATGTTTATATAGTGAACAAATGTGGTTATATTAGGTACTATGAAAGTTGGTAAAGGACGGAATTTGCTACGTCTAATTTACTGTTCAGTAAATTTATATTATGGTTCTTTGAATGTCTGTAAACCTCTATAGATTTTAAGAAATTGATTTTTAACGCTTTAGGTGTAAAATTTTGGATGGTTGTAGCTTCTACTTGACGGAAATTCATTATAAATGTATAATAAGAGACTGTTTTTAGTCAATTTCCACTGGTTTATTTAAATTGCGAAGACGCGTTTCGCTGTCGATGCAGCTTCTTCAGATCTACATTTTACACTGGTGTATTAGTAAACAATTAATATTGGGAAATGGATGGCCTGTTTCTAAAATATGTTTACCAAAGTGTGATTTTTCATTTTTTTTAGCCTATAAGAAGCATTATGTTCTACGAATCTTATTTTGAAATTCCTTCCCGTTTGGCCTACGTAACAGTTATTGCACTCTTGACAAATTTATAAACTCCTAAAATATTTTGGATAATTTTTGAGCGGATTTTAAAGCTATTCTTCCGGCAGTGAGAACTTGAGATATTTTATCCGAGAAATTACTACTTTATTAAATTATTTCACATTTAATGTTTTAAGGCATAATTTATTAGTAATTATTTATTGACTTTAATACCAGCAAGCTATCTCCCAAACACTATTTTTTGTTTTTGAAATGGTGCTCCCCATAAAACTTTCAATTTGCAAATATTTACAGTAAATAAAATAATTGGATAAATCAAAAAAAAAAAAAACTATATTGTGTACTAAGCTACACCCATTAGAAAATTAGTTGCTAAAAGCAATTTTATCTGAATGTGGACCGTTAAGGTCTCGTTACTTTTCTAAACAGGAGCTAAAATTTGTTTCAACAGTTTGGAATGTCAGTTTCGTACTCGCCGTGATTTCTATATAGATGGGCTCATATTTTCTTAATATTCGAGCAAGCCGGGATTATTACTGTAAACTTCAGTTCAGTTGAAAATCCGAATCCTCCGTGGAATTCAACTTTTGTGTCTCAAAGTTTTTTAAAAATTTTTAAATAATTTGAAAAGCTGATCTACCCTCTATCATTCCCTAAAGTGACTTACTTTAGTAAGCAAGTACCTGTTACAAGGAATGCTCCAGCTTAAAGAATTCCTTGCCTAGTAATATTGATACTGAACTCCAAATATACCATTGCAAAAAGTAATAGTAGGTAGCTTTACTTTTCTATTACGAGTAAGTAAAAGTTGAAAAGATAAGTTTAAAAATATTGTTTAAAAATATAAGTAGATTCCCTATTGCATACTAAAATCTAATTATGTTTAATTTAAATATAAAATCGGAAAATTTTATTATTGATGAGGTCCTATCTTCACTTACTAAGTGCAAAATCTTATCTGCCGGTAATTTTCGTAAATGAATCAAATCTAAATACAAATTTAATAATGCCTCAAGATTAATTAATTCATGTAATTAACGAAATTTGCTACTGCAAGCTAATCTTGGAAAAGAGATTTAGTTACAGTAATTTAGGAGAATTATCTAATTTGTTCAATCACTTTACCTCATGCAATGTTTTAAACCCCCATTGCTTCCATTTTTCATTGTGGTCGGTTGGATGAGCATTTTTTTAATTACTGATAACATTTTTAATACATAATTCAATACGTATGTATCTAAATATCTAAATAAAAATGTCATATATATATATATATATATATATATATATATATATATAAATATATATATATATATATATATATATATATATATATATATATATATATATATATATATATATATATATATAAACTCCTGGACAAAATCAATGCAACAATCTAAAAATTAATTTATCTTTTTCTTATGTCAATTTTAAAGTTTATAGAGTATTTCAATAGTAGGCTATGCATCATTTTGTTTCGTTGTTCATGACAGAAATCAAAATAATTCGTTTAGATTAACAGTTTTAAAGAATTTTTTAGAAATTGTTTATCAATTTTCTGTAATAATGCGATAGATTTTCTTTAAAAGAAAGCTTATAAATTGTTCCCTTTTTCAAAGTAATACGTTTTTTGTGGTAGACTGTTTTATTTTTGACCCCGAAAAATTAGAAAAAGAATCGAACAAGGAATTTAACTGAACACGAGGTAGTGCGAGCGTCAGTTTTATTAGACGAGGGATATTGTCAGAGTTATGTTGCCAATTTGTTAGGCAAACATCGTTCCACAATAAGTCGTATGGTAAGACGCTTGAATGAAGTAGGAACTTATTCTAGAAGGCTAGGGCAAGGGCGAAAACGATGCACTAGCGACCTAGATGAACGTTTTATAAGGACAATATGCTTTAAGAAACAGGACTGTCACTAGTTCTATAATAAGAAATGAACTCGAAGCTGTTCGCAATGTCACAATTTCTTCTAAAACAGTTAGAAGACGGTTAGCCACTGACCCCTTGCTTACTAGAGAGAACAAAGTTGCCAGGTTACGTTTTGCTCGAAATCACAAAAACTGGTCTGTGGATGACTGAAAACAAGTTTTCTTCACAGATGAAACTGGGGTTAGTCTAAAACAACCAGATGGTCGTGAGCGAGTATGGCGAAGACCAGGAGAGAGGCTTGCTCCTTGCAATATCTTTGCAAGGATTCCATTCCGCGGTGGCTCTGTTATGTTCTGGGGTGGCATCTGCTTTGATGCTCGCACAGAGTTAGTTCCTGTCCGTATGAGATCCATGAATGCTGACTACTATCTTGAGAATATTGTAATAGAACATGTGATACCTTTCGGTCATTTTATGGGGCCCAATTTCCTGTTTATGCAAGACAAAAACGCTCGACCTCACGTGGCTAGGGAGGTACTCGATTATCTTAATCAAGTTGATATACCGATTATGCAATGGCCACCAAAAAGCACGGATCTGAATCCGATAGAACATGTATGGGATCACCTTAAGAAAATTGTGAAACGTCATATACCTGCACCTAGAAACCTGAGGGAACTTGAAAATGCAGTTACCACAGAATGGGAGCAAATTCCTCAAGATTTTATCCAAAATTTAATTAGAAGCATGCCTAGGCGCATAAACGCTGTCATCCGAAGTAGAGGAGGCAACACACGCTACTAGTGTCCCAGTTTACACCATTAATTTTGCTACTAGTGTCCCAGTTTATTTTTTTCATTGTTACATAATTTCAACGATTTTGTTATTAGATCTTAAGAATAATTTTAATTCGAATCTTATAGAGAAATTTGGTAGCTAATTCACTTTTAAAGTATCCGAATAGGTTTTTTCTAACTTTTAGTGTAACCAATGTTGTTGTATTAAAATTAATTTATTATAGAGATTGGTATGATTTAATATATTGTTGCGTTAATTTTGTCCAGGAGTGCATATATATATATATATATATATATATATATATATATATATATTATATATATGTTAGTCTTGATAAGCTTTCGAACTCGTGCTCTCCAACTCAAAAAATTGCTTCAATCCAAACTAAACTTCAATACCAAATCACATCGGTCAAACAAATAGATCTCCACAGAACTATTCCAAACCCCTGCACACCAATAAAATCACCTACCACTAAAACTATCCATATGACGAATATCATTATCCTTATGACTATGATAAGGAAAAATACGACTATTCTACAGTAGATCAACTCCCTTACGATTAAACTCACCACGAATACTCCACAGAACAATTGTGACAGAAAAATTACCAGAATTTAATTTCACTTACTGTTCCACATCAACTCACGGATGAGTCATAACCAACAACAGATCCTCTGTAAGACATACAAACCCAAATACAAACGTTAAACTTGGACGACATGGACCGCAATTTAAATTTTCCGAATCAAAAGTTAATTTAAATCAATTGTTCACAGTCAACTCATAGAAGCTATATTATATAAAAAAAAACACTTCTCAACGCTTTAAATTATTAACAAACTCGGGAGCTGGAATTTCTATTTTGAAAGAAAATATCGTAAAACAATTTCGCCAGAGATCTCCTGTAAATGTAACCGTTCAAGGGACTACGGATCAAAAATTCCGCATTCGAGAATCAACTCTTGTTCCCCTTAATACCGATGATCCTCATAACGTCTATGTTTACAATTTAGACAACGATTTTGATAGTATTCTAGGTATGGCCTTTGTAAAGCATTACGAATGTGTAGTAAACCATTAACGTAATTATTTAATTTTAAATTTTAAAACTATTCCCTTATATAAAGTTGACGACGTGATAAATACCAAAAGAATTATTTCAAATTCAAATTGAAAACGTTACAAGTTAAAACCAAACGAATCTTTCAATGAAACTGTAATTTTTCGAATACCGAGACCTTACTAATTGCGAAAAAGAACAAAGCAAGATCTCCTAACGCTCTAGTAAGAGATAATAAACGCGGTGAATTTTCACGTCGATCGTAAACACGAACGCGATAGCAAAATTTGTTGTCTTCTTAGACGTGACTCTAGAACAAATAGAAGACACCCACGAACCTTTTTATAATTTCAGTAATGGGAATAAAATAGATAAATGACAGAATCTTTTTAGCAAAAAAAGTAAATAAAAACGGAAAACCTAAACAAAGATGACGGAAACCCACCATCAAGAAGCCGATTACAAAATTATAAAAAAGATGACGACAGCAGCGAAGACGAGACAACCCTTGATAAAATTAAAAAGAAATCCACCGCTTTTGTTAACCTTCATCAAAATAAATCAGCAACTAAGTATTACAAATTCAAAATACCAAATGTTCAACTATTCCGTAAAATGCACAAGAATAGCATTACTTTTTTCTGACAAAATTTATATTGAAAAATTAATCTTTAACATTTTTTAAATTTTCCTCAAAATATGAAAAACGTATTGTCTAACAAAGCAGTTGGAGATTAAAAATATTTTATAATTCCTCCTAAAAATTCGAAGACTAGAGTAGAACATATATGTTCGATTCTTTACAAATGTCAAAATAAATCTAATGTTTCAGACATCCATTTTATTGAAAATATTTTAAAGTTACTTACAATAAACATCATTTCTTTAATTTTTACAGATATGTTCATAAATCTATTATTAATATTTTTCTTGCACTACAGTTCCCAATCGAGAATATACTGTGACAATAGCCGTGAAATTGGCAATATCTTAATCAAAAACGTTTGTAAGCAGTATTACGCAAGGCTAATATTTTGCATTGTCTCTTATCCACGATTCAATGGCTTTCTTAAAAATTTTCACCCAACCATTATCACAAAGCTCAGTATTCATACTTAAAAAGAGATTTACTAAACATCGTGTTAATGCCCTTTGCTAGGTGATTATATACTATAACAAATCAAAAAATGAAATACAAAATTTTCAACTTTACTTACTTAATTATGAGTCACATGTCCGGTAGACCTCCCGAAACACTGTTTAACTAAAATGAATTCATCTCTGAATATGTCAGCAATAGAAGCAGTATATCGTTTCCAAATTGAATGCATCGAAATGCACTAATAAAAAAAAAACACCAACAATTAGATCTTTTAGATTAGTTTTAAAGAATCCTCCCATATATAAACGAGGAGATAAATCGAAACAAATTGGCCACCGAAAATACAAGTACAGTAAGCAATATATCAAAATTTAATTAAAATTTAATATAATTATAAAAATGAACATAGGCCGTGATATTCCTATCTATTCCTATGCTATTTTAAACAAAATGACAAACTCGGTAATAGTATTCTTTAAATGCGGTAGAAAAAGCTGACTTTAACTTTAGTCAATCGTAAGCAAAATTTAAAAAAAAATCGGATATTCACGTATCTTACTTATTTTTACTCAACTTATACAAACTGTCAGAACTTGTAATATACCATTATTATATCGTATCGTATAGGAATTAATGGTCTCAGAATAGACTCTTGCTATCCTGACACTCAGTGTGATAAAGGTTAGTTTATTTTTTCAAAAAAATTTTGAGAACACCCTTGGTAATGCTCGATCGACATTTCTTCAAATAAAAATTATATGTTAGACAATCAGAATTTGAATTCAGAGCCCCAGATAAATCTCTTCTGGCATACAAAAAGTATGTGTAGTAATCGTAATAAATCCGGAAATGAAACAATTTTCGAAAATCAATTTCGACAAACTAAAGTCCTACTACAAATAGTAATAAATTCTTGAAACTAGTGAAGTCTATTTTTCTTATAATAACATACACATACACAAAAATGAACAAAAATACTTAATATATTTTTATACGATAATTTTGTTTGATGTAAGGTTGGTATAATTAGTGACGATGCTGTTTATCTTCTATCTCAGATTTCAACATAAAAATATTATTACTCTTATGCGGTAAATAAATACGGCAACTCTACAAAAAGCCGTTCGAACTGATTCTATAAAATAAGAAGAAATAAAAATACCGCCAAACCAATTTCTGTGTTTAGTTAATTATTTAAACCTTTATGAAACTACAACGCACTCGGATATTTAATTTCTATGTCTAACAAACTCAATCGTTATGCTACTGATATAAAATAACCAGTCAAGTGCAAGTTGAACTTGCACAATTAGTGTTCCCTACGTTGATTACTTTTAAAAATAAAAATTTTTATTACTAAGATATAAAATAATCAGCGACTTCACAAAACACACCCCAAATGAGTTTTTCAATAAAGTTTGTTTCCGATCTTTACTGAAAACTGATGACCTTGAAATTTTTGTTTTTTTTTATATACCAGATAAATTGTTAAAGGTAATGCACTCGTGATAATCTTCGTTTAATCTACACCATGTGGAGAATATACCAGAAATTTTTCAAAATTTTTTGATCAGTACTTTTCGGTATAAAGTGGGGAACAGCGATTTTTCGCGATTTTTTAAAAATAATGCAAAGAGAGGTGTGCGCAAGTACTACATTATATATATTTTTGAACTTACAAGCTTCCATTAGACATCCCACTCGATGACCTAGTAAATTTTTTTTTTCACTCCCGATTTCTCCACCCAAACTAACCCATTAAATCAAAATTTCACTTTCAAGACTACACAGCTTTTTTGTGTTCTAAGGCGTTGGTAGGTACCAAATAGCTAGCTTCTCACTTTATCCTTTTTGCAAACAGATTTCAAATTAACCTCAGGGCGAACACAACACCCAAGCAGACTGGTGGAATCGAACCGCCGACCACCGGATTTACACTGGGTTTCATCACCCACTGCGCCAATGGTCCCGCCTACTACACAAATTTCAACTTTCTATGTCAAATAGCTTCAGTGAAAATCGGGTGTGGCAGACGGACAGACAATGAAGTGATATTGTAAGTGTTCCGTATGGAACTCTAAAAATATCACGAATAAGAGTATCCCTCCATGAAATAAATACTATGAAGATATTAAAAGTACTATACTCGTAGCTCCTCCAGGAAACCACAGTAAATGTACACTGTCCCACCAAGCTTAAAAACTCCGAAAATACTCTCTGACCTCAACACACAGAACTCTTCTAAGAACATTTAATGTCTACGTAGTTTGGTATATATATATATATATATATATATATATATATATATATATATATATATATATATATATATATATATATATATAGTTGCATCGACTTCGAAATTTTGTCTTTGTTTCCGTTTGCGTTTTTGGTAATTTTATATAATTAATTTGAAGATAAAGACAACATCACTTGTGAGCTCAATTTTCTTATTAAATTTTGATTTTGTGGCAATAGTCGAAACATGGTTGTTTTTTACGAGTACTCTAACCACAAACTCTTTAAGGTACTTTGACAATAATAAGCTTTAATGAAAGAAAATAATGTCGATGAGCAATCAGCAAAAAAAAAATGAAAGGTAAAGATATAACCATAAAAGAATTAAAAACATGATTTGGGTCTGTGGAAATCGAACCCATGATCTCAGAGTATTTCCCCTTGCACTTTGCCAACTATATTTTTTTTAAAGGTCTACCACATGTGCGGCAGGGAAATCCCTAAAACACTACAGGAGCGACACGTGTGCGGAAAAAGCGAATCACTGTAAATTGTACTCGGTACAGCCCTGGGCAAATTATTTGAAAGGGATGAGATTCTCCATATAAACGACTGCTTGAAAAGGGTTGTACGAGGAGTAACAAGCTGAACCTCATATGGATGTGAAGTATTACCGCGACGTGTATTTCTAGCATGCACCACTCTGGGAGGAATTAAGCGGGCTACATCCATCGAACACTTTCCTTGAAAACACTTAGAATAGACTCAAGTCACCAACCGTTCTTCGACGTTCCAGTGAATCAAGGTCGCTGGCCTACTACTATCCCACAGCACCAATGTACCTTGACCTGCTAATCGGACGTGTGTTTCATCACAGTCGAAAATAAATCTTAATTCCTCATTTCAGTCGAGAGTCGATCTTAATTCCTTTGACGTCACGCATATTGGCCAATCACGGTGCCACCATTTTTATGGTTTTCTCCATTCATGGCTCTTTGTAATATACACTAAGGTGTACGTAAACCATACAAAAAACTTTAACGACGGAAAATGATGTCGGTTGAAATGGATATAGTAAAAAAAATTCCGACTATTTTTATAACAAAAAGCTTATATAACAGACGATTAAATCCTTACCGTTGCTGCTAAAAAACATGTTTTAAAGATGTGTCATCTTTAATTTATTTTTGCAGGTGGCAGTTGAAGAATTTAGCTCTACCTTCTTTTCCATACAATATCCTACCTTTTCTTCTTCGTCTCACCATCTAACAAAATTCCAATCTATAGCTTTGTTGATGACAGCAAGATGGTTGCTCGAACTCCAGTTACCTACGCGAATATCCACCGACAAGAAAAAATTACATAACTTAACGAAGATTTAGAAGAAATTTTGGAGGGATCAGGTAGTAACCAACTAGAAGTGAATGTTACATAATTCAATATGATTATAAATCTATACTAGGGTTGATCAAAAATCTCAGATTCATTTCCCTGAGTTGACAGTCTCTCAAAACATGAGATTAATCATAAAGATGCTGCTTGTAAATTCATTTTTTGTTTCGATAGTATTTGATGTTGAACAAAGAAAGTTTTTTCAGGTCAATAGTTAGGAAAATATGCGGCACATAATAGGGTAAACGCATTTAATCGTACTAGGAGTTGAATTTCTAACAGAATTTCATTATGCAAAATACGTCTATGTCGTATGCGTTGATTCGTCTTCTGGCTTCATGGGGAAGATCTGGCCATCAGGCATATTTGTACTGAGCCTGCTGGACCGGCAAGGGGGTTGCCAATTTAGGGCAGATGGGTAGCTAGATGCAAAATCGTTAAAATTTACCGATTGTCAAATTCTCAGTCAGTGCCGATATTTTGCGGGGCCGTATCATCCTCTTCAAGAACTCTTTTATATGATGGAATAAATTACCCGGGATTATGTTTTCCACCCTTCATATTCTTGAAAGAGGTGGCAAAAATTAATATCTTGTGCTAAACTTATGTGGCCAGGATATTAAACATTTATACTGAATACTGGCCACGGTATGGAACTCTTTTGCCTGAATAACTGGCGAAATATTTCACTTTTTTTTTCACTCTGCATAAAATAATAATTCGAGGTAATTCCCGTGTCATGTTAAGATCAAACTAATTTATTTCATGATTAAAGTATAGAAACCCTTGTTGAACAGTACAATTTTTGTAGCGTAAATATCAAAACACCTATCTCTTTGACATTTTTTACCTAATTACCCCCAAAAGGATGATATCACCGTACCTCATCTTTTTTAATCAGTAATATTATTTTTAAATACCTAGCAAAACATAAAATATTAGTGTTACTAGCTTCATATAAAGCCCAATGAAATTAGTAGCATAATAAAGTCATTCATCGCAAATAACTCCCCGATGGAAACTGCAGCAGGGAAATTTTCTGCTTTGGCTTACCAGGTAAATTAAAATTGACAATTACCATTAATTTTCCGACTTCTCACCGCAAATAAACATGGCCTCTTTATAATACAAACGTTCTATAATTGGATTTTTGTCTTTAGGGTTGTTTGTTATCTGTCTCTCTTTCTTTTCTCCCCTTTTTTACAGTTAACTAATTTATTTCATTTACTTCCAGCCTCTCTTAATTGGTTATTCTTAATTATTACAGATTTTTCACCTGAGATATTTTTCTAATCTAACTAAACATTTTTGGCGTATCGATTCAATACTTTTATATAAATATTTAGTATATGAAATTCTCAACAGTCTGTAGCATATCTTGGTTATCTGGAGGTATAAATGATCGTGTTTAAGTCGGAGAAAGCAAGCCCTAGTTATTGGAAATAATGTTTAGTGTATTTTTTTAATTGTATCTGTTCTTAAGCTGAATAATTACAGTTACAGATAAAAGCAGTACTTCTACATTAACCATTGTCTTAATTCTAACTATAAATGTACAAATCTCTTTGGGAATCCAAGTAAAAAGGGCGAGGGAACGTAGAAGTATAAAAAGTGGTGAAAAAAATGACCAAGTGTTAAAAAAATGAATAAATGAAGTAAAATAACATTTCAATTCATTATGTAAAATAAAATATATTTTTTTGCAAATTCGAGCATGAATCAAAAGGAATATGAAATGTGAAAAAGTCTGGGGTTTACCCATTTTTAATGAGATCAATTTTCATAAAGATTTCAAAAATAAACTTAATCCTGGTGCTTCAAACGAAAAAAAGAATAATCAGAAGAGTAGGGCGTGAATACTGATTAGAACAGAATAGTTTTTAAATTAGTTATAAGTGTAAGTCTAATGATTACCAGTACACGAATAGACAAGAAAAAATAGCGATAAAAAGATGTATCTAGCTAATATGATGTTTTTAAATTATAAAACATATCTCAAAGTACAAAAGAAGGAAAAACAAACCGGCACATGGTTACATTTGCTATATACAAACACTATGCTATTTAATTGCAATCTGGAGGGTAGGCAATAAGTTATATTTATAAAAGATAATTATTTCAATTATACATAATATATAAAAAATATTATGCCTAAGCCTAAACCATATATGTTTTAATGTAAAAGCAACTGAAAACGGACGAAAGTCCGTATCGCAGCAGTCTACTCAGTGTTTTCTTAATTGTCAGTTCCATCCCGAGACGCGTTTCGCCGTATTACGGCTTATCTGTCAGGAACGACAAACAAGAGAACAGAATTTTCTGGTATTTAAGTCAGTACTGACGACCAATAATGGTATGATATAACGCTTACCTCGTAGGTGGCACTCCATTGGAAGCTAACTCGCTGCAGCCATACGTGCCGACATTAGCAGAAAATTCTGTTCTCTTGTTTAACGATTCTAGC
This sequence comes from Pachyrhynchus sulphureomaculatus, assembly GCA_019049505.1. Taxonomy (NCBI): domain Eukaryota; kingdom Metazoa; phylum Arthropoda; class Insecta; order Coleoptera; family Curculionidae; genus Pachyrhynchus; species Pachyrhynchus sulphureomaculatus. Next base: position 151,109,262 of record CM032456.1, read on the forward strand.
CCGACTGATGAGCCGTGATACCGCGAAACGCGTTTCGGGATGGATTTGACAAATAAGAGAATAGTGAGTAGTAGACTGCTGAGATACGAACTTTCAGCGGTTTTCAGTTGTTCTTACATTAAACCACATATGCCTTAGGGGGATCTCTCGAACAATCGCGCCACCTGTGGTGAAGTATTGGCAGTATGCATTTCTCTAATCCCTACTATTACCAACACCCTTTTTTATATATTATGTATAATTTAAATATTTATCCTTTATAAATATGAACTATTGTCTCTCCTCTTATTAAATATCTATTGGTTAGGTTAAGTTTCGGCATTCTTATATTTTATTTTTTTAGACGCTCTTTACCATGCAACATTACAGCATACTAAGACATCCTGATTGCAACAAAATAAACGTAGTGTTTATGTGTAGCAAATGTAACCATGTGAGGGTTTGTTTTTCTTTCCTTCGTACTTTGTAATACGTTTATAATTTAAAAACAGCATATTAGCTAGATACGAGTACATCTCTTGTCGCTATTTTTTCTTGTCTAGTCGTGTATCCAACTTCAAAATATATATAAATTTAATTTTTGAACTTTCATGTAAATATATCTTTTGTTATAATCTTGGGTACAAGTTCATTCAATTAACATATTTAATTTTTTTTTAAATTTTTTTTATTGACTTTTCGCCCTCGATTCTGGGCATTTTGAAAATTTTTTTGGTATATTTTGCCATTTCTGGAATGAAAATTAAATTGCGATTATAGTTTTAATTTAAAAATACAACAATATGAACATACATATACACTTAAATTCTTTTTTATATATTTTACAAGAACAATTGGTTTAACATTAATAAAAAAAAATTTTAAAATTTGTTATTAATTAATTAATTAATAAAAAATAATTAATAAATTAAAAAATATTTAAAATTAACTTATCATTAATATTCCATATTATTTGTACCTCGAAAATAAGCGAACTAGTTAACGGTGAGACTGGTGATAATATATTTGTAAGTTGTGGAACGAATTATTATTTGTATGCTTTTATTTTTGTTAGTTTTTATATTAATTTATTTTTAAAATAAATTTTTATTTTTTTATTGGTTTTAAATAACTAATAACTAATTAGGTAAGATGTCGTAAATTAAACTTAGGTACTTTATATCAGTTCTGTTGTTCACTGCGTGTTATTGTCCTTTGTATTGTAGTACGCGATATTAAAACCTGACAAAAGTAACAAATAAACATAATGAATAAGACAGATTAAAAATCAACAACCTATTAGCAGACACCGACACCAACAAAAAAATAGATAGTGATCCCACCCCCATCTACGAAAAGAAAAATAATATCCTCAAAAAAGGATTTTTAAACAAAAAAGAAATAAATGAAAAACTAGCTAAAGACTTAACATCGCATAATGCTATTGCTCCAAAAATCTATTGACTACTTAAACTCCATAAACAAGATCTATCATCTCATGTATTCAATCTCCATTCTACAATCCGTCAAAATATCTAACAACTTGTACCTCCAATATAACAGGAAGAAACAATCTTTTTGTCAAAGACTCCTACACCTTTAAAAAATTCATCGACAACTTAACCCTACCACAGAACTATATCCTTTTATCCCTCGACATTGTGTCGCTTTATACAAATATTTCCAACGATCTGGAAATACAAATTCTCAACGGAAAATGAAACCTTATCAAAAAGCATACCACTTTATCAAAAGAAAGCTTCATAGAAGCAGTTAATACAACTTTTCCAACAAATTATTTTCAATTTAATGACTCTTTCTACAAACAATTGGACGGTTGTGCTCTGAGATCATCTATGTCTGCTACCATTGCACAACTTACCATGGAATACTTAGAAGAAAATGTGACAGAAAAATTAAATTTTGAAATTATATTCTTCAAACGCCTTGTCGATGACTGCATTATGGCGGTACCCAGAGATAAAAATCGACGAAATTCACAGAAGGTTCAACGGATTCCATCACAAACTCCATTCACTATAGAGAGAGAAAAAAATGAAGAAATACATTTTCTTGACATGATACTTGTACGCAGAAAGGAGAGTGACAAAATCCTAAGAAAATGATATACTAAACCAACGTGGTGAGGTAGATACCTGAACTACCACTCAAACCATTCAATATTCCAAATAATAATATAATCGTGGGTTTAGTCGATCGTGCTATCACATTAACTTTTCCACAATTTATACCTATTATCTTCCAAAAAGTAAAAGAGGCTCTGTCACTAAAAAAAAAATGAAGGACATAAATAAATTAATAAAAAAAAACGCACGTACCGACTCTACAACAATACAAACGACAACAACACAAAACTGAACCCAAACAACTTAACACAAAAAAATGCAAAACATTAGCGGATATATAAGACCTATCTGAAAAACTAAAATATACACTAAACAAATATGAAATAACTATTAACCAAAAATTTTATAAATTGAATTCTCTGTTCTAGAAACTGAAAAGTAAAACAGCCATAACAAAAGACTCTATCCCATGTGAGAAGTGTTTAAAAATGTACATAAGTATGACAAGCCAACTGTTAAAAAATAGATTAAATGACCACAAATATACAAAAATGCCACCACTGCACTTAACAAACACGGAAACGAAACAAATTTAATGAAAAAGAAACTAAAATCTTAAACAAGGACCACAGTTACCATAAATTGGCAATAAAGGAAATGGATAGAAATATGAAAGAAAAAAAACGCAGTGAACGACAGAACTGATATCAAGAACCTAACTTTAATTTATCACAACATCTTACATAATTAGTTATCATTTACTTAAAACCATTAAAAAAAAATAAAAAACCTATTTCAAAAATGAATTAAAATAAAAAGCAACAAAAATAAAAGCATGCAGAAAATAGTTCATTCCGCAACTTACACATATATTTTCACCAATCTCACTGAAATGTATTAATCTACTTCGCTTATTTTAATTTTAAACCAATGCGTGTTATTAAGTTTAAACCATTTGTTCTTGTAAACTATATAAAAAAAATTAAGTGTAATACTACTATATTTTTTAAATAAAAACTATGACTGCAGTCTGATTTTAATTCTAGAAATGGCAAAATACACCAAAGAAGTTTTAAAAATGCCTAAAATCAAGCGCAAAACGTCAATAAAAAAGTAAAAAAAAAATAATGTGTTAATGTGTAAATATATATATATATATATATATATATATATATATATATATATATATATATATATATATATATATATATATATATATATTTATTTAGTTCTTGGATTCAAAGAATCCAAATCTGACAGGAAAGGGAGGAGTAAAAGGGTAAATCTCCTATAATTTTAACAGTATTATGAGAATTTTTGCTAGTTTTTGGCTCTCAATTTGACAAAATATTGGCACAACTCGTACCGCAGCATGATTCGTAACTACTCTCCAGAAGAAATATTATAAATCTGAAAAAACTCGAAAGTTCTATCAATTTTCTTTGTTAAGATCTGACATCTAAAAAACTGCATTGCAGACATTTTTTTCTTGGAAAAGTATATATTCTATGTTTAGATAAATAACCGAAGTGGTAATTAAGTAATAATAAGTCCTTTACTCCTTCACTATTCAATGACTTTTCTGCTGATTGTCAGAATTTAATTTCGTGCCCAAGTTTTCATGGTTTTGAAATTAGTGCAACTTCAGCAAGCTTTCGTTGAACGGGAAAATATTCTTTTCTCAAAATTTGCTTGATAAACTGTGTTAGAAGTACGTAGACTAATAGTAAAACCTTTTATCTCTCAAAATCTATGCAGCGTAAAGCTTATAAAAGAAGCAATGCTAATACCTAATCTGATAGCTAAGAAATAAAAGTACTGTGGGGAAGTTTATATTTTTAATATACATAACACTCAAATTTTAGTATATTTCATAAAACTCTAGTTTGTAGTGTAATAATACAAATTAAATTGAAAGTCGACATACATACCACTGAAAGTATAGTAGGAAGATCGCTGCTTCGGTTTGTCATATATATCGAAAGTAATCAACGATTATCATTAATTTTCCAACATTCTGTCACAAATAAAAATAGCATCTTCATAATACAAATAACGCTTTAATTAGATTTCTATCTTTGGGGTTGTTTGTTATCCATCTTCCTTTATTTTCTCCCCTTTTTTACAGCTAAATAATTTGTTCCATTTGTCATCAGCGGAACTTAATTGATTGTTTACACGTTCACTTCCTTCTTGCTAAAGAATTAGCTAATCCGCTAATATTTCTGGAGGTGAATTTATCTTTCCTTTTTTAGATTTTACTTATTTAAACGTTATGTATTGGGACGTGTCTTTCTTTAAAAATAAGTTTGCTAAAGTATTTGTAGTGTGAAATGAATTTGCAGAACAGATGTTAGTTTTTGATAGTAATTAGTAAGAAGAACATAAAGAGAATACTGGGAGAGATACACAAGAAAATTAGAATCAGACTTCTATGGTCAACAAAAACAAATTTGGAGATTCGTAAGACAGCAGAGAACTGAGATAAAAGAACTAATAGAGTAAACACAAGTGAAGATAGGAACATGGGTAACATATCTTACACAATTATATAAAAGGGAACAGAGTATCATACTACCACAAACACCAAAGATTACGGTACCCGAAGAAACAGATCTATATAACGGAAGACGACGTAATAAAAGCACTGAGAAAATTAAAAAAAAAAACATAAATCTCCCAACGAAGACTAAATGGCTAATGAAGTACTAAAAATAGGGCGGACACTCTCCAACTCCAGACACTTATACAGAGGATTATTAGATCGAATAGAAACCCAGACGAACGGAGAACAGCGACAGTTATACTAATGCATAAAAAGGGAGAAAAAGAAGAGCCAAATAACTGTAGAGGCATAAATCTACTAAACTGTACAATGAAATTAACAACAAAGATTATTACAACAAAAATAAACGCGAGCATACAACTGGAAAAAGAACAGCAAGGATTTAAAAGTGTGCGCTCATTTGTGAGAGATGTAAAAGAAAAATACATAGAATACAATATTACAACATACTTGTGCCTGATAGGCTTAAAAAAGCTTTCGACAATGTGTAAATAGAAGATATTATTCATCTATTATATAACAGGAACATCCCATTAGACCCAATTAAAACTATCGAGAATATATATCTCAAGACCAATTAGCAAAGCTGGGAATTGACAATTTTGATTTGGTGGCAGCTTTCTGCAGAGAGGAGGGAAAGCACGGAGGCGCTGCAGTCTACTCCAAAAAAGGAATAATTGTAAGTCAGATACGAAATTAAACGATCTATCCATATGTGGTGTGTTTGAGTGTGTCGTGGTAGAATATACAGTTGCAAAAGGAAATGTTATAACTGTCCTACAGGGGACTTTAATGTATTTTTGGTACAACTTGAACAGCTTTTAGTGAACAGTTTCATTGAAAAGAAAAATATTTGTATTGTAGGAGACTTTAATATTGAAACACTCATTAATAATGTAAAAAGTAGAACCTTGTTATCTTTAATGAATTTCTTTAATTTAGCGCATACTATTACTGAAAACACTAGAATAACAAGTAATTCTTCAAATTGCATAGACAATATATTTACCAATATACAATATATAAGCGCAGTTGTATTTGATAATTTTATATCGGATCATATGGGCCAAAAAATCAGTTTTTTAAATTGGATTGTAAGATAAAGGAATATAATAGTTATAAGCGCATTTTTCAATGAAAATAAAAGAAAAAGTTTAAGGGAACAGGTTGGGGGTTTATCAGGCTAGAACGAATGATGTCAATAAACAATGGAATGAATTTATGAATATTTATAAAAGCTTATTTAATGAAAGTTTTCCTTTAAAGTTAGGGGCAAAAAACAAAAAGCAAAGCTGTATAAAGATGAAAACATTATAGCTTGTAAGAATAGGTTAGATATACTGTTAACATTATCAAAACATGACAATAGATATAAAGAAATGTATGTCAACCACAAAAAAATCTATGACAAGTTATTGGTTAGTGCTCGTGCTGAACAATATGAAAACCGAATCAGATAATAAATCTAAATGTATGTGGACTATATGCAAAGAAATTAATGGATTAGGGACTAACCGTGATATAAAAGTTCCGGGTATACCGGAACAAATCGCCACTAATTATAACAACTTCCTACTATCGATTGTACCAGATTTAGTAAATAACTTCTTATGATTTCTTATGCTATATTATAAATAACTCGTTCAAGTTTGGAATATTCCCTGATAATCTGAAAGTAGCACTAATAAAACCTTGCTTTAAAAAAGGGGATCCAGAAATGTTGGACAACTAGAGACCTATAAGTCTGTTACCAGGCTTCTCTAAGGTTTTTGAATATGCAATGAGCACCAGAATAATAAATTTTTTTAAACAAATTATCTATTTAGTCGTTGTCAGCATGGGATTTTAAAGGGTAAATCAACTCAAACAGCCATTTTTGCCTTCACTAAAAATATTCTTGAGCACCTGGAAAAGGGTGATCTTACTCTTGCTGTGCTATTAGATTTAACAAAAGCTTACGATTGCCTGGATAGGGAATTACTTATTTTAAAAGCTGAACAATATGGAATAAGGGGTAATGCATTAAAATGGCTTAAATCGTATGTAAATAATAGAATGCAATCGGTGACCGTAACTAAAAATGGTAAAACTGCATATCCAAAAATCTTGGCTCATGATGTGGGAATCGTACAAGGGAGCATATTGGGCCCAATCCTGTTCATAATTTTTATAAATGATCTTTACCTATTACTGGAGTCTCCAAATCAGCATATTGTAAAGTATGCAGATGATACAAATTTAATTATTAGCTGTAAGACTATAGAAGGTATCATAACCAAAGCAAAAGAATTTTTTGATTGGTTTTGCACAAATAAATTGATTGTGAATAAAGAAAAAACAAATTTTCTTTTGTTTAAAACAAAACCGTCAAATATTGCTGTGCCAGAACACATTGATTTTGATAATGAAAAATTTGAACTAACCCAACAAGTTAAATTTTTGGGAATTTACATAAATAAACATTTCGACTGGTCATATCAAATAACCCAGTTATGTAAGAAATTAAACTCAGTGTGTTCTGGTATAAGGGTTTTGAGTAAATATTTGAACGAAACTTCTCTCAGAATACTATATTATGCCAATTTTGAATCAGTTCTTAAGTATGGTATTATATTCTGGGGAAGGGATAGCATGGTAGAAAAAAAATATTTATTATTCAAAAACGAATTTTGAGAATCGTAAAAAAATGAATTATCGACAAAGCTGTAGATCGGTGTTTAAAGATATGGGCATGATGACCGTATATGCGATATATATTTACGAAAACTTAATGTTTTTCTTTCATAATGAAAATCTATTTGAATTTAAATCAGAACATGTCTATAACGCTAGAACAATGGGTTTTAAATATTTAGTGCATAGACTTACAATTACTGAAAAATCGCACCTTTGTGTGTAAATTTATGGAATGCCCTACCAAACCAAGTCAAAAATATTAACCCTATCAAAAGATTCAAAGCAGAGATTAAGAATTTATTAATAACTGCAGAACCATATAGGCTTAGGGATTTTTGTCCGGTTTGTAATTATTTGTTTAATTTTCTCTATTTTGACATCATTTTGTTTCATATAACATGTACATATATTGATTTGAAATAAAGCATTTATTTATTTATTAATTATATATCCATTTCGTATAGCCTTAACTTTCTTTATTTTTTTTAATAAATATTTTATTTATTAAATAGAAGCCGTTATTTGCCCCTTATGTATATTTTAATTTTTGAGACTGGATTGAGTCGATATTAATACTGAGAGTAGAAAAATTAGGTATAAGCTAGCCCGTTTTGATTGGAGAGATATGGAGATCGAGGTAATTTTTGTACGCCTTTTGAAATTAGTCTCTATAGTTGTTTAAAGCTTGGTTGCACTATTTTGGGGCACCATTAATTTTAAAATAAAAGAATCTAAGTTCAGCTCAAAAAATGGAAAAATACTGAAGAGTTATTTAGTTGTTAAAATAAAATTAAATATATTACAACCTGTGCGTCTTAAAAGAAAGAGCAGGTAGTTCAGTAAAAGGCGGCATTAACACAGAGAAAAGCATTTTAAAAAAATAAAAATTCTTGCAGTTATTATTAAAATTACATTAACTAAGTAAAAACCCCTTTATGCTATGATAGTATATACATTTAAACTAGAGTTAGAACGATTTTACCAATCACTGATTCTAAGTGTAAAAAATGGCTTTATCAGACACGATATAAAAGTTTGTAAAAATGACTTCGCGCATTACACGAGTTGACTTACTGTTTGGCTTCTCCTCGTGGTTTTTCCATAAACAGCTTGGCCTCTCCTGGTGAGATTCTCATCCAGATATCGTATCACCCGCTACTTTCCTACTTTCATTTGACCCGAAATGCCTTAGGATGAGCAGAATATTTTTAGAACGGAAAAAGGCCACTGCACTACGGCAAGATGGAAGAATAAGCCTACTACGACCTGACGAAGAAAGAAAACACTACTTTCTCGCTGAGGAAAAAAGCCGTTAATGCACTACAGCGTGACGGAAGGAAAAAGCCACTACGGCATGCTGGAGGAAAAAAACACTACGGCATGGCCGAGGAAAAAGTCGTTATTGCATCATGGAGGAAAAAGCCCTTAAAAATTCCAAATGGCCGTTTGTATATCTTCGCCCTACTTCTTGGTTCGTTTCCGGAACGCAATTTTTAACAATCAGGCGCATTCAATGCAAACGAAATACGTTAAGTCGGCAACACGCTATACACTGCTCAAAAATTTAAATCACTGCCTAATCAAATATAAAAATGTAATAAAATATAAATTATAGAAAGAAAAACGGTGTTGTAACATGATTATAAAATCTAGGAAAATATGAATGTTACTATATATATATATATATATATATATATATATATATATATATATATATATATATATATATATATATTAGCAGAAGGAATGACAGAACCAATCAACTATGAATCTGGAATCAGGCAGGGAGACTATTTAAGTAATTCTCTATTTAATATTGTAATGAATGAAATTATAAAGAATGTCAAAAGAAAGAAGAGATATAGAATGGGTAACAAAGAACTTAAAATTATATGTTATGCGGATAACGTGATAATAATGGCTGAGACCGAGAACGATCTGCAAAGGCTGCTATACATTACATAGCAGAAAAACAATATAATATGTCAATCTCAACTGAAGAAAACCAAGACAATAATAATAGCAAAAGAGCCGATTAGGTATAAGCTGGGGATGGAAGATAAACCAATAGAACCGGTGATGGAGGTCGATTACCTGGGCATCAAACTATCTGGTATCGGAAAAATCGAGGAGGAACTAAGACATGAAGTTAACCAGGCTAATAGGATAGCGGGATGCCTCAATGACACCATATTTAGAAATAAATTCATCTCCATGGTCACTAAAACAAGAATATACAAGAGCGTAATACGACCAGTAATGACTTACATATCTGAAACAAGACCCAATACAAGTATAACACAGATCTGGAATCAACCGAAATGAGAATACTTAGGAGATGTACAAACAAGACACTGAGGAATAGAGAAAGGAGTGAAGACATAAGACGCACATGTAATATAGAAAATATCAACCAGTGGATAATAGGAAGAAAAGTGGAATGGGATCACACACCATGGCAAACAACAGGATGGTACGGATAGCAAGAGACAAGTCACCGAATGGGACGTCCAAGAAAGAGATAAAGCGCCAATCTATAGAGCAGGGAGCAAAGAAAACAGGCAATAGTGCCTAGCTATAAGTCGGAAGAAAAAGAAGGTGTTAGTTTTTAAAAAATTTGTGACATTAATAATCATCGAAAATGACAGTCCTAAAATAAAAAATAAAGGAAATTATTAACTTAACTCGATGCTTAGGTTGGAACGTCAATATATTTTTTAAGGTCACTTTATAATCACTCCTATATACTATTTATATTAATATTGGTAACTATACAAAAATAACACCGTTCTCAGATTTTTTGACTTCAAGAACTATGAAAAAGACGTGTAACAAGAACATATTCAGAACAACTCATCTAGCCCATCTCTCTTGTTCGTTTAATCAATTATATGTTTGACTAGAAATAATATTGCTCATATTTTGTTTATTCCTGCAACCAAGAACTAGGGAAAATTCTTTGAAACTCTATAAATTCAATTAACCTCATCTCCTTTTTACCCCCCTCCCTTCGACTGGAATCATTCACGTTTACGTGTATCAAATTTTAACTTGATATATTAATTTATTTGAAATCGTAATTACAGTACCAGGCCAATAAATGTGTATTTTTGCCAATAAGTAACTGCTTTTGTTGGATATTAATTCGATATAATTCTAAAATACTACGAATTTATTTTTTATTTTGTGACAACCAAAAGGGCCAGCCATATAATGTTATCTACTATCTATAAAAACTCATTATTTTAAAATGTGGAAATGGTTCGTAATATAAAGAGCAGGTGCACAAATAGAATCTTATTTAGAATTTCATATTTCTAGTTATGAGTGTTTTTTTTATTGTTCACCTCCCTACCTTTTTTCATATTCTAAGGATATCGGCGAGGATGTCGTAATTCCCGTCAACGTTGTCCAAGTGCGGTGTATTTCTGCGAACAACTACTACCTATGTAGATGGCCAGGCCAAATATACATAAGTAAATAAATAAATAGGTATACCAACGGGATTGAACCCTCGACCTTCTGCACCGTAAGCAAGATACTACGCCACGGAGCCACGGACCGCCGCCGGTGTTACGAGGTAAAGCCAGGAGGGGGCTAGAGAGATACACTCTGTCCTCATTTGATGTGGAAAGTAAGTACCTCGTCCAAACAGGATCTTTTTTTATTGGAAGTTCTTTTTCATGGAAAGTCTTAACGCCTGGCCTTGATTTTTTAATTGGATGTAAGTTATTAAAGTTCCACTGTATGAGAGAGTTTTTTTGAGAAATCTGCTTCCCCCTGTTGTCGATTTTTTAATTGGTTGTGACATTTGAAAGCTTTATGAAAGGGGGTTTCTGAAATCACTATCCTCGATCATCAATTTCTAGTTGTGTTCGGAGAGCATAGGCTTTGAGACTGCCAGTACTACAGGCTTGGATTCGGATTAGTGCCCCTTCTTTATAAATAGCTCTGCCTCTAATGTTCTTTTTTGTTCCCTTATAGAAATGCCGTTTGGATTCCTATGCTCCCTTATCCCTTTAACATGGTTTCCCTACTGGTGTGCTGTATTCCTTGTTTTATAATGCATCACATAAAACTAGGCAAGTGACAAAGAAAATGCAGCAACTGACCGGTAAAAGGCATAATATTTTGTCAATATTAAATTCTGAACAGAGTTTGGACATGCAATGTAATTTCTGTAAATTAATATGCGGTGTGTTATAAATCTCCTTAAATGTACACGAATAGTTACTGTAAATGAAACAAAATATAATTATCCCTTTTTTGACATTAATTACTTTAAACATTAGGGTAATATAAAATATTTTTTAATTTTAACACTTTATTGCTTACGACCCAAATGTATTTTTTATTATTACTATTTGGTATTAATTTTAGTATTTCATTTTTCAAATTTGTTATCGATATCACCAAGGTCTGTTGTTAAGAGAAGGAAAAAGGCAAAAGTCACATGCACAGTTTAATTTTTATATTAAAAAAAGCAAGAACAATTGTCACAATATTTAATTTTTCCAAAAGATTTTTTTCGACTTAAATCTGTTTTTTATTGGCATTAATTAATATTTAGATTTTAATTTTAAAGTTATGAAATAGCAGGGTAGCGAAATAGTCTTTTCAATTACTATTTAGTTTGTATTTTTTGAACAAATTTCAGTATTAAAAATCAGTATTAAGCTCACACTTGCAGCTTTTTTTATGGACAAAGCATGCGTAGTTCAGGAAAATTCCTAAAGCGCTATAGGAGCGAAGCGTGTGGGAAAAAAGTGATTCACGTTGGTTTTAAATCACTGTAAATTGTGTTGTGGGAAACACATTCCTGGGCCAATCATTCCCAATGGATGAGGCTCTCCATGTAAAAGGGTTATACGAGGAGTCATAAGCTGAATTTCATACAGATGTGAAGTATTAGTGCAACATGAATTCTAGCATGCACCGCTTTGGAGAAATTAAGCACGTTATATCTAGTGAAAATTTTTCATAAAAATACTTGCAAAATATTTGCCAACCGTTCTTTGATGTTCCAAGAAATTAATGTTGCTGCTCAGTTCTGGGTCTCCAACTAGGTAAACAGCTCTGTTCTGAATAGAATAAATGCAATGTAGATTTGAAAGCAGAGGACCAAATATGGGAGCAGTATTCCATGCTTGGTCGAATTAGAGCTAGCAGTTGTGAAGTGTAAAAATTTCTTTCCAATAATATTAACAGCTTTTGAGAAACTCTCTTTGTTCTGCTTGTAACATGTTCATACTAGGACCTATTTGCTCCCAAATTAACGCCCAGCTAATTATGTGATTATGCTAAAGGACTGGAGTCTATGTCGAGTTTAGCAAAGTTAACTTTTTAGAAAAAAAACTGCCGCCTGGGTTTTTGTAACATTATATTCTATTTGGTTACTATCACCGCAAGATAGAATTTCTTCCAGGTCTTTGTTAGGTTGAACGATCTTCCTGCTGTCTACGGCTCTTTGTATGAACAGGCGATGTTCGAACGTTCTTTCTTCTTTCTCGTTCTTTTCAGTAGATGGGTAATATAAACGGGAAAGAGAGTAGGAAACAGTACGGAGCCGTGGGGCCTTGGGGCACACCGGCGTTGATAGTGAAGGTGATAGAAAGAAACCCGTTGACTGTCAATCGTAAAGCCGCTTGAGATTCTTCAACGTGTTGCGTTGTTCCGAACATGTGTTAGGTAAGTTAGAAGATCTTCTATTAATCTTTGCTTACGAAAGCCATATTGATGGTCGCTAATAAGATTCAATCCTTCAAGATATTTTAGAACATTTTCCATGACTTTCGATATTATTAATAGCAGTGCTACTGGTCGGTAGTTGCTTGGCAAGGTCTTCTTGCCTTTTTTGAGTATCAGCTGAACTGTAGCGCATTTTCAGAAGAGAAGAAGAAGATATTTCCTTCTGGAAGGATAGCTTGCAAAATCTACAGAAATATAGTGTTAGTTCTCTACTGCATTTTTTGAATACTGTGGCATTTCGTTAGCGCCAAAAGCTCTTTTAGGGTCCAGTATCATTAAAATATGTTTTATAATACACTGTCTAATTTATAATATCGAACATTCTTGGCTGCGATATGAGAATGTTTTGTGGTGTTTTTCCGTGAAAATCGAGAGTGGAATGTGAAGCAAAAAGATCAGCTAACAAGTTGGCTTTTTCAATTGATGTTGTTGCAATAGTATTATTTGGCCGTGTGAGTAGTGGTATAGTGAATATGTGAATATTGAAGGAAAGGCTGACCTAACTTCGAGATACACGCTTACCAGGCACAGCCTCTCGAGTTCGATCCCCAGGTTGTTAATATACTTATTTAAGTATAATATAAACGTAAACTTATAATAAAAACATTTATTCAGTTATAGTAAAGAGTCATTTGTCATTTAATATAAAAATATTATAAAAACTATATACCCAATGTTACAAAATTTAAAATACAGGAAATTTAGTTATGAAGAAAATATTTACTACAGCGACATTAAGGTATTAAATATGTTACTATCGTTGCCTAGACTATTTTTAATACCCTATGGATGGTCAGAGTGGTGGTGAGCAATGACTTCCATTTATATTATCCAAACGATCACATATGTCTCTCAAAAATTTGTTAATTAAACAAAAAGTTTTATTAACCAAGGTTTGTTAAACTAATTTCCTGAACGCCTTTAGATTTAAATTTAGATAGTGTGAAAGAATTTTATTAAGACACCTGAGTTAATAGTTATTTGGACTGTAGGAACAGGTCTTAAGTCTAAAGAAGTCGATCCATAAATTTTCATGGTGTAGCTTACTCCTCGAATAACTGGGATAATCACTTGTGATGAAAATAATTAATATGATTTTAGTAAGTAGGTATTAAAATAAAATAAGAGCAAATGTATGTCAAGACAGGGCACAGTCAGAATATTGTTTACTTTATTTCTATATTTGATATCTTTTGTATATCTTCTTCTCCTTAAAGTGCCATATCCGATACGGACGTAGGCGACTCTCTCGTCTTGCCAGTAGTTGATGCTTTTATTAAGTGTTTCCACAGACAGAAAAGGACCAACAGTTTAATACTGGTTCTGAACTGCCAAAGTGAGAGAGCTTTACTAAGCATGATATTACGGGTGGTGTGCCATTGCCTTGCCGAGAGAGTCGACAGTCTCGTAGTAAATTTTATTTTAGATATTTTATTTTTTTTTTATTTTTCCGAGACAGATACGAACTCAGGCCGCTGGCATAGAAAGCAGACACTTTATATGCACAACCAAAAATAATCTGTAAGTTAAAGCTCTCTGGGCAGATAATAAACTCCGCCAACTTGTAGCATAAGTTACAGCTAATAAAATAAAAGAAAGATAGCTAGCTAGAACAATATTTGAATCCATTATTTTAACCAGATTATTTTTTTTTATGACAAATGTATTTCTAGTTTTCCGTACGGAACATTTATAAGATCACATCGGTGTCTGTCCGTCTGTCTGTCTGTCACACCCAATTTTCTCCGAAACTCTTTGACATAGAATGTTGAAATTTGGCTCTAATATAGGAATTGATGGCCTTATTAGAGCCGTGTAGTTTTGAAAGTTAAATTTTTACTTAAGGGGTTAGTTTTGGGGGGTGAAATCGGAAGTGAAAAAAAAAATTTTTTACCAATTCATCGAATGGTGTATCAAATGAAAGCTTGTAACAATGGGAGTTCAAAAATATATGGAATGTAATATTTGCGCATACTTTTCTTTGTATTATTTTTAAAGAATTGCGAAAAATCGCTGTCTCACCCTTATCTCGAAAAGTACTAATCAAAAAATTTTGAAAAAATTCTGAAATGGTGTAGATTGAACGAAAATTATCACGAGTTTAGTAATTTATCTGGTATATATAAAAAATATATATAAAAAAAAAAAAATTTCAAGGTCATCAGTTTTCAGTAAAGATCGGAAAAAAACTTTGTTGAAAATTCATTTAGGGTGTGTTTTGTGAAATTACTGATCATTTTATACCTCCGTAACAAAAAATTTTATTTTAAAAGCAATCAACGTACGAAACACTAATTACGCAAGTCCGACTTGCACTTTGCCAGTTATTTCAAACTTAAGTGGGAATTTCATTTAAATAATGAAACTATATTAAAACAATGTTTGAAGTAACATCCAGATACCGAGGCGATTCACTAATTATAGTATAATAGTATTTAAAGCCAACCCATTAGTGGAATATTAATTTTAGCATTTTTCTGTTTACTTGCATTAAGGTTTTAAAATAACCAGGAAATCAAAGCTAGAATTATTTACTTAGATCGAGATCAATTCATTTTGTCTCCTAGAAATTTTCACTTTTTAATTATCAAATTCTATATTATTAATAAATTAGAAAGCCCTTATAGTACGAAACTTACAAGGTTGGGCTTAACACAAATTGGCTGATACCACAGCTTCAAACACAAATAAATTGTAAATATAAATTACGGGTGTTGTTCTCCTAAATATTATTTCCAAATATAACCTACATGCATTTAAAGATAATTTAGCGTATTTTATCTGTTAAATTTATTGACACAAGCATTTGTTCTTCTCTCTTATTTTTAAGTACCCAAGAACGTTAAGCACCAGTGATTTTCCATGGAAATCGACAGTAGAATGTGAAGGGAAAAGTTGACTTTCTCAATTGGTATGGCTGCAGTAGTATTCTCTGGCCGTGTAAGTGGTGGTATAGTGAACACTAATGGAAAAGTTGATTTAACTTCAAGATACACTCTTACTAGGCTTACTAGGCACAAATTCTCTGGTTCGATCTCCAGCTTGTCAATATATTTATATATTGTTTAAGTACAATATAAACTTAAACTTATAACAAAAATATTAATTCAGTTATAGTATACATTTGCCGTTAAAGATACAAATATTAAAAAAACATTGTATATATATATATATATATATATATATATATATATATATATATATATATATATATATATATATATATATATATATATATATATATATATATATATATATATATATATATATTATATATATATATATATATATATATATATATATATATATATATATATATATATATATATATATATATATATATATATATATATTTATATATATATATACGAGGCTGGTTTGAAAAGTCCGTGCAAAAATAAAAACTACTTATGTGTTTGGGGTAAACCTTTTTTATTTTTCGACATAGTCTCCTTTTAGGCTTATACACTTCCTCCAACGATGTTCTAGTTTGTTGATCCCTTCCGAATAATAGGATTTGTCCAAGTCTGCAAAATATCCATTAGTGTCTGCAATCACCTCCTCGTTTCAATAAAATCTTTGTCCCGCCAGCCATTTCTTCAAATTGGGGAACAAATAGTAGTCCGAGGGAGCCAAGTCTGGAGAATAGGGGGGATGTGAAACGAGTTGAAATCCTATTTCCATTAATTTTGCGACCACAACTGCTGAGGTGTGTACTGGTGCGTTGTCGTGATGGAAAAGGACTTTCTTGTGGGCCAATCGCGGGCGTTTTTCTTGCAGCTCGGTTTTCAAACGGTCCAATAACGATGAATAATATTCACCTGTTTGTTTTACACTTTTCCAGATAGTCGATGAGGATTATCCCTTGCGAATCCCAAAAGGCAGTCGCCATAACCTTTCCGGCCGAAGGAACGGTCTTTGCCTTTTTTGGTGCAGATTCCCCCTTGGTAACCCATTGTTTGGATTGTTGTTTGGTCTTAGGAGTATAGTAATGTATCCATGTTTCATCCACAGTGACGAAACGACGCTTAAAGTACTCCGGATTCTTCTGGAACAGCTGCAAACCATCCTTGTAATACTTCACACGATTCCGTTTTTGATCAAGCGTGAGCAATCGCGGCACCCATCTTGCGGATAGCTTTCTCATGTCCAAATGTTTATGCAAAATATTATGTACCCATTCAATCGAGATGCCCACAGCACTAGCAATCTCACGCACCTTAACTCTTCTGTCATCCATCACCATATCATGGATTTGATCAATGATTTCTGGAGTCGTAACCTCCACAGGCCGTCCAGAACGTTCAGCGTCACTTGTGTCCATATGGCCAGTCCGAAAATTTTGAAACCACTTATAAACTGTTCTAATCGAAGGTGCAGAGTCACCATAATGTTTATCAAGTTTCTCTTTAGTCTCCTGAGGCGTTTTGCCTTTCATAAAGTAATGTTTAATCACCACACGAAATTCTTTTTCGTCCATTTCTTGAAAATCACTCGACTTCCTTGATTCACACGAATGCCAAACACAAAGAAATAGACCAATATGGCTGAAACTTGGTGTGCGTTCATTCAAGAGATGCTACTAACTAAACATGACCTCGATACGCGCCGGTGGTGCCATCTCTCGGACTTTGCACGGAGTTTTCAAACCAGCCTCGTATATATATATATATATATATATATATATATATATATATATATATATATATATATACTTATATATATATATATATATATATATATATATATATATATATATATACTTATATATATATATATATATATATATATATATATATATATATATATATATATATATATATATATATATATATATATCTATTATATATATATATATATATATATATATCTATTATATATATATATATATATATATATATATATATATCTATTATATTATATATATATATATATATATATATATATATATATATATAGAATAAAGAAAGAAAGCAAAAAATTGCCGTATCTACCAAAATTATTAAAAATACAATCTTAGTTGGGGAACTCGGCAAGAAGGGGGCGTGATAAGAGATCACACAATTTTCATTATGCCAATATTTCGGTCCTGGATTGGGACCTTCTTCAGGGCAGAACTGAAAAGAAGAACAAAGCGTATTCACTGATCGTGTCTGGGACAACTTTAAATTAATGATGTTATCGTTAGGTTGTTATAATGAATAAAATTAGTGTAGAGCAAGAATAAGATATTAGTCATAATAAGTTAAAAAACTCACATGAGAAGTGCAAAGATTTCGTTAGCCTGAATGGCCGTAGGTAGCTTATACATACAAAAGTTGTTACATATAAAAGTTGGTTAATCCATAAAATATATAAAATACACACTAAAACACTGTAGACAAAATTCTAAAAACCAAATTTAAAACATGGATGTAATTGGGAACCTTGGATGTTGAGAACATTGTTAATTATTTCACCTGTGACCAGCACACATGGCCACCGCCATTTAGGAAAGATGACAAGGACGACAGGAGACAGCTGCCCGACAGAGATAAGGGGTTTGGTCAAGAAAACTCAATTAACCAGAATGCGAGGTCGACACCTGGAAGGAACCGATAGACAAGGAAGTGCAAATATTGGACCTTAAGTAAGAAGGAGATAGATTTTTGGTCGCTCAATTGGCTATCTCCTTCTCACTTAAGGTCCAATATTTGCACTTCCTTGTCTATCGGTTCCTTCCAGGTGTCGACCCCGCATTCTGGTTAATTGAGTTTTCTTGACTAAACCCCTTATCTCTCTTGTAAAAATAATGTAATAATGGTAAAAATAAAGGAAATTTCTTCTACAGGGATATTAAGGTATTAAATTTGTTACTACCGTTGCGTTGCGCAGACAGGTAAGGCAATAAATTTTGAAAGCGACACCTGTGGAGTATCACTTGAACCAAATATTGAACACCATTTTGGCGCTTCATTTGTCATATGAACCCAAATTTCAAGTCGATCTGTCAAGTCGTTCATTGTTTATCAGCTGGTTAAAGTAGACGTGTTTGAGTAATTTTTAAAAGTAGAAAAAATCGAATATCGTGCAGTGAGAAAATTTTTTGTTTTGGTCGGTTTATCGGCAACTAAAATCCGTGCAAAGTTAGTGAAAATGTTAAAGAAGTGTGTTTCTTTATTTAAAAATACTCACAAAGGGACTCTAGAGTTTAAACGTGGTCGTACAAGCGTCAATGATATACAAAAATTGATGTCAACCAATCATGAAGTACATCACGTTCAGGACATCCAAAAACTGCAACAACTGAAGAAATTGTTGTGCAAGTACAAGATATATTAATGGAAGACAGTCGATTAACCTTGGATAATTTAACTGAGGCTAAAGAGATCTTACATGGATATGAGATCTTATTTAATGTTTTGAGTATAAGAAAGCTATTCACAAAATGGGTGTCGCATTTGCTAACATCGGAACAAAAATGCACTCGAGAGAAACTTTCTAAACAAACACAAAGAATAAAACTGATTTTGTGTGTCGATTTATAACTATGGATGAGACTTGGGTTTACCAGTATGATCTTGAACTGCGACAACAAGCTGCACAGTGGACTGAGCCCGGGTGTCAGCTCTAATGCAGCCAAAGCGGTCAAAGTTGTCCAAAAAAATTATGACTTTAGTTCTTTGGGATGCAAAAAGAATTTTGTTAATTGATTACCTTCAAACAATCACAGTAGAGTATTACTGCAACCTTTTGGACCAGCTGGATAAGAAAATTCGTGAGAAAAGGTGCGGTTTGCAGAGGAAAAAAATCACCTTTTATCATGGCAATACACCTGCTCACAAAAGTCCTTTGGCATCTGCAAAACTGGTCAGATTAAAGTACGAATTATTGAAACATCCACTATATTCGCCAGATTTGATTCCGTTTGACTTCCATCTGTTCTCGAACCTCAAAAGATTTCTACGTAGGAAGCATTTTTCGACAAATGATAGCACCCTAGTACCCATCTACGGTCTTCCGGAAAACCACTTCAGAGATTAATTGAAAAATTCCTGGAAAAAAATATATTGAGCTTAAGGGAGATTATACTGAAGAATAAATGTATTTCGACTCATTAATTCATCTTGTTTCATTTCCGCTTTCAAAACTTATTGACTGACCTATATGTCCCACAAAAAATTCAATAAGTTAGTAAAAAGCTTACTAGCAAATGTCATCACGATTTTCGCCAAATATTAATAATAGTTCTACCAAACATCTTATGTTTTTAGGCATTGAAGTACACAATTCCATAAACTACGAGCACATCTTGTACTTGTAATGTTAACATAAATTGTGTTTGAAGATTCAGCCGATGAAAGAAGATTTCAAGTATGTGTTAAACATAGTAAACCTCCATGTTATATATATATATATATATATATATATATATATATATATATATATATATATATATATATATATATATATGTATATATATATATATATATATATATATATATATATATATATATATATATATATATTATATATATAAAGAAAAAAAGCAAAAGATTGCCGTATCTACCAAAATTCATAAAAATAAAATCTTAGTTGGGGAACTCGACAAAAAGGGCGTGATAAGAGATCACACAATTTTCATTAAGCCAATATTTCGGTCCTAGATTGGGACTTTCTTCAGGGCAGAACTGAAAAGAAGAACAAAACATATTCACTGATCGTGTTTGGGTCAAATTTAAATTAATGATGTTATCATTAAGTTGTTATAATATATAAAATTAGTGTAGAACAAGAATAAGATATTAGTCATAATAAAGTAAAAAAAAAAACTCAAATGAGAAGTGCAAAGATTTGGTTAGCCTGAATGGCGCTAGGTAGCTTATATATAAAAAGTTGGTTAATCCATAAAATATATAAAATACACACTGTAGACAAAATTATAAAAACCAAATTTAAAACATGGATGTAATGGAGAACCTTGGATGTTGAAAACATTGTTAATTATTTCACCTGTGCTGCCTCAATTGTCCATCAATCTATATTGGCCAGACTTCTCAATCCTTGAGTCGTCGTATTGCACTCCATAAAAGTGATACTAGATGCCATCCACACAGATGTGCTTAGGCGACCCATTCTGTTGACAATGGTCATTCTTTTAATTTCAGGGAACCCAAAATTCTTCATTTCTCTAAAAATCTTTCCAAGAGAGAATTCCTTGAAATGTGTTACATCCAGGAGAATCACCTTAATATCAATAAAAGAACCGACCTAGATGGTCTGAGATTTTATTTATATATGTATATATATATATATATATATATATATATATATATATATATATATATATATATATATATATATATATATATATATATATATATATATATATATATATATATATATATATATATATATATATATATATATAGCCAAGGTTTGTGTGGACTAATTTCCTGAACGACTTTAGATATAAAATTAGACAGTATGAGGGAACTTTATTAAGAAACCTAAGTCAACAGTCATTTAGAATGTAGTTATAGGTCTTAAGTCCAAAAAAGTCAATCAGATAGTTATCTCGGCAAATAACTGGGCTAATCACTGTGATGAAAATAGTTAATACGATTTTAGTAAATTAATACTAAGTTAAAATAAGAGCGCATATATGCCAATATAGGCATAGTCAGAATTTTGCCTACTTCATTTCTGTATTTGATATCTTTTTTATATGCATAACTGAAAATAATGTACTAAAGCCCTCTAGGTAGATATTAAACTCCACCATCTTGTTATAGCGTAAGTTATCTAAAATACAATAAAAGAAAGACAGGCAGCTACAAGAACATTTTCATCCATTATTTTAACTAGATTTCTTATGACAAATGTATTTTTTAGGACTCTGGAAATTTTATTTACATGTTAAAACCATATTAAAGCCGTATTTAAGGTACCATCTAGAAACCGAGGTGATACACTAATTATTTTCATATCATTCCCAGGCCATTAGAGGAAAATCATTTTTTAGCATTTTCCTGTTTCATTGCATTAAGGTTTTAAAATAACTATTTTTCCTTAACAAAGTTGTATTGTCAACAAAGAGCATCAAGTCTGTCTCGTAACATCAGATTCCAGATAATTTATATGTATCGAGGCCGGTCCAAGGACAGCCTCCACAAATTTACGGTTGTTAATTTGAATAAATTGACTGCGAACTGAAAGGTAATTTTCTAGTAATTTAGCTAATTAGTAGTATATTTCAGTAAGCCTTCATAATACGTCATGCTGGGAGATAGTAGCAGCAAGCCTCGACTCATTCTCAAGCGGACATTATTTTAAAGATTTGTTGTTGGTAGGACGCAGCTCGGACCGGAAGAGACTAATGATTCAGACAGTGTTTTTTCTGCTCTACTCTTGGTTGAAACAATTGTGATATATATCTGAAGTCGGTCCTAGATCGAACGCAAGCCGACAACGGCTGCAACTACAGGCGACGTGTTATTTGAAGAACCACTTGAATAAAAAATATCACACAATGGAGACGATGGTCATCTCTTTCTTGAGTGCGATCGATCTATTGGGTTAAATGGATCGAGATCCATTACGAACAAAAACTAGTCGTAATGTCGCAAAGACGAGATGTTAATTTCTTTCCTGTCAAGATTCAGGAAAGCGACAAGTGTAGAACAAAACCGCAAAACAGCGTACTTAGAATGCCATCGGCAGATCGTATATTTGGGATCCCAACCGTGGGTTAGGTTAGGCTGACATTATTCAGTGGTTAAATAGAGCCAGCGGTATGTATCTTTCTGGTGTGGCTAAAAGCTAGCATATATACTTACTATGCTACACAGATACATTTATTCAAAATTCAAGTTAAAATCTAATATTTTCGACTTCCCAGTTAGCGCTTAAAATATTATTTCAAAACATGTCAAATTTGGCGTCGAATTTAAATTCTTTATATAGTAATTTGCTTTTACTATGCATTGATGTACAAAATAAATTTTGCCCTTTACTGACAAACTTCTTCTTCTTCCAGTCCCATGTGCACACCGCACCTTGGGGTCATGTCCCATTCTCTTCTATAATATTAGGAGCTCATTTCATTTCCTGTGCTTGCCGGAAGATTGTGGCCACATCCGATATTCCACACCAGTCTCTCATATTCCGGATCCAAGAGTGCTGTTTTCTTCCAGGCTCACGCCTACCCTCAATTTTTCCCTGAATAATGAATTTGGGGTCGTATATCGTGGCCCTCTGAGTATGTGACCCGAGGTTCAGTAATTCCCTTTCAGCTCCTGCTCTTTGCAGTGCTCGCTCATTAGAGAAAGTCCAGGGTATACGCAGCAACCTTCGAAGAATCCACATCTCAAAAGCCTCAACGCGGTTCATTGACTTTACCTTCAGTGACCAAGTTTCGGCACCATACAACAAAATAGGCCAAACGTAACATTTAATGACCAAGAGACGCAGATCAAGTGGCATATGTTGTTGGCATAGTAGATTTTTGATCTTGTGAAAGGTTGTTTTTGCAATGCCTATTCGTGTTTTGATCTCCTCGTCACAGTCCCATTTCTCGTTCAAGACTGAACCAAGATATTTAAATTTAAAAACTTGTTCGATTAAATCATTATTTATCGTGAGTCGTTAGCACGTTGTTGTCTGCTGACTATCATCATCTTTGTTTTCCTAATGTTTGTTCTTAGACCATACTATTCTCCATAACAATTTATCCTGTCAAGGATATATTGCAGGTCTTCCAGATTATTAGCCACGATTGTAGTGTCATCTGCATATCTTATATTATTAATGATTTTTATGCCCCTACTTTCGTCCTCTAGTGCTAACTGAAATATTTTCTCAACATATATATTAAATAGTATTGGAGATAGAATGCCCCCCTGTCGGACCCCTTTTAGGACGCTAAATGTTTCTGTCGTCAAGTCGTTACTGATTCTGATTTCAGCGTCCTTATCAGCAGTAGGTCATGTTTAACATTATCAAATGCACGTTGGTAGTCTATGTAGCAGAATAATGCTTCTCTGGTCCCCAAGCCTTTGATGATTCTCTTCACTTTTTTCTTCGTATTTACTGGATATTCTGGCGTGAATTATGCGCAAGAACGCTTTAGGAGCGTGACTCAATAAACTCACGAGTCTGAAATCTTCACACTGACTAGGGTTGGCACCCTTAGGAATAGCTACAAATGTTGATTTCAGCCATTCGCAGGGAGTTTGCCAGTGTTGTATATCCTATTATATAGGTAAGTGAGGTGTTTGATATCAGCTAGTTTAAGAACTTCCGCGAATACTTTATCAGGGCTTGGACTTTTTCCATTTTTTATCTGCTCTAACGCCCGTTTTACTTCCGACTCTAAAATTTCCGGACTACTAATAGCGTTGGTCACATCGCGTTCATCTCTGAAAAGGGTTTCTGCATAACTCCTCCACAAATTCTGAAGTTCATTGTGGTCTAAGATAAGCCTTCCATTCTCATTTTTGAGGGCCGTTAGGATTGTTTTATGGCCTAATCCAGTCATTTGTTTTAGTTTCTTATGGAAATTGAAGCTGTCATAAAGTTTGTGCAGCTTTTCCGCTTCTTCCCATTCATTTATTATCCAGATTTCTTTATCTTCTTCTATATTTTCTTTGATGGTGCGATTCAAATCGCTATATTCCTCTAAGTTGGGAATGTAGAATCTTTGGCACTATGATACTACTCAGTATATATCACCACTACACCAAACACTTTATTTTTGCACTCGACGCGCGTTTCGATAACCATGTTAGCTTCATCAGGAGCGATGATTGACTAAAGCTAAACTACAAATCTACCCTATTTATACTTAGCCTAACCCTTGAATTACTCAAGCGGAACTAATGACATAGGCAAGTACATCAGTTCCGGTCAAGTAACCAGAAGAGGGGACTATAAGGAATAGGCCCTCTATCTTTATTTAAACTACTTTTACATTTTATAATTTCCATACTTTCGTATGCTTTCAACAATCTCCTATCAGATACATTTTTTATTAATCTTAGATTATCTAATGTTACAATATAATCAGCTTCAAGGGCATGTTCGTCAATGCTAGACTTTTCTGTTCTACTGAATTTTAAGTGTGCTAAATGTTCTTTAAATCGTGTTTTAATTGACCTTTTAGTTTGCACAACATAGTTTTTGTCACAATCATTACAACTAATTTCATAAATTCCACTTTTCTCACAATTAGGAATCTTATCTTTGGGATTTCCTAAGACATTCCTCAGATTGTCTGATGACTTATAGACTAAGGTGAGGCCTACCTTATTAAATACCTTATTGAGCCCCTTGCTATATTTCGGATTATATGGTATGGAGACATACTTGGTGTTATTTTCTTCGCATGTAAAAAAGGTGGAATTCTGAATATTAAACCTAAACTTATGTCTATTTATTAGCTTATTTCCTAAGTCATTGTCATAACAATGGTTATGTGTGGTGTTACTCTAGTTATATTTCTAATACGATTCCTTTCTTTATTAAAGTTTACTCTATTCAAAGGGAAAGTGACCAAACGATGAACTAAAAAATGTAATGAGGCTAATTTGTGTTGTTTGCAATGAAACGAATCATTAGGAATATATCTATCTGTTACTGTGTCCTTTCTATAGATATCAAATTCTAATCTATTATTATTATTTTTAATAATTAAAATATCTAGTAAAGACAATTGTCCTTTGTTCTCAACGTTCAATATTATTTAATCGTGAAGTAAGTGTTTATATGCTGTATGATTCTACTTCTAACATACTACGAAGTATGGAGCGAGTTCCAGTGGAAAATGTTTTTAGTTATTAATATTCAATATAAAAAGAAATTTTGTATTCTAAGTAAAAAATTAAAAAAGCTCTTACCGAAGAAGAATAGTCCTCAGGAACTCGTCAATATTGTAGAAAATCATTCATCTCAATCCTTCATACGAAATGAAATTCGCATCTTAAACAAAGGTCTAAACTTTGCAGTACCCCCTTCTAAAGATAATTTATCAGAAATAGTTGCTCACATTGAAAGTTCCATTAGTATACTTCCAGAAAATAGTAAATCATTTCTTAGGGAAGCATGTCGCAATCAAATATCGATAAACATGGTTAACAACACAAATTCTAATTCACAAAAAAAACATAAAAGTAGTTAAAGGATTGAAAAAGAAAGATGTCTTCTACTTAAAAGCGGATAAAAGAAATAAGGTTGTTATATTGGATAAGAAAAATTATTTTGAACGCGTTGATAATCTTATCGAATCTGGCCCTTATGAAAAGGTAATAAGAAATCCATTACCGAGAATGAGAACAGAGGTAAAAAATTCTTTAAAAAAATGTAAGAACCTTGTCTCCGATTCGCTAAAATTTAAATTAAATGTGAGTAATCCGACCATACCAAAGTTGTATTGCTTACCCAAAATTCATAAACTGGAAAAGTAATGCGACCCATTGTTTCATCGGTCGGATCACCTACATATTTAATATTCAAATGGTTATCAAAGGAACTTGATAATTTACCATTAAATACTTTCGCGGTGAAGAATTCGTTAGAATTCATTAATAAAACAAAAAATCTAGTTCTTAATGAAGGTGAAGTCTTAATTTCTTTTGATATCAGTTCTTTGTTCCCAAGTGTGCCAATACCACAAACTTTACAATATCTCGAAGAATTGCTTAGAATGAATGACTTTGAGGATGAAATTATTCGTGAATACTTAACGTTATCCAAACTTTGTATGGAACAAAATTATTTCCAATATAACAGTCAATTTTATGTTCAGAAAGAAGGAATAGCTATGGGTTATTACTTATCACCTCTCATAGCCAATTTATTCATGAGTAAGTTTGAAACCGAAGCCAGTCAAGGATTCGAATATTTCCCAAGGGTATGGTATAGGTATGTATATGATATTTTCGCGATATTTGATATAAAGAAAGCAAACATTGATGGTTTGGTTTCTAAATTAAATAGCCGGTATGATTCCATTAAATTCACTTACGAAGTTGAAAACAAAGGACAATTGTCTTTTCTAGATATTTAATTATTAAAAATAATAATAATAGATTAGAATTTGATATCTATAGGAAGGACACAGTAACAGATAGATATATTCCTAAAGATTCATTTCATTGCTAACAACACAAATTAGCTTCATTACATTTTGGTCACTTTCCCTTTGAATAGAGTAAACTTTAATAAAGGAAGGAATCGTATTAGAAATATAACTAGAGTTAATGGTTATGACGATGACTTAGTAAATAAGCTAATAAATAGACATAAGTTTAGGTTTAATATTCAGAATTCCACCTTTTTTACACGCGAAGAAAATAACACCAAGTATGTCTCCATACCATATAATCCGAAATATAGCAAGGGACTCAATAAGGTATTTAATAAGGTAGGCCTCACCTTAGTCTATAAGTCATCAGACAATCTGAGGAATATCTTAGGAAATCCCAAAGATAAGATTCCTAATTGTGAGAGAAGTGGAATTTATGAAATTAGTTGTAATGATTGTGACAAAAAGTATGTTGGGCAAACTAAAAGGTCAATTAAAACACGATTTAAAGAACATTTAGCACACTTAAAATACAGTCGAACAGAAAAGTCTAGCATTGCCGAACATGCCCTTGAAGCTGATTATATTGTAACATTAGATAATAAAAAATGTATCTGAAAGGAGATTGTTGAACGCATACGAAAGTATGGAAATTATAAAATGTAAAAGTAGTTTAAATAAAGACAGAGGGCCTATTCCTTATAGTCCCCTCTACTGGTTACTTGACCGGAACTGATGGCCTTGCCTATGCCATTAGTTCGGCCTGAGTAATTCAAGGGTTAGGCTAAGTATAAATAGGGTAGATTTGTAGTTTAGCTTTAGTCAATCATCGCTTCAGATGAAGTTAACATGGTTAGCGAAACACTCGTCGAGTGCAAAAATAAAGTGTTTGGTGTACTGGTGATATATACTGAGTAGTACTATATTCCTCTGCTCGGTTTTTAAGAAGTCAGCGTTGTTCCATCAAATCGAAGATCTCTTCCGACATCCATGGTTTAGGTTCTGCATGGCCTAGCACAGTTTCAGCAGGTATTTCAATACTTCATCTTAATTTATTCCAAATAATGTTTGGAGCTTCTTCGTTAAAAGGGTTATTTTTCAGAAAATAATCTTTCTAGTGCGTTCTTCATATTTTGATGGGTATCGGCTTGCATTAGACTTCTAAGATCGGGTTTATATTTCTTAGATTTTTCTTTCAGGATTTGACAGCGGAAACGAATTTTTGATTTATTAGGAAATAGTCTATCTGATTTCGATATCCATCTCCTGGTGATTTCCACGTATACAGACGTCTGGGATGTAATTTATAAAAGGTGTTTTTGATAACCATTTGTTCCTCACGGCAAAACTGTAGAACCATATCACTGCGGTCATTACACTCCCCTAGTTCATAAGCACCCACAAGCCCTGACACTGCTTTCCGTCCAATTTTTGCGTTGAAGTCGCCGATTGCCATGTTGATTTCGCCAGGCTTAAGCGATCCCAAGACCTCCTGAATCTGTTCATAAAACTCTTCAGCCTGCACCTCCGGCCTATACGCTGTCGGTGCATATAATTGAATAATGTTTATATTTATTGGTTTAGCATTTAATTAACAGAGTGTAATTCTAACAGAGTAAGCCACCACATTTCGTACAGATCTATCTATTTGATTATTTAAAATAAAACCCACACCACTCTATGCTCCAGATCATTATTGCCTGAGTAATAAAACCACACTCCATCCTTCCTGCAGATGCCCTCACCTGGCCATTTAGATGCCTAAAATATCTATCTTTAGTCTCTTCATTTACTTGATGGCATTATCCAGTTTTCCTGCCTCATAGAGCGTTCGAGTATTCCAACTGACAAACTAAGGTACTGTAACTTTTTACAACCGGCAGTATCATTTAAAATAGATTTTAATCTAGGTTACACTTCTGATAACAATATCGTTAATATTCTGTTAAGCTTATAAAACTTTTCCTAAAGTTACATTGTTTCTTTTCAACAATCAGTTGAGTTTTCTAAAAGTTTTAGAATTTCAACTTGACTCTTCAAATGGTTTTCTTATCTTATATCGATATTTATTTTATTTCCATAACGAGTTTTCTGTAACAATATAAAATAAGCAGAAATATCTTACTTGTTTAATTTATAAATTGAATTCAATATTTAACTTAAAACATGCCAAACTTAGAATGAATTCAGAAATTAACAAATTCCAGGAAATTAATCGTAGCAAATCTTTACCGAGGTCACGATTAAGGCATTTTGTCTCCTAGAAATTTTCGTTGATTACTTTAATTATCAAATTCTCTATCATTAAAAAACGTAGTTCTAAACTTACAGGTTGGGGCTAATAAAAGTTGACTCATACCACATCTGCAATCAAATAAACCTCATGTACTCGCTCTTTATGACACCAATGACAGTTCATCGATCAGCACAGTCAACTATCCCTATCTTGGATACGACTTCTATTCCCGACTTAGGCGTAACTTTGGAATCTGTCTTTTTGTCAAAAGCGACCTCTCTTGCCAACGAGAGGAGGCTCTGTAGCCCCGAAACTTTGATGTTAAGTGGTTTACTATAACTACTCAACAAACCACAAGGTTTATCTGCAACCTCTATCGACCACCTTTAATACTAACTTCAGAACACTTTTCGCTTCTCTTGCAGACACCATCGATCATTTACAAATTAACTATCCAAACGCCAAAAATTGCCATCCTCGGCGACATTAATGTCCAAAACATCAACTGGCTTAAGTATTCGAATACTACCGATGAACCAGGTTGCGAAGCTGAATCATTCTCAATCAATTGTGTCTTAACTCAGCTTATTGACGAACCAACACGGGTCCCTGATCGAGACGGTGAGTTCGCCAGTCTTCTTGATCTGTTTTTCACCACCAATAAAGAGATTTACACTGTCACCGTAAATCTGCTTTCGACATCGAGTATCCTACCAATCAGCGACACAGGAGTGCCTAAACCGATTATTTAGTAGATCTGGCACTACAAGTCTGCTAAATGGGAAGAACTCATGGAATATTTTCAAACTTTCCATTGCTTAGACGTTTGTTTTCGATCCGACGACACATCTGACTACGCCAGGAAGGTTTCCGATGTTATTTTGGCTGATATGGAAGCTTGCATTCCTTTTTTCGAAGAAATGCCCTTCCAACGACAAGCCTTGGTTTGACCGAAAATGCAAAGAAGCTGTTGCTTCTAAGCATCTTGCCTACCGACTATTGTGTGAAAATCCTAACGTCATAAATCGTAACACCTTTTTTCGTGCCTGAAACAGATGCAAAGAAATTATCGACGAAACCAAGGAGGAACAAAATCAACGAATTAGAAACAAACTCCTTGCCTGTCCCAACAGTTTTTTCTAAAAAAGTTAACGTTGCTGAATCCGATATAGTTATATCGGGTCACTCCATTCCTCTAGCATCGTCACTCAATTTGTTGGGAGCAAATATGTCTTGGAATGAACATGTTGCAAGCATAGCAAAGAGAGCTTTTCGAAATCTCGGAATATTATTTCTAACTAAAATGCTTTACAATCCACAAACAACTGTTAATTCTGTACAAAGCTCAAATTCGGCCAACTATGGAATACTGCTACCATGTTTGGGGCTCTGTTCCCAAACATACACTGCATTTGTTGGATTCTATTCATAGGAGAGCTGTTTGCCTAATTGGAGACCTGGAACTGCCTGTGGCCTTGATTCGATGGAAGGTCGAAGAACGGTTGGCGACTTGATTCTATTCTACAAATATTTTCATGGAAAGTATTCGATGGATGTAGTCCGCTTAATTCCTCCCAGAGCGGTACATGCTAGAAAATACACGTCGCGCTAATACTTCACATCCGTATGACGTTCAGTTTGCTACTCCTTGTACAACCATTCTCAAGCCAGCCTTTTTTATGGATAACCTCATCCCTTTGGAATAATTTGCCCAGTACTGTGTACAATTTACAGCGATTCAAGACCAACGTGAATCGCTTTTTCCGCACACGTGTCGCTCCTGTAGCGCTTTAGGGATTTCCCTGCAGCACGTGTGCTAGACCCATAAAAATTTTAAATATAAATTATGGGAGTTGCTTTCCTAATATAACTAACTATTTCAAGGAGCCTAAATGCATTAAAAGATAATTTTAATATATTTTTGATTTTAAATTATTTAGCCTATTTAATAAATTTATTGCTACCAGTATTTGTTATTCACTGTTTCTTTATTCTTTATATACCCATTAACGTTGAGTACCAGTAGGTGATAATTGAGAATATTTTAAATTTATTTATTATGATTCTTTAACATTAAATATCTAATACTAAATATATAACTAATAAATGCCTAAAAATGTAAATTTATATGTATTTCCATGAGTACATCCGTTGGACAATATTGCCACAGTAAATATAAAACACAGTAGCGACAGTCCGACCGGTATCTTTGATCCCAAGGGGTTCGAGTTTGTAATAATCATATGACCTGTCGCCATACTGCTGGTATGATGCCCGCGAGTTTTTGAGATATTCAAATTCCTTCGTTCAAGAAAAATCCTTTTCTGTAGAATAAAAATGAATTTTGTTGATTAAAAGGACGAAAAAAACGAGAGAAGTTTGTTTTACAATCTTTTTTTATCAAGTTCTTATTAAAAGAGATATGCATACATTCTTGAGATCGTTAAGAAACACTGAATTAGTGAAATGCAGGCTAGATACTCTGAATGTGTTATGTAGTTTTCCAATATCCAAATTGAAACCTGGTTATAACCATAACTGTGGAATAACATAAACCAGTATTTAACAATAATAAAACATCAACTATTTTACAAATAAAATGTGTCTCTAACAATTATCCTAGTAGTAGTAGTAGTAATAATTAGAAGAGTGGGTGGTACCTTAAGTCCCTAATGACACCTAGTTCTAAAAGTTCTTCTGTGACTCCCCACTGTCGAATCAGGGTTGCAGTCCTAGTCCGGCATTTTCTGCCAAAAGACATAGGCTACCCACCCTGACGTCTTGTAGATCTTTGGGGTCACAGAATAGTTGACCCCAGTATCTGTATCTTTTAACCATTAGTGTAGAACATTTGTTTTCCGCTTAGCCAGTTTGAGGTTATATAAATGGGCTTGTAATGCCACATGTCCCGTAAGGAGTCCTATACTCAGGCGTAGCCTTTGTTTGGACAGGAGTTCCTTTGTTCTGCCTGTCGTATCCTGTTTATAAGGAGTTTGGCTTGATGACACCCCGCTCCTGCAGTCCAAAAGCGTTGGTGTTCCTTGTCCAATCATTCCCTGATCTTGTTTTTACCGAAAGCGAATGGAACTCCTACATCCTGTTTAGTCCGCGATCCTCTAAGGTGCCTCTTTTGGCGAGTTCGTCCGCTGTTTCATTTCCAGATATGTCTTGGTGGCCAAGTACTCACATTAGGATAACCTCGTTGTTACCTCCTACCGTGTTTAGTTCTTGCACGCATTCCCTGATCAGGAAGCTGTCCGTGGTGTCTTTGACAAGAGCTTGTATAGCTGCCTTACTGTCGCAGCAGATTAAAATTTTCTTGTTATTTGTCCCTTTCGAAATTTGTATTTTCGCACATCTGAGGATGGCTAGCACCTCAGCTTGAAAAACCGTTGCCATATTGCCCATGGGTATACTTTCCCTGTGGTTTAATTTATAACAAAAGATTCCCGCCCCAAAGCGACCATTAGCGAACAATTAACATACTCTTTATATAATGTATTGTATAATAGAAATAAAGAATTATGAATAAATTACCGTTTAGGATCCTTGGAAAATCTAAAAAAACTAACTTCTTTGAAGATACCATATAAAGGGTGATTCATTTAGAGGTACTTTTTGTGCTGGGGTTTTAATTGCAGATTGCGCATGCGTCGTGTCAACTGAAGTGGCATTCCTGTTCAGTAGTATTTCACAATTCATAATGGAAAGACTTAGCCCGGCACAGCGTCTACAAATTGTTCAACTTTATTACGAATATGGGCGTTCTACGAGGAATGTGTATCGGGCGCTTAGAGCAACTTATGGTCCACATAATCGGCCTACCGAACGCACAATTCGCTCTACCATCAATAAGTTTGAGACCCAATTTTCATTATTGAATAATGCTCGACCGAATAGACCACATCCAGCACGTAGTGAAGAAAATATAGGGGCGGTAGCGGAGAGTGTACGCGAAGACCGTGAAGTGTCGATTCGTCGCCGTTCTCAACAGCTTGGCCTGTCGTATTCAACAACTTGGCGTATTTTAGGTAAGGATCTTTCTTTAAAAGCATACAAAATTCAACTAGTGCAACAACTGAAGCCCACCGACCTTCCGAATCGTTTTCGTTTTAGTCGTTGGGCTCTTGACAAGCTTGCAGAAGATCCACTGTTTTCGAGAAAAATTTTGTTCACCGATGAGGCCCATTTTTGGCTTAATGGGTTCGTGAATAAACAAAATGCCCGTATTGGGGTGATGAACAACCTGAAGAGGTTCAAGAGCTGCCATTAAATCCAGAAAAAACAACTGTTTGGTGTGGAATAATCGGTCCATATTTCTTCAAAACAGAGGCCGGCCGGAATGTTACTGTGAATGGTGACCGTTATCGCGCCATGATAACAGACTATTTGATGCCAGAAATTGAAGCCCGTGGTCTCGACGAAATTTGGTTCCAACAAGATGGCGCCACTTGCCATACAGCCCGTGAAACCATGGCTTTATTGCGAGAGCAATTCGGCGAACAGATCATTTCACGCTTTGGACCAGTGAATTGGCCGGCTAGATCATGTGATCACACCTCTTGACTTTTTCCTTTGGGGCTATGTAAAGTCCAAAGTCTACATGGATAAGCCAGCTACAATTGAGGCATTGGAGGCCAATATTACTCGAGTCATTCGCCAAATACCACTCGAAATACTCACACGCGTCATTGAAAATTGAAACTTCAGAATGGACGTTGTTAACCGTAGTCGCGGACAACATTTGAAAGAAATTATCTTTAAGAAATAATTGTAAAGAATGGTTCTTTTATATGATAAAAAAGATTATAAAATAAAATTGTTTTTATTCATTTTTTTTATTTAAAAAAAAGTACCTCTAAATGAATCACCCTTTATATTGCACAACAAAAACTTTCTCTAGATATCTTTTTATAATTATTTTCAATTATAACGTCACGAGTCATTTACTCATTGGTAAGTTATTAATAATGAATTTCAGAGCACGTTATAAAAAGATTCTCCTTTAAATCTAGATGTAAACACAATCCGTTACCGTGCCGGCAGCCATTTTGTTGGTATGATAGGGGACGCACGCGTGATAAAAAACAGAACCTAAAAATTTTCTTGTGCGTCGCTACTGTGCCTTATGTTTACGTGGAGAATATTCCAGAATTTTTTCAAAATTTTTTAATAAGTACTTTCGGAGATAAGGCGGGTGGACAGCGATTTTTCGCGATTTTTTAAAAATAATACAAAGAAAAGTGCACGCAAGTATTACATTATATATATATATATATATATATATATATATATATATATATATATATATATTTTACTCGTGTTTTCACAAGCTTTCATTTGACACCACACTCGCTTACCTAGTAAAAAAAAATTTTTTCACTTCCGATTTCACCCCCCAAAACTAACCCCTTAAGTCAAAATTTAACTTTCAAAACTACATGGCTCTGATGAGGCCATCAATTCCTATATTATTACCAAATTTCAACTTTCTATGACAAATAGTTTCGGAGAAAATCGGGTGTGACAGACGGACAGACAGACGGACATACAGACGGACAGACAGACGGACAGACACCGAAGTGATCTTAAAAGTGTTCCGTACGGAACACTAAAAAGATGTGAAACTTGTTCGAACACAAAAAAAACAACTATAAAACTGTTATTTAAAAAAAAAAATACTGGTATATCAGCTTTCTAGGAGACAGATTCGTATAAGTAAATAAAACTGTAGTTGACTGACTTTATTTCTTATGTTTACGTTATATCGGTAAACTGAAATGAATCGAAATAAAAACATATTTACATACAAGTCCATTTAATACAAATATTCAGCAAATATCTGCAGTTGTTTGCAGACAAAAGTATATATTTCCATGTATAAATAAAAATAAACATACAATTGTCATGTGGAGTTAATAAAATTTTATTAGGTCGTCAAACAGAACGACGCTATTTCTAAATAAAACAAGTTAGAATCCACTGTCTCAAAACGATATTAAAATTTGTATAAGAAATAACAGAAGAAATTATGCCATATTCTTTATAGATGGTGTCATGTGCAGTAAAATTAAAGTCATAAAGAAAGTTTCTTTTTGTTAAATATGGAAATTTTTGGTTTCTGCCTTCAAGATTGGAAAAGAAGATAATTTATTTTTCTGACTTTAAAACTTTCCTAACTTTTGATGTAAAACAAAATTAGTTTTCTGTATAGCGAATAGGATTTTATCAAATAAATCAACGTTTACAATGGGCATATATGTCGCATAATTGAAAAAATTCGTCTTTATATTGATAATTTTATTCAGAGTAGTTTAGCATAAAGATTTTGATGAAAATACATTACTGCATATCAGAACATGTTAATATCAAAATAAGCAATGTCCTGCTCCTTTTTTAATTTAAATATTCCTATTTTTGTATTTAATTCTTTCTAAATGACCAGCTATGTATTTGATTTTAAGATTATTATCGTTTTTTTTTATAGGCCTAGCACACTTGCTGCAGGGAAATCCCTAAAGCTCTACAGGAGCGACACGTGTACGAAAAAAGCGATTCACGTTGGTCTTAAAATCGCTGTAAATTGTACTTAGCTGGACACACAATCCTGGGCAAATTATTCCGAAGGGATAAGGTTCTCCATATAAAAGACTGCAGTTCCGGGTCTCTAATCAGGCGAACAGCTCTCTACTGAATAGAATCCAATAAAATGCAGTATATGTTTGAGAGCAGAGCCCCAAACATGGGAGCATTATTCTATCATTGGTCGAATTTGAGCTTGGTACAGAATTAACAGTTGCTGTGGACTGTAAAGCTTTCTCGTTCGAATTAATATCCCCGGTTTTGAGAAACTCTCTTTGCTATGCTTGCAACATGTTCATGCCACGACATATTTGCTCCCAAATTAACGCTCAGCAAATTGAATGATGATGCTAGAGGAATGGAGTACCCCGGGTTTAGCAATGTTAACTTTTTTACAAAAATTATTTTTTTATACTACAAAATGATGTTCTAGGAAATGAGATAAAACACTAAGATACAAATATTAGTAATGCCCGAGTGAATACAGTATCGAAAGTATACCTGCCCTCTACCGATCCACTGCAGTCCGGCAAAAGAAATCTTAACAGGGACGAAATCAGACTTTTCCAGCAATTCCTTTGAGGCAGCGTAATGTCTATGGCTTCGTTCAATCATGTGACATTGCGCTAGTGCAGCAAATAACTACTTTTTGTTCTCTCCTTTGTCTGTTCTAGCTAGGCTGATAAGTCATAATACTACGAAACGTGTCTCGATTGTTGGGTAGACGGGAGAATAATAACCAATTCATAATATAAGAGCTTTGCTCAATTTTCTTAATTAATATTATTTTTCAATAAAATAATACTTTTTAGTGTAAAGTTAGTAACACAATCAGTTCAGTATGGGAGAAGATTTAGAAAAATTGACGCTAAATAGTGTTCGAAATATTAAAAAAATGCATCTTAAATGATTATCTTCTATTTATGTTTTTGCAGTCTATAAAATACTCATAATAAGTTCATCATAATTTTAAAAGTTTCTAATGCCCTTTACGAAACGGTCACTTTGATAAATTACTTGTTTTGGAAATCGAAAGTATATAAAGATAAGTTAAAATTATGTTTAAAACTTTGTGCCTCCCTTACACCTAAAACCACCCACTGAGACCATACTCTCTTGATTGGTACAGGTTATTATCAAGATGATGAAAAATCAACAATGACTTTTCGCCATTTCAATAATTAATTGTACTGTAAAGTCCTTCACTTCAACAATCCTAAAAATAGCATGTAACGGGTTAGTCATAGGTGTATCTTCTCACTCCCCTCCAGCTCATACGCAATATAACTTACATGTCTTATTAAAATAGTACCAACTTTCTGACATAAAACAAGAAAATAATCGAAATAACACCATAAAATATGTAGGCATATCTTTTTAATGCCTGGAACATATGCGAATCAATAACTAATCAAACGAACGAGACATACAATTAAAGAAATAATAACGAACTTCTCATCTGTCTTCACAATTTTAGGTCATTTTGGTCTGACGCTAAGTCATAATTTCGCTAAATCAACTATGCCATCACTTACACGGCAACTATGCAGCAACACCTGTTTAGAAAGCTAACTTATAAGTTTCATATTCTACTACCGGTTTCCAAGGAAAAACACCTATTCACCCACTATTCTCAATGTGCAGTAAAAGTTGCCCGATATTGTCTTCAGACAGCGTGTCATAAAATTTTTTTATTGAAGCTAGATACCAAAAACGCTTATGACGCTGATAAAATACATGGTACTCCAAAACTGCGCAAGCGAACTAACACCGTTTTTTTGTAGAATTTTCAACTGATCCTACATAAAAAGAGTAGTTCCCTCCCGGAGGAAATTCGCTAGATTATCCAAAAAGGACAAAGAGATCTTGCCAAAGATTTACCGACTACTCGCATTCCTTTCAACAAAGTCGAAATCGGAAAAGGCACTTTTCAAACATCTGGAAGGATTTAATATTATTAGCGATCATAAATATGGCTTTCGAAAACAAAAATCAAGAGGACATCTTCTAACTTATATATAATATTTGGAACAACGCAATTGAACATTTTGAAAAATCTGGGGAAGTTGCGCATGATATACCCAAAACGGTCGCCCCTTTTTGGCTTGATTGATTACTTAAGCTACTTTCTTATAGTATCTCTATGCAAATTTTGTTTATAGCTCTCGTACTTCCCCAGAGAGGGTTCTTTCCGAGTGACAGTTGACGGGTCACTTTGATATCAATCGATAGCTTGATAAGACTACGCTTGTATCTTTATTAATCCTGAGTGCTCGAACGTCAGCTACCTATACAAGTATCCGCAGACAACAGAAAATTATTCACCGGGAAACAAATGTATTTTAGGGAGACAAATAGATTTTTTCCTGGTCAAGTAGAGTTTATTATATTTGTTTTTCCTACGCGTCTCGCTACCTGGGGTTCTGAAATGTAAGAAAAAGGGAAAACTCTAACAAATAGATGCTTTTACTGCACTCTACCGGCGACTTACTAAGTCATTCAAGCAGAGCGGCCAGCACGGCTGGCAACTTATTTGCAGAAGCGCACCTTTCTCAAGCTTACTGCTCGAAGGCGTAGATGGCGCATTGGTATAACAATTAAAAATAAACGAAAAAATCGTATTCTTAGAAGTTACTAAAGTGTTCTTCGCATTTGCTGAACCATCCCAGGACGCGTTTCGCCGTATCACGGCTCATCAGCTGGGCTAGGTTCAGCAAATACGAGAACACACTTTTAGTCCTTTATCCAAGTAACTAACGGAAAACTATAACAAATAGATGCTTTTACTGCACTCTACCGGCGACTTACTAAGTCATTCAAGCAGAGCGGCCAGCACGGCTGGCAACTTATTTGCAGAAGCGCACCTTTCTCAAGCTTACTGCCTTCGAGCAGAGGAAATTTCTTTTTGAATTTTCGCTCTCGAAATTACCTTAAAATTGCTAATAACTCTTCTCGCAGAGTTTAGAGTCCCTGTCCTACAATGATATAATATTATTTCGTGCACACATAAACAACATGTGCGTGTTTTAAAGTGCAAAATCTATGTGGGCAATATCGAAAGCAATATGCAATGAATTCTGTTCGATTATTAATTTCCCAAATGGTCTATTATACAGTATAAACCAAAAGTTCTATAAATGGTGTGATCACCTTATTCTGCTCTATTTAATTTCCTAGTAAAGAGGTTTAAAAATTAA
The DNA here is from genome assembly GCA_019049505.1 of Pachyrhynchus sulphureomaculatus. Lineage (NCBI taxonomy): Eukaryota > Metazoa > Arthropoda > Insecta > Coleoptera > Curculionidae > Pachyrhynchus > Pachyrhynchus sulphureomaculatus. The sequence continues at coordinate 151,148,395 of CM032456.1, forward strand.
TCGACTTCAAGTCAAACGAAAGTAACTTATGGATTTCTCACAATTAACTCAAGATTTTTGACTTATGAGGCAAAACGTTTTTTTTGGTATATTTAACTAGCTTGGTCCGTATTTATTACATACGGTGTCGAAAAAGAAACCAAACGTTTTAACATCTTGTTCAGTACCGCAGTCACGGCGGTCTCAATATCGGGAATGTTATTAAAACGCGTTTCTTTTATCAAAATTGTTAATTCTGGAAACAGAAAATTGCCACAGGTAGCCATATCACGTAAATAAAGTGAATGGTCAAGAGTTACATTAACTTTTCAAATAAAAAATTGACGTACGATAGCAGGCTTGTGCAAGGGCCCAATATCGTGGAAATAGTGTCTCTAGCAAACAGCGTCTAGCTTCCTTACTAGCATATGCATAAAGTTCTGCTTCAAAGCAGTTCCAAAATATCCAATTAAAAGTTTTCTGTGATGTTCTTGCTAATTCGAACGAATTTTTTATACACGAGACCCTTTGAATCGTAGAAGCAAACGAGCACGGTCTTAATACGTGATTTTTGGAAGTGAATTTCTTTCTGTGAGTGTTCGTCAGATGAGTTCCATAAAGAATTTAGACGTTTTAGAGATAGATCGTGCTGAAAGTAACAAGTTTCATCACCTATCACAACATTATCGACAAAATTTGGATTGCTATTAGTCCTTGTGATGATACGTTGCGCGTGTTGAATGCCTGCCTGCTTTTGGTACTCGGTGAATGAGTTGGTAACAAAGAGAGAATATACCGTATTTTTGCTGAACACATCTCGCAGAATCATATGAATGAAATATTTGGACACGCGCAACTTCTCTGTCAACTTCTTACGGATACATTTGGATTTTGGCAAAAAATTTCACACACTTTTTCGACATTCTTATCCGCAATCGACGTTCGCGGACTACCACTTTGCGGATCATCTAGAACACCGTTCGTTAACGTATGTACGAGGGAAGTAATCATCCTTACGTACTTGCTATAGTAATTTCAATGTCAAATAATGTATCGCTTAACGCATTTAGTTTGCAAGTATCATTGAAATGACGTTAATAGCACTGTTTCTAGAGCAAAAGTTCGGTTTTTATGGGCATAGCTTACATGCTGCATGAAAATCTCTAAAGGACTACAGGAGTGACACGTGTGCAGAAAAAGCGATTCACGTCGCTCCTTGTTAGTCGTTTGTTGAAAATTATACTCTGTAAGAAACACAATTCTGTTCAAGTTATTTTAAAGAGATCAGGGTCTCATATGAAAGAATTCATGAAGAGGGGAGTACGAGAAGTGACAAGCTGACCCTCATAGTGCGACGTGTATTTCTAGAATGCACCGCTCTGGGAGGAATGAAGCGTACTATATTCATCGAACATTCTCCATGAAAGTACTTGTAGAATACCGTTCGTTGATGTTTTTAGGAACCGAGGTTGCTGGTGAGTTCTGGGCGTCAATTAGGTGAACAGCGCTCTTTTAATAGCGTCCTACTAATACAGTGTGTTTTTTGAAGCAGAGCCCCAAAACATGACAGCAGTAGTCCATCGTTGGTAGCATTTCTTCTTCTTTGTATAGAATTAATAGTTGTTGTGGAGTCTAAAGCTCTCTAGTTCAAAATAATATTCACGGCATTTGAGAAACTCTCTTTGCTATGCATGCAACATGTTATTGCTTCCAAGTCAACGCCCAACAAGTTGGATGACGATGTTAGAGGAATTAAGGGTTTAGCCATAACTATAATGGGTTCCGCAAAGTTAATTTTTTTAGAACAAAGTGCAGCTTGGGGTTTTAAAGCGTTAGATTCTACTTGCTTACTGTCACCTAAGATAGAATTTTTTCCTAGGTCTTTGTTAAGTTGAATTTGTTTCTGCTATCTACGGACATTTCCATGAACATTCAAAGAAAATTAAGAAATAAGTATACTGTCATCATCAAAGCTCTAGACTGGATTTCTCGTCTTTTAAGACAGATCGTTAATATAAAGGAGAAAGAGTAGGAGACTGTATGAAGTCTTAGGGGATACCAACGTTGATAGTGAATGTATTAGAATGAAGTCCGCCAATTCCCATTTGTAAAGAATGCCCTTCCAGAAAACACGAGAGCCATCACCAAAACTTTTCAGACATACCAAAAAAGCGTAGCCTAGGCAACAATCCGGCACACTAAACACGGTCAAATGTTGAATTGAATGGATCCAAATATGTATGAAACAAATTAGATCTCTTGTTGATCTTACCTTATTAATGATAGCTAATAACACCGAATCCTTCTAGATGTTTTAAAGGATGCTGATTGATAGCCTCTTCTATAACTTTCAATATTATTAAAACCACTGCGACTGATTGGTAGTTGTTTGACAAGGATTTTTTTCCTTTTTTAGGTACCTCCTGAATTGTAGCATATCTTCACGATCTTTACCTTTTAAAATTAGAACCCTAGAAAAGCCTTAATTTTTATTAAGAAATATTTTTTAATAAATTTTCTGAACCAACAAATTTGTTAACAAGATAAAATTTTTAACACATAATCGAACATGAGTTTAGTTAGAGAGTTTGATAATAAATCACGGTTCTTGGAATTATGCCTGAAAATAGTGTTTATTTTTTTATTTATTTATTTATTCACCACATTCTACAGTACTCCAATTACAGAATGGGAAAATAACATAATGAAATGTACTAAACCTAATTAAAATTAAATAGCTTATTAACAACATATTTTAAAACTACATTTTTTTTTTATTTTTGTCACGCTGCAGTTGAAAATATCAAGCTGGTTCTGCATTTGATCAAGGGGAGAAAATTTTAGGACATTTGTTCTTGGGGTTGGTAAATCAAAAGTTTGCAGACTACATGCCGCGGGTCTAGGTACATGAAAAGGGAGACACTGCAAGATTTTGTTTGCATCAATTTTATTTGATATTATTTTATGTAAAAATATAATTTGAGCGGTGTGCCTCTAAACTTTCCATCGAAAATCTATCCAAGAGACTTTCATAGGGATAACCTATTTCGGGATATACTCCATCGAGTTTAAAACTAGCGTACTCTAAAAAACGCTTTTGAATTTTTTCAATATTTTGAATGTGAGCTTGATAAAAAGGGCATCAAACAACAACTGAGTATCAAGCCGTGATCTCACGAAACTATAAAAAAGCAATTTTAGAGTATCATATTCAACAAAGTCAGCACTATTACGTATGATGAAACCCAATAGTTTAAAACTGTTCGCCGTAATCTTTGCAACATGGCCACGAAAAGACATCGCTCTAAGATCTGACCATTCATACTATAATTGAATTGTATGGGACTGGGACTTAATTTTTTTGTAAAGGTGATTACATTGCACTTGTATACATTCAAAAAAAGTTTGTTGTTACTACACCAATCATTTATAAGATTAAAGCCAACCTGTACTCTTATGTAGTCGTTCAGGTCTCAGCATAAAGTAGGTATTCAACACCCGCTCTCTGAGTAAGATCATTTATAAATATATTGAAAAAAAGTGGCCCCAAATGTAATCCCTGCGGCATTCTTGATATGGCAACAAAGCTAGAAGAATTCTGACCAAGACTCTATACAAACGGCGAGCGGTTTATCAAGTATGATTTAAAAAAAGTTAATAACTTACCCGAAAAACCAATTGCGAACAACTTGTCCAACAGAATTCCATGATCCAGCCGATCAAAGGCCTTAGAGCAATCGGTGTAAATCACATCGGTCTGCTCATCCCCATCAAGTGATTCCGCAAGGTCTTGCGTAAGACAAAATAAATTTGAAACCGTCGAACAGCCCTTCACAAAACCGTGTTGCTGCAGTGATATCTGCGTGCTAGCTGAATTATATAAATAATCATGTAACATAATTTCGAAGACTTTTGAAAAGTTATTAATAATGCTTATCGGTCTATAGTTTGTTACATAACTCTTGTCACCTTTTTTGAAAACAGGCGTAATAACTGATGTTTTCCATGTGTCTGGAAACACAGACGTGTCAAGTGATAAATTGAACAATATTGTAAGAGGATAAGCAAAAACAGAGACGCAGTCTTTTAACAAGAAGGCAGGAATTTTATCTGGACCAGCAGTAGCTGTAGGTTTTAACTTTTTTAATACTTTGAAAACAAGTTGTTCCGTTATTTTCTCCATGTTAATAGGATTCTGTGATGGGAATAATTTATTCTCCACGTTTCTTTGTTTCTAAGAAGACATTATATAAGTGTCTTGAAATCACAATGCAAAAATTTCGGCTGTATGTCTAGGATTAATAAGGATGTTGTTATTATAAGACATAGTGGTTGGTATAACATGAGAGTTCTTCTTGTCATTAGTATAGCGCCACAATTTTTTAGGATCATTCTTTATGTTGATTTCAATATTTAAAGAATATGTTTTGTAGGAAGCTTTTGTGCCATTTTTAATAATTCGCCGCAGATTTTTAAAGTTTCCTACTTCGAATAAATTCCCGTTTTTTTTTAAATTTTTTCCAAGAGCTGTATTTAGTTCTGATATTTTTTATAATTTAATTAATTTGTGTCTTAGGAACGTGTATATCTAGAGTAGTGATTGTATTTGATAAAATCTTTCGCAGGCTTTATTTACATCTGTAAATTGAGACAGAAAGTCCCAGTTAATATATGAAAAGTTAAGATATAGGTTTACTAAATTCCCTCTTTTGAAATTATAATAGTTTGAATAATTCTTTTGCTTATGTTTCTTGGATTCACATTGTACTTTTAAAAAAATATCTAAAGCAGGATGGTGATTATCTTCCTCTGTCAAAATATCCATGGCCCTCTCAATACTGCCATCGTTATTTTTCAGCACGATATCAAGAAGTCTATCTGAGGTATTTTCTATGATGTTAATTTGAGATAGACCGGAGAAGTTTAGAAAATTTTCAATTATTGTTTTACTCCTGTTATGCAATATATTCTCAGGTACATTAAAATTGGGTATATTAAAGTCGCCCATAATTAGCACTCTATTATTCATAATAAACGATAAAGACAATAAAGTCTCAAATAATACGAGTATTTCATATATCTCGACCAGTACTGTTGGAGGAATATACAAAACAAAGATATACAGAGTTACGTTATTTAAAAAGACTTTTACGCCAATTATATCAATAATCTCTAGACAGTCAAACATAGACATATCCAATGGAAATACTGAAAATTCAGATCCGCCCCCCTCTGTATGTCGACCAAAGAGAACTTTGTATCACTTCGGAATATTATAAAATTTGGAGGAAAAATTTTAGAATCAATCATGCTATCATTAAGCCATGTTTCAGTTAGGGCAAAAATTTGATAATTTCCAGAGTCAACGTCAACTTAATTTTTCTGTTCATACCAAGGACATTTTGATAGTAGACAGATAAATTATCTACTACGTCAGAAGCCATGTTCCCAAGGGGAACGGAATTTGAGGACCTATCATAAAACTCAGTCATTGGTTTGATGTCTAACATACCCTATTTAATTGCTATTGAGGACCAAATACATAAAATTTAAACTTTTCCAATGCTTGCTTATAGGTATGACAGGATTAATAATTCCAAGCAGCATGATTTGTATCAATTTTGCTATTTTGTTTTTGATTTAATTTTGCTATTTTGTTTTTGATTTACTAATGTGCAATTACTACATTTATATTGAGTGAAATTATTAACCTTGCAATCTTTTGCCAGATGAGATTCAGCACAAAGGGGACATTTCAAAATGCTTTGACCTGATTTAGAGCTATTACATTTAAAACATCGGGTTAACTTAAAAGCTTCATAGACAGTACATGTATCCAGACCTACTAATACAGTGTTGATCAATTATTATTTAACATAACCAATAAACGTCAAGAGGTGAGCCACAATTCAGAACACATGTATATACTTTATCAATCTGAATGTGTTCTCTACTGCACTAGCAATAAAACTCACATTAGAATTGCCAATTACTAGCTGTGTAATTTCGAACCTCCAGACACAATGTAATCATGATTTAAGTTGCATCGTGCACACATAAACAACATATGTCTATTTTAAATCACAAATTCTATATGGCTAATGTCGGTCGCAGTGGGCAATGAATGCGGTTCGATTTACATAACTGCTGAAACCAACAATACGAGAGTTGCCATTAAGCAAGCTGATATTTTAGTAAATCCCACGGTATGGATATTTAATGCTTTATGGTACGTTTGGTTTGACAAATTGTTTAGCTATTTGCTATGTTATTTAAATATTCTCTGTCAAGCCGAAATGAGTTTTATTCATTCTTCAATTTGCCATTTACGATTAAGGTAGTTCACTCGTAAATCCACTTTTCTTAAGAATTTAAGAATCTAAATATTTTTCATTTAATTAAAAAAAAAATTTTGACCGATTATGAAGCGAGGTATTCATAACTAAAATGCACATAATTAACATGCAATAGGCCAATGAAGTATAAAAAAGCATAGTTTCGTGTATATCTTAAGAACCAGTCTCACGAATTTTTTTAAAAAAACTAATATTTAGTAAAAAAAAAATTAGAAAAATTTTGAAATAAAAATATATTTTTTTATCGATTTGTTAAAAAGATATAAATATTTAAAGAAGATATTTTTTTAAAAGAATAATCGCGTAGTGAGTGACAGATATCACAATTTGACAACGATGTATATTGTCATACTTTACGCGCCAACATTCAAACAGCATTTTAAAACGGTTAACTTTTACACAGAAATTCATTTGTAGATTAAATAATTTATTGAATAAACACAAATTAGCTTTATCTTTAATCATCAAATAACAATATTAAATGTATTAATTAAAAATTTGAATTTGTATCTTGATATTTATTATTTTTTCTTTGGTATTTAAAAGATTTATAATTAAACAAAAATGTGTTTGAAGGTTCAATAATTTTTCGATAATATTTTAAATTAATATTATGTTTGTCGACATTGTTACATATCAATTGATAACAATATTAAATATATATTAAAAAAACGGTTCTATAAATTTTCTGGGTAAAACTAAATAAATAATTAATGATATTAATGATAAATAAATAAAGTATTATATACTATTCGTTAAGTATTTAATTACTTTATTTAATACTCGCGTATACACGTGATTTCCCATTGTCTTTTCCACTAGATAATAATTGCCCTATTCCTGTAGAACCGCAATTTATCATAAGAACTTTTTAGATATTCGAAAAGATGCAATTTAATCTTTTAATTATAAGATCATTTTTTAAAGGTATTAAAGATGGCATTATTAGTTTTTTCAGGACGCACTCTTTATACGATACGTAATATGTAATTATGACCTAAACGTTTCTCATGAGTTGTCTTGCCTAGTGAAAGGACTTTTTTTACACAGACAACACTTTAAATTTTTTCCTAACTTATCTAACGCAATCCGTCGACCACTACACCGGTTAGGCTCTTTAGTTTTTAATTCTTTCGCGTCATTCATTCCCGAAATTCTTTTTTTGCGTTTATCGATGTGCTTTTCTTTTGAAAATTTGCCTTTATGTCGCAATTGATTATAATCAAAAGGCATTTTTTATTTACATATACGAGTATATTTTTTTTATTTTAAAACAGAACTAATATGGTCTAAAGTGTAAACATACACAAAGTATAATAAATATAACCCATAAAAACGTTACTTCTACATAGCATTCGGTATACGCATTGGCAGAGTTGCCACATTTATTTTCATTAAATGTGTGATTGTATTAGTGGGCGTCTCCATATGAAAGTTTCTATCTATCGAATATAGTCTCTGATAAAAATAAAATGCTCTGCCATTGAGTATTTTAAACTTTTTGTATTTACTGTCAGACTATACTTTTGGCTCCGATTGTCACGGGTGAATTACCTTAATAGACTAAAATTTCCTTGGCATTTTTCCATAATTTCTTGGTGAAGTTTAGTTAATAATGTAGAATATTATTTTATAATCACTATTTTGACTTATTCCAAGTAATCTGAGAAGTATTCTATCCTTGTACTAAAAACGAAATTTTTCCCATTGATTGATGGCGAGCTCGCATGTTTCCAGTCCTGCAAGTGTTTCTTTGTCTCTAGATTATACTGATGGTCCCATGTTTCATCCACAGTTATCATTATGTCCAAAAAGTTAAGTTAATTCTCTTCGAAACGGGTACAAATCAATTTGAATGTTGTGACTCTCAATCACTTTTGCTGGGGTTCAGACGTTTAGGGATCCATTTAGCTGATAATTTTCTCACACCTCATACTTTTCGTACTCAATGTCAAGGTATTATCCATCGCCACCGCACTTGTTTTTCACAATGGAAAGTAGTCTAGGCTAACTAGTTTTCAATAATCGCATTATTTAACGTGCCTGCTGAAATGTTCATTAATAATTCATTGTGTGGGTGGGTGACTATAGCAAGGTAATGCTATTTATATATAACATGACTGGATATACTCGTTACCTTGTGCGGTGTGTTTTAGGTTGTTCATATAGAATTAATAGACGAGAAATGCTAGTTATATTGATGAGATAAAAATTGTTCTTTGAACTTTTTTTAAGTAACGCTAGCTGGAAGGCCTATATAATATATTTTATATAGTATTGTCTACCTAGCTTAATTTAAAGATAATGTGAATATTTAAAAAATAAATCTTATGCTCTAGCAAAAATCAGTAGAATTCTTTTTATTGTGAAAAAATGCAAAATTCCTTTTATTGCTAATAAAGATCCCATTTTAGCATAATTAGTATGTAAGTAATGTAACCTAAATTCTGTTATCTCAGCTAGTGGGATAATTTATTTGTTAATGAACTTTGTAATAAGTTTTCAGCGTTACGCTCATATGTCGTGTCGTTAACACTTATTTAAGAATGAAACGGACTATCATATTCTCGCTAATAGTGACGACCAAGAATAAATAATCGTAAGTTGGATAATGAGTATGCTAATGATAACAACCACCTCGAAGTGTCGAAGAATCATTTATTATTAAATTCATATATATATATATATAAATATATATATATATATATATATATATATATATATATATATATAGATATATATAGATATATATATATATATATATATATATATAGATATATAGATATATATATATATATATATATATATATATATATATATATATATATATATATATACATATATATACATATATATATATATATATATATACATATATATATATATATATATATATATATATATATATATATATATACATATATATATATATATATATATATATATATATATATATATAGATATATATATATATATATATATATATATATATATATATATATATATATATATATATATATATATATATATATATATATATATATATATATATATATATATATATATATATATATATATATATATATATATATATATATATATATATATATATATATATATATATATATATATGTATATATATATATATATATATATATATATATATATATATATATATATATATATAATTTTACCATTGTTTTATTTACTGGATACATAGATATTTCATTTTTAACCAAAACTAAAACTTTATTATCGTCATTAATTCTTTACCCAAAAATTTTAACTTGCTATTTGATCAAACGTGGTATATTTTAGTTTACACTATGTGGTCGCTAGATCCTATCAAAGGGGAAAATAGCAGGTTTCCGTTCTCGAAATTATTATGCCTTTGTGTTCAGAATAACTGAAAATATAACTGAAAACTAGTTTAAATTAAAAGTTTATTTTATTACACCATGTATAGAGAGGGACGTTACTGTACACATTTTGTTACGTTAATATATCCTTACACATCCCCACATCCTAAGACAAATATTGGCCAGGCTAAATTTTTATTGGTATAATTTATGCAATATCTAAATATATTATTTATTTCATTATTACGATGAATAAAAACTCTTCGAATAATATTTCCTTTTTTTAATAAAATTCTTATAATTGGAAAATATCTTTAATATTAGATAACCTACAGCCTGGCAACGCGGCTTTACTAACCACCCATGTAAACTGGGAAAATTGAGCAGAAAAAAGTTTACTTATTTCAAAATCCGATTAAAAGAATCAATGCTCTTTTGTATTGCTGCTGAACAAGCAAGAGTTGTACAAGTTTCTCGAAATAATACCGTTAGCTTGTTTTTAGTATTGTATAGTTCTTTTATTATTTTAATTATATAAAATATTTAATATTTTTTTTATTAGAACTATTTTAAATATTACTTTTTAATTTTGGGTACTTTTGGAGAGATCGCGAAAATCAGATTCGCCTATACTCAGCATGTGTGCATATAAAATATTCAATTTATTAAAAATCCCACTAATAGCATTTTAGTAACTTAATTAGTACGTTTATTTAAAAAACGTTATTATACAGTTCAAAATAGATCAACCGATAAAAAATAAAACTAGAGAGGATACTGGAATTTTAAAGTTCACAAAATATTTTTTACTGATAGGAAAATATTGGTTAAAATCTTCATGTCTTCATGTACTTTTAGATATGATTCTAGAATGCTAGTATATCTTGTTATCATACGAGGATGGATTGAAAAGTTCGCGACCTCACCAAAGAATAATTATAATATTTTGATTATAGTACCCTAAATAAGTTCATGCTTTCTTTGGTTGTCACAGTGTAAAATTTTGTTGCTGTATAATTTGTGGTTTTTAGGTTAGAACGAGTTTATTGAGGCCAAGTGCAGCGTTTTTGGAAAAATGGTTAAAATTGAACAACGTGCGGTTATCAGTTTAAAAGAAGATTAACGGCAAAGACGATCCACGATGATATGAAAACAACACTAGGAGAATCTGCTCCGTCATATACCACTGTGAAAAAATGCGTTGTAGAATTTAAACGTGGACGAAAGAGCATCGAATATGACCCTCGCTCCGGCCGGCCCATGACGTCTACGACTGAAGAAAACATGGGCAAAGTGTGTGATCTCATATTGAAAAACCGTAGATTAACTATCACGGAGATTGCAGACACTATAGGCATCTCGTATGAACGAACACAAATCATCTTAGTCAATGAACTCGGATTTTCTAAGATTTCCGCTAGGTGGGTCCCCAGATTGCTTTCGACTGAACAAAAACGATTTCTCGCGACTGTTTGGAGATGTTTGAGACTGATCCGCAAGATTTTCTTAACAGGTTTGTGACAATGGACAACGAAACCTGGATTCTATACTCCAGAGTCAAAACAACAATCCAAGCAGTGGAAAAAATCTAGTGAACTGACCCCAAAGAAAGCGAAGGCAATTCTGTCGGTTGGAAAAGTGATGGCGTCAATTTTTTGGGATGCTAAACGTAGTATTATGGTGGTGAAAAGGTGAAACAATAAACTCGACTTACTATTGCTTCGTTTACGTCAAGAAATTAAAGAGACACGCCCAGGATTACTGAGAAAGAAAGCCTTGTTCTATCAGGACAACGCGTTCACACGTCTGTTTAGTCTATGGTTCAAATTCGTGATTGTGGTTTTGAATTACTGCCCCACCCGGCTTATTCTCCTGATTTGGCACCTTCAGGCTTTCATCTGTTTCCAAACCTAAAAAAACACCTCGGTGGCCAGAAATTTTCATCAAATGAAGAAGTCGAAGCTGCAACTAACCAGTATTTTGAAGAACCTGAGAAATCTTGTTTTCAAACAGGTGTGCAAGCTTTGGAAAGCATGTGGAGGTAGTGCGTAGAGCTAGGTGGAGATTACGTCGAAAAATAAAAATATTTTTGTACGTATTTTATTTTGTTTTCTTCACTAGGCCGCGAACTATTCAATCCATCCTCGTATTATCAAAAATAACCGGCCAAGTGCAAGTTGGACTTGCGCAATTAGTGTTCCGTAAGTAATAAAATTTTTTGTTACGGAGGTATAAAATGATCAATGATGTCACAAAACACACCACGAGTTTTTAATATCACCATATATTTTTTTTTAAATCATCGTAAGAAAATTTAGAAAAGGACTGTCGTGTCATATTTTGGAAATATATATTTTAAATGGCTATTCTACGCAAATACTGTGATAAAAAATTAATCAATCTCAGAAAAAAAATATTATTGACTTTACTATTGACCAGACACTGAATCCAAATATGATATCTGATTTTTTCATACATTTATTGAATTCAATCAGCGTGCAAAAATGGGCTCAAAATGGTCAAAAGTGCATTTTATCTATCTTGCAATCATGCATTCGATTTATGGAATACTGCTTTTTTCAACTTGGGTTACTTAGTTAACGTGAGCCCCCTTACCTCCAATGACTCTGAGTGCTTGGTAACCGCGAGTCCCCTTGCCTCTTACGTCTCAGACTGCTTGATTAACGTGAGTCCCCTTGCCTCTCACGTCTTGAGGTGCTTGATTAACGTGAGTCTCCTTGCCACTCACGGCTTGGGGGTGCTTGATTAACATGGGTCCCCTTGCCTCTCACAGCTTGGGGTGTAAAAATAATATGACGTGCGTTTAGGCATCTTCCCTCAATGATACTGATTCACAATTATGAAATAAACCAAATGCTTGATATTTACCTGGATTTATAACCAGAAAGGTAAACATAACTGAGTTTCTTAGAAATTAGCCCGATACTTATGAATAACCAAAAAATGTTATTTTTGTTAGGAATGATTGTTATTTATAGTAGAAGATTTTTTAGTTATATATGTTGTTAGTATAATTAAAGTAGTTTCTGATAGTGTATTTGGTTTTTTTCTCTTCTCCGTTTATAACTCGAATTAATCACACAGGATGGACGGGCGACATAAAAAAATTAACAGGACACGATTGGATAAAAAAAGCAAAAAGCAAAGCTTACATCCGACTATGGATGGAATAAGCTAATGATGATATATATATATATATATATATATATATATATATATATATATATATATATATATATATATATATATATATATAGTCATATTTTTATGACATTGAATATTTTAATGACTAAAAAAGATAACTTGACAATTTTAAATATCATTTCGCGATATAACTTGTATATTGCTTATATATTTTCATGGGCATCTTGATTGCGAGAGAAAACTATTATAGAAATTATTCATTCTTAAGCAAGTTTCAATTTTTTTTTTCAATTTTTCACTTTTTTTATTGGAATTTTCCAAAAACAAGGTTAGGTTGAATTCTTAGAAAAAATTTAAATCGATTCGATGTCTTAAAAAGTTTTACTTTACTTATTCATATCTTAGCATGTCACCATCTATAATAAAGTTTTATATGACAACCAAATATAAAACGTCTCTCCTCTTCTCCTTGTTTTTGATTTAATCTGTTAGGTTATATTAGGCTTAAGGCTCGTTATATATTTGATTCTGGTCCTTTATGACCTTGAAATCGTATAGATACATGAACAAATCTGACGTTAGATTTGAATTTAGTGACCAATATTCCGTCGATATAACATATCTGGACATTTTATAACATTTGGACTCAGTGACCGAAAATACATCGAAATATGTTTCCTGACTTACTCACTTTTGACTATTGTGAGGCAATTTTTGGCCCTTTATTCGAAATCGATAGGTGTACGAGCAAATCAGATATCGTATTTGGATATATTCAGATTGATCAATTTTTTATCACAGTATTTGCGTAAAGTGGCCATTTAAAATATATATTTCCGAAATATGACAGTTCTTTTGTAAATTTTCTTATGATGATTTAAAAAAATATATATGGTGATCCGATGAAATTTGAGGTCTGTAGGGATTTTTGAACGATAATGTTTTTTTTCTACCCACTGTGAAGCGTACAGACATACGGACAGACAGACACCGAAGTGATCTTATAAGGTTTCGATACGGAATACTAAAAAGGTAGAATTTAAAGGTTCCTTTCCCTATACTTTCTATCCGAAATGAAACAAAATTACTGGTAGAAAATACAACTCAGACTAATTATAATTGTCCGTATCATTTATTTTGGAAGATATGATGTTAATCAGGTTTGATCTAGCATCTAACACTGTCAGTTAATTCGCTATTTAAGTTTTATATGTCGGATATTAGGATATTGCTGAGAGTGCAGTCATGGCAGCTTGAGCATTTTTATTGATATTGTATCACTTTCCTTTCACAAGCCAACAATGTCAAGGTAAAAAAAACAGTCAGAGTTTGCTAAACCAGGTAACTATGGTCAGACATCATACTCACAAACTTGATTTTGTTAGGAACGATTTGCAATTTCAATTTTTTTTTGGTCCAAATTCTCCAGATTAAATCAAATATAGCTGTCCCAACACCTACGAGAGTTATCAATTTCTATAAAGAAAGTTAACTATTTCCCTTTAATTTGGACCAGTTTAGACAGCGGATGTGTTGGCCGTTGTGTTTACATAACTTTGAAATTGAACATATTTTGATATATCTGAAGACAACGAAAATAATAGAATATTTTTTCACCGGATTACATACCACACAATATTCTGATCGCATTTAACTTTCTTAAAATATTAAAGTCCTTAACAAATCGTTATTAAAAGTGTAATAACTCTATTCAGTGTAAGATCTCACAGCTTTGTATCTGAAATAGCACGCTCGTTGTTACAAAGTTGAAAAGCAAGTAATTAATCAAATATCCAGGAAGAAAGTGACAATTGCTGTCGAGCTCCTAACTTCCCCTTTAAAATAACCTAAAATATGTTAATATTCAATTGTATTTCAAACTATATATTTGCCAAGCTTCTTGAATTTAAATTATTTCGGGTACAATGAGTTTGTCTTCCAAGAGAAAAGCAAATACAAAGTTCAGAAATTATCAAATGAAACAATGATCTTTAAGTAAAATGTTATTCTTTAATAAAGTTATTGCAAAGTCAAATCCTGAACAGCGTAAGGAACACAACATTTGAGGTTAAATAAATATGTAAAGTATTAGTTATTTCACGAAAGGTGTAGCTTCATCAATGTTGTCTTCACCCGGGGTAAAGACAATGTTGTAGTAGAGGCAATTAAACAAGAAGGACAACAAATTATCAGATCTCTTAAAATATTATTCAATAAATGTCTCTGGGAAGGAATAACTTCATCGCAATGGAATAATGCAACTCTTGTCGTCATGCATAAAAGAGAGGAGAAACTTCAGACCTTACAAACTATCGACCCATTCGCCTTCTGAGCCGTGTATACAAGTTATTGACGAAAATACTTACCAAACGTCTAGCAAATAAATTCGTGTTTTCCTTTTAAAAGAACAGGCAGGTTTCCGCTCGGGGTATGGAACAAACGACCATCTGCTTACTTAAAATCCTTATTGAAAAATGTATAGAACATAATAAGCCTCTTGTAAAAATATATATATATATATATATATATATATATATATATATATATATATATATATATATATATGAAAATGCCACCGCTCATGTTAAAACACAAACTAATAAATCCACCAGCAAATTTCGAATCGAAAGAGGAGTGCGGCGCTCTCACCCAAACTTTTCGTAACACTTTTAGAAAGTATTCTAAAATCAATAAACCGGGAAATAATGGGACTTAACATTGACGGTGAAAAGTTAAATCACCTCTGTTTCGCCGACTACATTGTCGGAATAACAGACGAAATACAAGAAGCACAAACTATGCTACACATGTTTCAGGAAGCTTCAGGAAATGTTGGTCTAAAAATCCATCTATCCAAGACCCAGATTATGATAAATCTTGTATTAAGTGACACTATAAAACTGAATAACGTAGAGATAGAGTAAGTGCACCAATATAAATACCTGGGACATGAAATCAGTATAGGGCGAGATAACCAAACACATTAAATTCAGCGGCTTTCATCCAGCAGTGGACAGTATAAGCTGATGATGATGATGAAATATATTGCTTCTTAGATATCGATGTCTCGAGGAGACAGTTGGTGACTATATTCCTAAAAATATATATAAATAGTACCAAAATAGTATCAAAAATTATAAAAGCTACTCTTCTATCGGGAATCCGACATTAGAATTGTCATGTACATAAAACGTGTCAAAACGATCTCAAATGAATTAGAGTGGGAGTGTATGATACTATGTTCGCCAGCCAGCGACGAACGAAGACGTTACACACGGTTATACAGAAGACAACTGAATATAATGTGTACTGTGGTGTTATATTGCTATAATTTGTGATCTTATAAAGTAATAAATATTTATAAATAATCTAACGTAACAAATGTTTATAAATAATATCAGTGGACTGTTAAATATCAATAATAACCAAAAAATCGCAAAAATGTCGAAGTGTGGAATGTGCAGTGATAAGATCGCACGAAAACCGAGTATCGTATGTGCTGGAGTGTGCAATAAATCTTTTCATGCGGCCTATGTAAACATACCAACGGACATTATTCCATTATTTTTAACCGTCAAAGGTTTATTTTGCAAATGCCATGCTTGACTATAAGCCGTTTAGAGAATCAACTGCAAAAAAATATAGAGGAAAAATTTCAAACCCTCGTAGATGATTTTATGGAAAAAATTCAGCGAATTGAAAACCGTATTGCTAACAGAGGCATCAAATAAAATGTCTCAAATGGTATCCAATGACCAGGTAAATTTTGTATCTCAAACAAAAATGTACGCTCAAAATGCGCGCATGGATAAGTCAAGAATAATTTTAAAACCTAAGAATCAAAACCAGAAGAACACTGAGACAAAGAAAGATATTTTAAGTACTATCAATCCTATTGATATTAATATTCACAAGGTAAAACACCTAAACAATGATGGAATTCTCCTTGGATGTGAAAATCAAGCTGAATCTTCAAAAGTTAAGGAAATTGCAGAACAGAAATTAGCGGAAAAATATGAAATTCAACAAGTTAAGGAGCTCTACCCTAGAATTACAATTGTAGGGATGACACAGGATAACGATAAGGACCGAGTAGTTTCCTGGATTCGAAAGCAGAACCAAGAAATTTTTTGGAGACATTGAACATTGAAGTTCTACGAATATGGCTAACGAAGAGGAATGATGTGTTTATCAAGTCACGCTGCAGTTCAATGAGGAGGTATTTCGGAAGGTAATGTCTAGAGGTTCTGTATTGGTGGGTCTGGATACATATACTGTCTATGAAGCTTTTAAGTTAACCCGATGTTTTAAATGTAATAGTTTTAACCATAACTCTAAGTCATGTCAAAGCATTTTGAAATGTCCCTTTTGTGCTGAATCTCATCTGGTAAAAGATTGCAAGGTTAATAATTCCACTCAATATAAATGTAGTAATTGCACATTAGTAAATCAAAAACAAAATAGCAAAATTGATACAAATCATGCTGCTCGGAATTATAAATCCTGTAATATCTATAAGCAAGCATTGGAAAGGTTTAAATTTCATGTATTGGGTCCTCAATAGCAATTAAACGTGGCCTCTAACATCAAACCAACGACTCAGTTTTATAATAGGTCCTCAAATTCCGTTCCTCTTAGGAGCATGGCTTCTGACAAGGTAGATAATTTATCTGTCTATTATCAAAATGTCCGTGGTATAAACACAAAAATTAAGGAGATTTATAATGCCGATGGCTCTGGAAACTATTAAATTGTTGCCCTTACAGAAATATGGCTTAATGATAGTGTGATTGATTCTGAAATTTTTCCTCCAAATTTTATAATATTCCGAAGTGATAGAAAGTTCCCTTTGGTTGACATGCAGAGGGGTGGTGGTGTTGTTTTAGCCCTCGGATCTGAATTCTCAGTATTTCCATTAGATATGTCTATGTTTGACCATCTAGAGATTATTAAAATAATTGGCGTAAAAATCTTTTTAAATAACGTAACTCTGTATATTTTTGTTTTGTATATTCCTCCAAGAGTATTGGTCGAGATATATGAAATATTATTTGAGACTTTATTGTCTTTACCGTTTACTATGAATAATAAAGTGCTAATTATGGGCGACTTTAATATACCCAATTTTAATTCACCTGAGAATACATTGCGTAAAAGTAGTAAAACAATAACTGAAAATTTTCTAAACTTCTCCGGCCTATCTCAAATTAACGTCATAGAAAATACCTCCGATAGACTTCTTGATCTCATGCTGACAAATAACGATGGTAGTATTGAGAGAGCCATGGATATTTTGATAGCGGAAGATAATCACCATCCTGCTTTAGATATTTTTTTAAAAGCGCAGTGTGGATCCAAGAAACATAAGCAAGAGAATTATTCAAACTATTAAAATTTCAAAAGAGGGAATTTAGTAAACCTATATCTTAACTTTTCATATATTAATTGGGACTCTCTGTCTCAATTTACAGATGTAAATAAAGCCTGCGAAAGATTTTATCAAAGAATTTACACTACTTTAGATATACACGTTCCTAACACACAAAAGAAAAATAAATACTATCCGCCTTGGTTCATCAATAAAATTATACAAAATATCAGAACTAAATACAGCTCTTGGAAAAAATTTAAAAGAACGGGGAATTTATCGAACCAGAAAAGTTTAAAAATCTGCGGCGAATCATTAAAAATGACACAAAAGCCTCCTACAAAACATACTCTTTAAATATTGAAAACAACATAAAAACTCTGTTTTTGCTCATCCTCTTACAATATTATTCAATTTATCACTTGACACATCTCTGTTTCCAGACACATGGAAAACATCACGTATTACGCCTGTTTTCAAAAAAGGTGACAAGAGTTGTGTAACAAACTATAGACCGCTAAGCATTATTAATAACTTTTCAAAAGTCTTCGAAATCGTATTACATGATTATTTATATAATTCAATTAGCACCCACATATCACTGCAACAACACGGTTTTGTAAGGGGCCGTTCGACGGTTTCAAATTTATTTTGTCTTACGCAAGACCTTGCGGAATCCCTTGATGGGGGTGAGCAGACCGATGTGATTTACACTGATTGCTCTAAGGCCTTTGATCGGCTGGATCATGGGATTCTGTTGGATAAGTTATTCGCAATTAGCTTTTCGCGTAAGTTATTATCTTTTTTTAAATCATACTTGATAAACCGCTCGCAGTTTGTATAGTGTCTTGGTCAGAATTCTTCTAGCTTTGTTGCCACATCGGGAGTGCCGCAGAGATCACATTTGGGACCACTCCTTTTCAATATATTTATAAATGATCTCTCTCGGAGAGCGGGTGTTGAATACCTACTTTATGCTGATGACGTAAAGCTATATTGCAGAATCAGAGACCTGAACGACTGCATAAGACTACAGGATGGCTTTAATCTTATAAACAATTGGTGTAGTAACAACAAACTCCTTTTGAATGTATCCAAGTGCAATGTAATCACCTTTACAAAAAAATTGAGTCCCATACAATTCAATTACAGTATGAACGGTCAGGTCCTAGAGCGATGTCAGCCGGTGTCTGTTGTGCTGGATACTGCCTTGTCTTTTCGTGGCCATAATGCAAAGATTACGGCGGAGAGATTTAAACTATTGGGTTTCTTCATACGTAATAGTGCCGACATTGTTGAATATGATACTCTAAAATTGCTTTTTAATAGTTTCGTGAGATCACGGCTTGAATTCTCAGTTGTTGTTTGGTGCCCCTTTTATCAGGCACACATTCAAAATAATGAAAAAATTCAAAAGCGTTTGTTAGAGTACGCCAGTTTTAAACTCGATGGAGTATATCCCGAAATAGGTTATCCCTATGAAAGTCTCTTGGATAGATTTTCGATGGAAAGTTTAGAGGCACGCCAAAACAAAGCCTAAATTATATTTTTACATAAAATAATATCAAACAAAATTGATGCAAACAAAATCTTGCAGTGTCTGCCTTTTCATGTACCTAGACCCACGGCACATAGCCTGCAAACTTTTAATTTACCAATCCCAAGAACAATTGTACTAAAATTTTCTCCCCTCTTTCAAATTTACGAGATATATAATCAAATGCAGAACCAGCTTGATATTTTCAACTGCAGTGTGACAAAAATAAAAAAATGTAGTTTTAAAATATGTTGTTAATAAGCTATTTAATTTTAATTAGGTTTAGTACATTTCATTATGTTATTTTCCCATTCTGTAATTGGAATACTGTATAATGTGGTAAATAAATAAATAAATAAATAAATAATCACAGATATCTATAGTTTAATAGAGAATGGGTAAATTATAGTCAAAAACTTTGAAATAAACACACCGGTATTCTAATTTGAAAAAATTCGAAATTTATTCAAAATCTATCGCAGTAAACGTTTACAGTAGTTATTATAGATAAGAGAAAATGCAAAGAAGCTGTTGCTTCTAAACATCTTGTCATCAACAATGGCGTGAAAATCTTAACGTTAAAAATTATAACATCTTTGTTCGTACCCGGTACAGCTGCAAACAAATTATCGTTAAAACCAAGGAGGCACACAATCAAATTAATTTCTTGTTTGCCCCGACATTTGTAGGACCTTTTGATCAGTCGCTAAAGCCGTTAGTCAAAATTTCCCTAATTTAACTATACCACCACTCCAAGGGCCAGGTACTACTATTGTTACAACACCAGTTGAGAAAGCCAACTTGTTAGCTCAACTCTTTGCTTCACATTCTACTGTCGATTTCCAAAAAAAAAACACCAGCAACTGTTCCCACAGCGCAGTCAGAGCTGCCCGTCTGCTGCTACCTTCGGACAGCGTATCATTAAACGCATTTTAATAAATTTAGACAATAAAAACGCTTCTGGTAGTAACAAAAAATGCACGAGCGAACTAACACCAATTTTCTATAGTACCTACTGGAAAGAGGCTGCAGTTCAGCTACTACCCAAAAAAGGCAATGACTAATTGTACTGCTTTCAATGATATCGAAAGTTATGGCGAAGGCGATCAAGCAGCATCTTCTAAAAAATCCAGAAGGATTCACTATAATTAGCGACTAACTTATATAACACTTATTTGTTACAACTCAATAGAACACTTTGGAGAATCGCGAGCGCTTGCACTTGATATATCCAAGGCATTTGATCATGTTTGGCATCACAGATTATTGACTACGCTTTGTTTATAACTCTCATATTTCCTCAGAGATCGCTCTTTACGGCTAGAAAGGCCCAGAAATCAACTCTACAGCCTTGCAGATAACAGTATGCTTATCTATTCATTCACTTTCAATGTTTCAACAACAGCTTCTCATGGAAATATCCGCAGACAGCAGGACGTCGTTTAACTTGACAAAAATCTGGAAGAGATCCAAGTTAACGTTGCTAAAGCAGACACAGTTATGTCGGGATACTCCATTCCTCTATCATCAACATTCAATCTGCTGGACTTCAATTTAGAGGTAAATATGTCTTGGCATGTTGCATACATAGCAAGGAGAGCTCCTTAGAAGTTGAGAATTTTATTTCCAACTAGAAAGACATACACTCTAAAATAATTGCTAATTCTCCACAAAGTTCAATTTTGACCAATGATGGAATACTGCTCCCACGTTTGGCGCTCTGCTCCCATACTGCATTTGTTGGATTTTATTCAGAGGAGAGTCATTCGTCTGACAGGGGTCACAGAACCTGCTGAATTGCTCCAGAAGTGGTCATTGCTAGGAATATATGTACTGCTAATACTTTTCATCCGGATGAGGTGCAGCTTGTCACTTCTTGTACAAGCCTTTTCAAGTAGTCTTTTATATGGAGAGCCTCAACCTTTTGGAATGATCCCCACCGAGTACAATTTACAGTGATTTAAGACCAATGTGAATCAATTTCTCCGCACACGCGTCTGTCCTGTCGGACTTTAGGGATTTCCCCGCAGTGCATGTGCTATGCCCCTAAAAAAAGAATGAATGGTTTTCTAAAATTAAAAACAGTTTTGCTTTGTCGTTTTTATATCAGTAAATTTGCCTGTTATTTATTTGGTAATGCGTTAATGTGAGATAATTTTATTATTGTAATTAAGCGCTATTTATTATACTTCTCTGCGTTGCATTTTAATCTGGCTTAATGTTCGCGTATTATAATGTCAACAAACCGAGAGCTTTTTTGATCCGTTATCGTATTTCCCTTAATTTTTCATATTTTCATTTCTGCTGTTTCTAGTAATTGTTATATCTTAAAAAGTTTGTCTATTTTTCTATATTGGAATGTTTAAATATCCTGTCAATATATATAGGTCCACTCGGCCTATATTTCCCTTTCGACATATTCGTAGCTAATGGGTGTTATCTTCAAATGTTTATTTTCATAACTTCCTGAATACTAACATCTTCAACTTTAACGATTACTGAGGAATTTTTTCAACTAAGAGGTTATTAAAGGTTATGAAATCCTAATGAACTTACAAAAGCGAGTCACAAAGCGTTTTTCTGGAATGAACAGTTATTTTTAGTGTTCCGTGCGGAACACTTTGGTGTCTGTCTGTCCGTCTGTCTGCCACACCTGATTTTTTTCCGGAACTATTTGACACAGAAAATTGAAATTTGGCACTAATACAGAAATTGATGGCCTCATCAGTGTAGTTTTGAAAGTTAAATTTTGACTTAAGGGATTAGTTTAGGGGGAGAATCCTTTTGGATTACAGTAAGGCATTTGATACTGTAGATTATAGTCTCCTCTGTGCAAAGCTTCATTATTACTGCTGCTCTAACGAAGCAATAGAGCTTCTCCGGAGCTATTTGGTAAATAGGAGACAAGTTGTTAAGACAGATGACAAGACTTCGCAGCCTGGGGTCAGGAACGGGGCGTACCACAGGGCTCTATTCTGGGACCATTACTTTTTATGATATATACCATGGATCTGGTGGAATCAGTTAATGACAATTGCTTAATCCATCAGTTTGCTGATGATACACAGGTGTATGCTAGTTACAATAGGGATAATGCTGAGCAAGTGTTCCATCACTTGAATGCCACACTCAAAAATATTCAGTCATATTCGGAGAGGCAGAGTCTTAAATTGAATCTAAATCACTGGCAATTAATTTTGGTACTGTGCTGGCGGGACTTGACTTGGGTGTTGTTGTGGATGGTGTTCCTGTCCAATTGAGAGAAACTGTAAAAAGTCTTGGGCTTGTGATTAACAAAGACCTGCGCTTTAGAGGTCATGTTCAGCTTATAATGCAGAAGGCATACACAGCTTTAAGGAGCTTATATCGGAATAGAACTATTTTGACCAGAGATGTAAGGAAGAGGCTCTGCGAAGCATTAGTCTTGAGTCATGTTAATTATGCGGATGTGGTTTTTGGGCCATGTCTCGATGTTCGTTCCACTTCCAGAATACAAAAGATTTAGAACTCTTATGTTAGGTTTATTTGTGGATTGCGGAAGAGAGATCATGTTTCTCCTCAGTTGGTGGGGCTGGGCTGGCTCAATATGTTTAGCAGGCGAAAATTGCAGATGGCTGTGTTTGTTCACAGAGTCTTGGCAACGGGTTGTCCTCTCTATATTAGACAGAAATTGAGGCATCGGGTAGATGTGCACGGTGTAAATACTAGAAATATTCACCTTTTAGAAACACCAAAGCACAGAAAGGCGATCTTTGAAAGATGTTTCAGCTGTGCTGCAGTGAGTGTTTACAATTCGGTACCGCACGCTATTCAAAGCAGGTCAGTTAATGATTTCAAACTGATTTATAAGAAATTTCTCCTCGGGGATGCAGCTTGACTTTTATTTTTATTCTTATTTCTATTAGTCCTATCTTTTGGCGAAGGATTACCGTTGTCTTCTCTTTTACTTCTGTACATTACGTTATGTTTGCTGTTTTGCTGATTGATTGTTGTATGTTTTCTTCTTTTTTTCTTCCAGTACTATGTTAACTTGTATTTTTATTTTATATGATTATTATTATTATTATTTTCTTTTCTCTAAAATGATGTAATGTTATTTTATGTATTTTTATTTAGTATTTAGGCATTACTTGAATGTTGCATTATTGAAATTGTATTTTTATATTTGTTTTTCTATTTTTTTGTATCTTGTATGCTTAGCTGCTGGCTCGGTTGAGATGAGCAGTTCTTAACTGGACTTCACCGAGTTAAAAATAAAGACCTTTTATTATTATTATTGTTATTAAATCGGAAATGAAAAAAAAAAATGACCAGATCGTCAAGTGGGGTGTCAATTGAAAGCCTGTAAAAACACGAGTTCAAACATATATATAATGTAATACCTGCGCACACTTTTCTTTGTATTATTTTTAAAAATAGCAAAAAATCGCTGTCCCCCCCTTATCTCGAAAAGTACTGATCAAAAAATTTTGAAAAAACTCTTTTAATAATATATCTGATATATAAAAAAAACAAAAATTAACCATCAGTTTTCAGTAAATATCGGAAAAAAAACTTTGTCGACAAATCCTTTGGGGTGTATTTTGTGAAGTTACTGACCATTTTATACCTCCGTAACAAAAATTCTTATTTTAAAAGGAA
This sequence comes from Pachyrhynchus sulphureomaculatus, assembly GCA_019049505.1. Classification (NCBI taxonomy): domain Eukaryota; kingdom Metazoa; phylum Arthropoda; class Insecta; order Coleoptera; family Curculionidae; genus Pachyrhynchus; species Pachyrhynchus sulphureomaculatus. The sequence goes on from CM032456.1 coordinate 151,172,800, forward strand.
TCAAGGTACGGAACAATAATTGCGCAAGTCCAACTTGTACTTGACCGGTTTTTCTTTTTTAAATTCTATTTGGTTATTCCTATAAATATTTTCGATTGTTTTGATGACCTACGGTATTGTGTGAAAATTAAATAACGTTTTTAAGTTGTATTTTGTAGAGTGCTTTTTTTAGGTCTGTGACAAGCAAAATTCTGTTGTACTCGATATCAGAGAAATTAATATTATGCAATCAAAGCAACTCTTAATTATTTATATCCTACCTCTAATAGACATATACGTATCACTGAAAAACACACACGGAACAAGTTGAATGTGTGACCTACATACATTTCCATATCTCTTTAACTACAAAGTATAAAAAGAAAGTCGATAAAGTGATTTACCTAGTACTTTTCTTGCAAACATATAGTTCTAAAATAAGTTCTGAATTTGACTTTCTCAAGTAAATTTTTGTAATATGAAGAAAACCATACAGTATATCTTTCTTCTTCTTTGAAATGATATCGTCCAAAAACTATCAATTTTAACCGTATGTCAAATATTATAAAATCATTTCGTTTGCGTATTATAATGTCAACAAACTGGCAGACCGAGAGAACGAGAGCCTAACAGTTGGATAGACAGACCGATGGGAACATATATTTTTCGCGATCTGAGAACACTAAAACATAAAGAAAAGCAAAAATTGCAGGGGACCCTTTAACGACCCGGACGTAAAAACAATAATTTATCTATTGTGACAGAGGTAAGTAAGTTTCGGCTAGCTTAACTGTTGGTATTTCCAAAACTTTTTCAACTTAACATTTTTTAGGTTTCTCTGCAAGCAGGTCTCAATAATTTCTACATACTATTTCTGCCTTATAATACGATTGACGCTATACAATATTGGACCACACCACCACTTCCTCCCCTCCCCCATTGCAATTAAAAGTAATGAAAAAATAACTTAATTTTCAGATTTCCCGACTGCATAAACCCCGAAAAAGACCTGTAGTACGATTAACCTCCTACCTCACTTTTTAAACCCTTAAATATTTTGCTACAAATAATATGCTTAAAATTTGACCAGTATACCATCCAAAAAATCTGTACAGAGTGAGTCAACGATGGAGTAAAGTTCGTTATCTCTCATTTGTTTCGGGAAAAAATGTTAAATACAATAGTTTTAGGGAATGTTTGAAATTATTTTTGAGTATACAGGGTACTTAAAAAAAAGTATGGCCGATATAACATACATTTTTTTAAATTGGAACAACCTATTTTCTAATTTATTTTTAAATTCTGTGTAAAATTTTATAACTTTTTTATTAATAATGTTATATACCTAAACCTAGTAGTTTTTCTAATATTTCAATTTAAAAAAAAAAAATACTAGTTTTCAGTTTTGTAAAAAATTGCCAATAGCGCCATTGTTTCTGAAGGTGGAATACTCATAATTGGTACGAGCCTTCGTTAGAGATGAAAAAAGGATATATGTAAAGAAATTTGAGTTAGATGCTACAGTGTGTTCAAAATAAATTTATGCATTTCGACTATTTTAAATTGAAAAATCTCAAATTTTTTAAATGGTACACCCTGTATTATTATTATTTTTTCTGATAGATTTTACAAAACCCTCCAGCTTTTATTAAGTATGTCATATACCTATTTCTGATAGTTTTCGATTTACTTTGAATTTTTCAATTTTTAGCCTTGTTTTTATACACTTACGTTATAACATCATAGTTGCCAAGACAAAACAAAAATGTAGGCATTGTCAAATTTTGACATGTCTATTAAGCAAGTAAAAATAGTTTAATTTGTTGTAATAAATGATGTATAAAGGTAATAGTTATGGATTTTCCTAAAAATTAATTAAATGGTATGGTTTATATACTGGGCGAGGCGGGAAAAAAATTATCTTTTGGCAGTAAGGCTTTACGGAGCGAAGTACCCTAATAGACGTATATCATCTAGAAAATCTTTTCAGTGCTTAATGGAACGGTTTGATGGTAGTGGTAGCTTTGAGTATACGAAACGGAAAGTAGTAAACCAGAATGTTACCAATGAGGAAAAAGAAATCGAGATTTTACTTCATGTTGAAGATAATCCCCAGGTCACCAGCTGACCACTAGCTGATATATCTGACAGATCCCAATCTACGGCTAATCGCACCACGAGAAAATACAAGTATCATCCCTTTCGTATGGAACTACACCAAGAACTTCAAGACCGTAATTTTGAACGACAAGTAAACGTTTGTACCGCCATGACTGGAGCAATAGAGGCCGATCCAAATTTTTTATCCATAATAATGGTTTCTGATGAAGCTACTTTTCGCAGTAATGGAGCAGCTAACAGCCCTAACATGCATTATTATTCAACAGTTAATCCATTTTGGCTCCGGGAAGTTCAAAACCAAAACCATTGGTCGCTTAATATATGGCGAGGAATATTAAATTTTCGAATTATTGGTCCATATTTTTTCGCGACCGCTTAACGGGCCTAGATATCTAAATTTTATACAAAACGAATTATTCCAGCCTCTTGAAGAAGTTGATAACGTTGAAAGGGAACAAATGTAGATTCAACAAGACGGAGCTCCTGCTCATTACCACCGGGAAGTTCGAGAATTTTTAAACGATCGTTACTCACAAAAATTGATTGATAGGGAGGGATTCATTCAGTGGCCCCCTCGATCATGTGACTTAACACCTTTAGACTTCTTTTTGTGGGGCTACATTAAAAAATTTATGTGAATCCCCCTACAATACCAATAGATATGAAAAATAGGATACGGGATGCGTACAGGACAATAACGCCCTTTATGCTAAGGAAAGTGAAGGAAAATATAGTAAAACGACTAAACATGTGTATTCAAGTAGACGGGCATATTTTTGAAGATTTATTACGTCACAATAATCATTAGATAAGTTAAACTATATTAAAATTATTATTAACTATTTGTTTATGTTTTCACAATAGTAAGTGTATTAAAAACAAGGGTAAAAATTGAAAAATTCAAAATAATGGAGGGTTTTGTTAAATCTATCAGGAAAAATAATAAATATACACTTAAAAAATTTGAGTTTTTTCAATTTAAAATAGTCAAAATGTATAAATTTATTTTGAACCCCCTGTAGAATTTAACTCAAATTTCTTTCCATATATCTTTTTTTTTCATCTCTATAGAACGCTCGTACAAATTATGAGTATTCCACCTTCAGAAACAATGACGCTACTGGCAATTTTTTACAAAACTGAAAACAAGTATTTTTTTTTAATTGAAATATTAGAAAAACTACTACTTTTAGGTATATAACATTATTAATAAAAAAGTTATAAAATTTTACGCAGAATTTTCAAATAAATTAGAAAATAGGATGTTCCATTTAAAAAAAAAGATATGTTAAATAGGCTACATTTTTTTTGGAGTACCCTGTATACTCAAAAATAATTTTAAACAGTGCACCTTAATATTCTCTAAAACTATTGTGTTTATCATTTTTTTCGTCATTCCCGAAACAAATGAGATAATGAACTTTACTCCATCGTTGACTCAACCTATACATATCTCAAAATGCTATTGAAATCATAAAATATGAAACTGCCCCGCCCTCTTCAGCCTCTCTATGCGTAAAATAATGAAAAATAATCCAATTTTTGGATTCCTAGACTTCAAAAAACAAGAAAAAGAATATATAACACGATATATATGAAGCAACCCCATCTTATCTTCTCCCTTACCCTTTTCCCCCCTCATATGTTTTTACCATAAATATTTTTGCATAAAACTTGTTTATTATTCAACCAAAAAAACTGGTATATTACCATTAAAACCTCTTCAAATTTATCGACTCCCACCTGTTTCCTCCCCTTGACCTGAAGCAATATCGTGCAAAAATTATAGGCGTCATCTCCTTGTTAAATGGTATCTAAAGGGTGTCCCAAAATTCCCGCAAGATTTGAATTTGGCGCCATTTGTATGGTAAAGTCTTGCCAACAAAAACAAAAAACACAGCGTGACAGCTCACAGTTCAGGGTTACTAAAAATAGAGCGCTACACGAAAGAACGTGTTTTCATTGTTGAGTAATATTTTAAAAATAATGAAAGTTTGGCAGCTACAGTTCGGAATTTTCGTACAAAATATGGTCGGAATAATGATTTAACCTCATCAACTGTGAAGAGATTAATTGAAAAATTCAGGGAGACTGGTTCAATTAGTGATCTTAAACGCTCTGGCCGGCCATCAACAATTCGTTCGACATAAGACATTGAAGCAGTTCGTGAGAGTGTTGCTGAGACTCCAGGAACATCAATTCGGCACCGTGGTCAAGAATTAGGCATTTCGAGAAGCTTTCTACAGCGTATTCTCACGAAAGATTTGCTTCTTCATGCTTACAAAGTTCAATTGACTCAAGAACTGAGGCCTACTGACCACGCACAACGAAGAGAGTTTGTTGAATGGATTATGGAACAACAACAAGTGGATACTGATTTTTCGAAGAAAATCATCTTCAGCGATGAAGCTCATTTCCATCTTGATGGCTTCGTTAATCAACAAAATTGTCACATTTAGGGTTCAGACAACCCACACGTGACTGTTGCGAAACAAATGCATCCACAACGTGTCACTGTTTGGTGCGGATTTTGGGCTGGAGGCATTCTTCGAAAATGCGGTGGGCCAGGCAATAACAGATAATGGTGATCGTTATCGCGATATGATAATCCAGTTTTTTGTGCCTAAATTGCAAGATATGGATGTGGACGATATGTGGTTTCAACAAGACGGTGCCACATGCCATACAGCCCGAGAAACAATTCAATTGCAGCATGAGTCACTCCCTGGTCGTGTAATATCCCGTTTGGGTGATCAGAATTGGTCGCCCAGATCATGCGATTTAACGCCGTTGGACTTTTTTCTTTGGGATTTTTTAAAGTCTATGGTTTATGCCAACAAGCCCACGACCACCCTCGACTTGAAGGAGGAAATTAAGCGTTGTATCAACGAAAAGGCAAAACGGTCATGAAAATTTCGACAAAAGAATGCGTATGTGTCAGCAAAGCCGTAGAGGCCATTTACCCGATATGTTATTCCATACATAACCCTATACTGCATACTTAATGAATAAATAAAAAAGTTACAATTTTTAATTGAAAACCTCTGTTTTGTATAAAAATTACTTCTTGCGTGAATTTTGGAATACCCTTTTTATACCAAGCTTCAAACTGATATATCATTTCGTTCGAGAGTTATCGTGCCAACAGACCGACAGACAAACCGATCGCGATAGAAACGAGTGATTATGTTCTTCCTTCGTCATTTAGGAACCCTAAAAACGTGATTTTTTTCGCGAAACAGTACTTCCCTTTAACAAGGAAAATAAAAATGATAAAAAAAAAATCTTAGAAAAATGTTGCTGCTAAATAGGTAATTACTGGAGTAATGTTATAGTAGAGCAACTTGGTGAACATCTTAGTATTATACCAGCCAAGAACTTGATTAATTATATTTTACAATATGTTATTGTGTATCAAACTTATGTTTTAAAATGTTATAATTATTCTTATCTTTCATGTTGGAATTCGAGTTTCAGTCACTTAGTAAACAAAATTCAAAACAAACATTTTTATTGAACTTTATAATTCATATTTGTAGTACGGTATTAACCTGAAAGCAAGCGAAACGTAACTACATTAGCTCATAAACCATTAACAGTTTTGTCACGAAGCGTTAGTAGATGAAAATAAAACGAAAGAATAATTGACGGAATTCTCAATTACATCCCGAATAACCGATAAATTATTATTTTTAATTGCTGTGGAAAGTGGACGTAATAAACGAAATTTGTAGTAATGTTTGTTATGCATCATAAAATTTTATTATGCATAAATTCCGCGGGCTTTGGAATTTACGTAATAGATATGAACTCTAGGCGCACTTAAAAAACGTGTAAATAAGTAACACATGCAGCCAAGGAAGAACACAATCCAAAACAAGAATTTTTTTTTTTTGCTTCAACTTCAAAATAATTTTTTTTTCTTGGTCGACGAATACTCAAAATTTCATTTAATCAACTTTATGTTGGTGATAATAAAATATTTTGTTGAATTTTCTTGGAGATCGGTCTTTCCGACATCTTCTCCATCTTCTCCATCAACGTCGATGTAGACTACGACTATATACTATCTACATTAGCTTTACTGATTACATCAGACTTATTTTTCAGGGATTGTGGATATTTGATCACCAAGAGATACCATAAGTTTTACACTTTAATAAAGACTTGGAAGGTTCTGCCGTTGGTCACAATAACAAAGAGGAATTAAGCACTTCGGAAATCCAGACAGTGGAAGGAATATTAACTTCTATATGTCTATAGAAGTTAATATTCTAAATTAATTAATTCATATAATTATACCGCAACTTTAAATTCCATCGGCACTGTCATTTAACTTGCTAAACGTTAACTTGAACGTAAATATCTGTCTCTCCTAATCTTAATTACCTTGGAGGAATGTGTTGGTCCAGGATGCGTCGTCAATAATTGTCCTCCATGCCTCTCCATCCTGCACAACATCTATTAAGTTGTGCTTTTGTAAATTTTAAAGTAAATATACAGTCAGTCCAAAAACTCTCCATACACTACCTTCTTTTTATACTATTTTTCTATTATGGTTAACTAAATAATTGGAACTATGAGAAAACATGTTTAAATTAATATTTGAAACTTAAGCAACCTTTAGAAGTTACATCATTGTTATAAAAATGTAAACAAAATTGATGTCAAAAAAGTCTCCATACACTCAAGAACAGCATGGACAAAAACACGTTATAATCAGCATTTTATCAAGCTATCTATTGCTCGCTAAACTGAAAACAAATGAATCATTTTCAGCCATACTTTATAATCTGTTGGTAGTAATTTTGCAGTAGGGTTTCAAAGTAGTACGAGCGCATGCTACTGTTCAGTACATTGTAAAACAACGGGTTCCCATAAAATTCGACCACGCTTCGGTCGTCTCAAGACACTGACTCCACGCGAAGAGGCTAGTATTATTAGATAAATAATTATCGATCCCAAGAAAAGTTAAAAGAAGAAATACAGGAACTATTTTCGAAAAATGTTTGTTCACGAACAGTGAGAAATTTTTTACACAGGGCAGGCTATAAGGGGTGTGCAGCCAGGAAGAAGCCGTTAATTTTGGAAGCTAATCGCTAAAAGCAACTAGCTTTTGCTAGGGAATACGTTACTAAACGTCCTGAATTTTGGGGATCCGCAATCTTTAGTGATGAAACTAAAATTAACCATTTTGAGTCTGATGGCAAAACTAAAGTTTGGAGAAAGAAGAATACCGCAGTCAATATTAAAAACATTTGTTCTAAGGTGAGACAAGGAGGTGGTAGTGTTCTGCTTTGGAGAAGCATGTCCGCTGGAGGGATTGGAATTTCACATTTTATTAATGGTACCATGTTTATCTGAACATTTTGAGAGACAATTTAAGAGAAAGTGTCCAAAACTTAGCACTTGAGAAAAGGTACATTTACCAATGATTCGAAACATACCGCAAACTTGGTGCTAGAATGGATGATCCATAATATGCGACAGCAGCTTCATACACCTCCGCAATCACCCGATGTTAATGTCATCAATCTCGAACATTTATGGAAGGAACTTAAACGGTGCGTTCGTAAACATAATGTTTCAAATAGAGAAGAATTAAAAAACAGAATATTAAATGAAACCTATTTACTGGTATGTGTGTATGCGACTATCTATTTACTTGTACTTATTTCTGTGTTCTGACATAGATATTTTGTTTATATATTGTTTTATTATAATTTTTATACTTATTTACTATATGTGTGTATGCGACTATCTATTTATTTTGTGTGTTTTTAATGGTAGTTATATCTATATATTTTTATACATCATTTCTATTTTAATTTATTCTATGGCGAAACCAATGTTACCAGATATAATCAACTTGGTTAATAAAAGAATTTGAATTTGAATGCTATTGCAGATGAACGGAAAAAGCCCTCTAAAAGCATATTGTAAAATTTTATTACGCTTGCTTTGGAACTGATATAATAGATATGAATGAATTCTAGCAAAAAAGTTAAACAAATTCTAGTTAGTCTTTACAAGATAGCACAACATCTATGTAGTTGTGCTTTTGGAAATTGTAAAGTAAATATATATTGTTATAATGATGTTACAGATGTACAGAAAAAGCTCTCTAAAAGCATATTGTAAAATTTTATTATGCTTGTTTTGGAATTTATATAATAGATATGAATAAATTCTAGGAAAAAAAAACATTTTAGATATAGATAGACTTTTAGTAAATTTATATTTATTGTACGATAGCGACTGTTTATGTGAATTTAGACTGAGTTAGTTATGAGTTTTTATATGGTGATTACTCATAATTTTGGCAATGGATTCAGTCAAATTTCCATTAAGTAAAATTTAAATGATTGTATGTCTGGTGGTATTTACTGTAATTTTAACCATTTTGAATATTTGGCGTTTTTAAGTCTCTCTTTCTCATAATTTTAAACAGATTTACCTTAATCTTCTAGTTTGTCATCCACCTTTCCAGTTTATTAATACCTTCATGAAGATAATTCCTGGTTGTTCAGATTTTTCGGTTAACTAACGCTGGATAATAATTGAAACGATATAAGATTGTTGAGTATCAAAAGTAAATGTTAAACCAGACTGGAGTCAGGGACGAGATCTGAGGTAATTCTATACTGGTCTATCTAATTGTATACGGTGTTTCAAGGTAAGAAATTAAAATGTCGATTATATTATTTGAAAAGAAATGGATTATCATTTTAATAGTTGAATCGTTATTGCAAATTCTGTCGAATTCTTTACTAATATCAAAGAATACGGCTCCAGTATAACATCTTTCCTAAATTCTTGAAAAACATCAGTGGCTAGTCTGGTGAGCTGATGTGCCGCTTTGTAGTTCGCCCTAAAACCTCAACATTTCTGTGGAAAATAAACTCATTTAGTTTAATCAGAAAAAGTGTCCCCCTATTTTATCAAGGCCAGATAATAGGCTTATAGGTATATTGTTGTCAACTAATTATGTGTCGTATTTACTTTAGACAACTAAAGAAACCTTGTCGTTTTTATAGAGATGAAAAGTAGACAAAGATAAAACGCTGAAAATTGATATCATCATTTATTGGGTTTTTCAAAGATTGATATGCATCTCTGTTTAATCAAGGGCTTTTTTAATAACTTTCTTTTTAATAAGTGTTTGATTCTGTAGTAAAATATTAACATTTTTGGAAGCGTGATTCATATTTTTGTGGATATTGACTATTTATTAAATCATTTATAAAGAAAATTAACAAAAGTCTTGCATTTTTGAGATAAATTAGGTATAATAATATTGCTGAGGCGTAAACTGCCATAAAAGATATTGTTGTTGGATTTGATGGATTGTTCATATGTTATATGTTTAATTTTTTTGCTAGATTTTGCCATTTTTTTTTTTGGTGTATATAAACATTTTCTAGCTTATTTTAAATAATTTGGGCTGCTACGTTAGCTAATCGTTTAGTTTAGCAGGCACATTCGTAATGTGGTAAAATCTTTCGGTTTCTTGAAAAATATTTATGAATCTTAGCCAGGTGATTTGTCTGCAAGACTCTATTATTATATTACAGGCCTACGTATTAAATTGAAAACCTCCTTTTTTTCGGTTAATAAGTAGTAATGATTTTCTGAACCTTGTTTGTTCACAGAGATAACATTCAAATTCAAACAGCTCTTTATTATTACTAAGTTAATTGATATAAAAATTGGCTTACACTCTATTTACGGCTAATACAATTGCTATTAAGCATAGTCATCAGCTGTTTGCCTTTTGATAGACCATTCCTCATGTATAAATAAATATCATGCATTTCTTTTTTGACTTTTATAATTTTGATTGTTAGAGAAAGGATTTTTTTTTGTTTTTCGTAATTAATATTTATGTAGATTTTTGCTTGGGTCTACTGGGAAAATTGTTTCAAAAAACCCAGCTTAATATTGCCAGGTACATGGTATTATTTATGCTAGACTTAATTGTTAAACTTCTTAATCTCATTTACTCTCTCTCATTCATACATCTCATTCTTGCATACATCTCTCTTATACCTAAATAACAATAAATTAATGTATTATATATATATATATATATATATATATATATATATATATATATATATATATATATATATATATATCATCCATATCATCATCATTATTAGCTTATTCCATCCATAGTCGGATGTAAGCCTTCCCAAGTTATTTCCAATGAGCTTTATTGTTTGCTTTTTACATCCAATCGTGTCCTGCCAATATTTTTTATGTTATCTATCCAACTTGTCTGTGGTCTACCTCTGCATCTTTTGTGTTCTCTAGGCCTCCACTCAACTATACTACATGTCCATCTGTTATCGTTCATCCATGCGACATGCCTCGCCTAATTCTACCTTAATATAAATATTTGTTGTATTACATCACACGTCACTTTTGATCTTTGTATCTCGATGTTAGGAATAAGATCCTGGAATCTAATATTTAGCATTCTTCTCTTCATAACTCTTTGAGTTACCTGGAGTTTATTTATTATACTTCTATTTAAAGCCCACGTTTCAGTGCCATATGTTAATACCGGCAGTACAGAGTGAGTCAACCATAGAGTAAAGTTTATTATCTCATTTGTTTCGGAAATGACGAAAAAATGTTAAATACAATAGTTTTAGGGAATGTTAAGGTGCATAGTTTAAAATTATTTTTGAATATACCTGGTACTTCAAAAAAGTGTAGCTGATATACCATAAAATATGTTTTTTTAAATGGAACATCCTATTTTCTAATGTATTTTTAAATTCTGAGTAAAATTTTATAACTTTTTTTTTAATAATGTTATGTACCTAAACCTAGTAGTTTTTCTAATATTTCAATTTTTATAAAAAAAAATGATAGTTTTCAGTTTTGTAAATAATTGCCAGTAACGCCATTGTTTCTGAAGGTGGAATACTCATAATTGGTACAAGCGTTCTATAGAGATGAAAAAGATATATGTAAAGAAATTTGAGTTAGATGCTTCAAGGTGTTCAAAATAAATTTATGCATTTCCACTATTTTAAATTGAAAAATCTCAAATTTCTTAAATGGCACATCCTGCATATTATTATTTTTTCTGATAAACTTTACAAAACCCTTCAACTTTTACTAAGTATGTCGTATACCTATTTCTAATAGTTTTTGATTTATTTTGAATTTTTCAATTTTTACCCTTGTTTTTAATACACTTTCGCTATAACATCATAGTTGCCAAGACAAAACAAAAATGTAGGCATTGTCAAATTTTAACATGTCTATTAAGCAAGTAAAAATAGTTTAATTTGTCGTAGTAAGTGACGTATAAAGGTAATAGTTATGGATTTTCCTAAAAATGAATTAATCGATATGGTTAATATGTTAAATAAGTTTAAATATATATACATACTCGTACACACACAAATACATATACATACATACATACATAGATATACATACACATACGCATACATGCACATACATATATTATATTTATACACCATTCACACTACACTGATTTAATTACATATTTGCACTTAACAATAGTTGTGTTGTATCTTGGTTGTAATTTATGTCGACTGAAATAATTAACTTAAACTTATATTTCTTATCCTTGGGTCTTCATAGTCTATTTTTGTTAGTAATTGTTTATATTTACTTAATATAACTAATCCAATTTGCACTTGTTGCAACGCAGTCATGGAGCTTCAAAAAAAATAACTGATCTGTGGTATAGCGGTTTGTGTCAAAACTTGTGTGTATATTTTACGTCAATAGAATTTGTCGACTATTTCGTCTATGTGTTGTTTTATAGTTTGTATGTTTGTCATATGGTATAAATCATTAATTCTTATGTATCTGTCAGTTAATGTGACATGTCTTAATACTCTCTTTAGCATGCGTTGGAGTCGTTGCGTTTATGTGTTTGATCTGCCATAGCATACTAGTGCGGCATATATTACTACAGGTCTAATTATTTGTTTGTAGATCATTAATTTATTTCTTTGCTAAATGTATGAGCTTGGTGCGAGAAGTGTATACAAGTTCACAGATATTGTCTTATTATATGAAATTGAGTATGTCAGAAAACATCGACTACAATTTATTTTTCAAAATTATTTTATAATATTCTATAAAACATTGTGTAAAATATATTCTATAATTGGTGAAGTTTTTACATACTATTTAATTTGCATATCTGAGAAAAGGAGTTGTTTCAGTCCTAAAAGATAATAAGATATAAAATATTCTAATTTATTTCAATCGAATGAGCCTATTATCGTTAATGACAGCATCAGCCTACGCTCTTCTTGTGTTAACTTCATCTTTTCTTAACAGACTTTTATAAAGCAGAATAAAAACTTTCGAATGGGGAAACAATCGGTAAGCGATACACTTATTTCAGTGACTTTTTGTGTAATTTGATTATACCTCTTAGCACTGTCATCTCAGAATATCTTCTTTGGTAATTTGAATAGGTATTATTGAATTTTTTTATTATAGAGATTAGGGAAGATTCGTAGTATTTTCTTTGACGTTAAATAAATCTTATCTTGCTTTCAGTTAAGGGTTTGTTGATTATTATTCGTCCTAGTTTCTCCAGAAATATCAAGGACGGACGAAGATATTTTTTTTTAAAGGAAATGTGTGTGGTAAACGATATTTTCCCCTCCAATAAATAGTAGGTATTGCTACACGATACCAATAACAAGTTTACACAAGCTACATATTTTATCGACTTAAAAGAGAATGTAACAAGTGAGTTAACTGACCCTCAAAAATTAATAAAATTCAGAGGAAAAAATTAAGAATTAAAACTAACTAAAAGTGATTGACGATCCTATAATTGTTATTCATTCCCTTTCTTTCATTTTGACCTAAAATTTTTTTACATTTAATATATCACAAATGTACTTCTTGCATTTTCTTTGTACAAGAAAATTTAATATGCCACTGCCCATTTGAAAACAAACTTTATTTTTCACATATTCCAAAATAATATCAGACATTTTTTTTTTTCATTTCCTTGACTAAATATTAGTATTATTTTCATTAAAAAAATGGTTTCCAAAATTTTTGCATTTTCGCATCTTTTAGGTCAGCATCAATCTGTCACTATATCGGCCTCTCTATCTGTAAACGAATAAATTTTAAATAAAATTATTTATAGGGAAACATATCAGGAGTTATATAGAACCGATTTCACCTCTGATACACAGACCATCATTTGTTTATAGATTCCACATCCAACAAGTGTCGAGGTCGTTATCTTATGCCATTTTATAGTTGACATGAACTGACGGAAATATTCAAAGAGTACCGACGAACCAAACTCTCAAGATAAATCTGGCGATATTGGCTGTGGATTTAAAGATCCTGTTAACAAATCAACCCGAATTCCTTATCGTGACAAAGACTTTGTTAGTTTTTTTGATCCTTTTCTGATAAGCAATCATGAGGCTAACGTCTTTCTGACCATAAGCAGCAAGCAATAATGAGAAACTTGGAAAAATTCAAGGATTGTTTTCGAACTTCTCTGTGAATAAGCATTTGTTTAAGCTCTGATGACAGATCTAAATATACCAGAAAAATTTCTTACGTAAGATTGGCTAGCATCAAAGTTTAAATCCTTTTGTGAAGAAGTAGAAAAGCTTCCGAATACCTTATCTAACTACAGTGATCCAAAAACTCTAGTTACATAAACCATAATATCTTTTTAGTGCTCAAAGCATGTGTAAATAAATAAAACAGGAATCCAAGGAAAAATATAATCAAAAGAAAACTTTTCGGCTATAGCAACATTTCGACATAAATCTTTTGGATCGATTGCTGACAGTTACTCAAAATTTCATTTCTGTTAATTTTTTTTTCGGAAATCGTTCTTTCCAACATCTTCTTTATCAACATCGATGTACGCTACAACTACTTATTGTCTTCTACTCTTCTTCTTTACGTTAAGAATCTATAAAATCTAAAATTTCAACTCAGCTTTACTGATGACAGCAGAATTACTTTTTAGAGACTACATATATATATATATATATATATATATATATATATATATATATATATATATATATATATATATATATATTTATATGTATATATATATATATATATATATATATATATATATATATATATATATATATATATATTTATATATGTATATATACATATATATATATATATATATATATATATATATATATATATATATATATATGTATATATACATATATATATATATATATATATATATATATATATATATATATATGTATATATATATATATATATATATATATATATATATATATATATATATATATATATATATAGCGTGAAAATCCTAACACCATATATCGTAACACCTTTGTTCGTGCCCGGAACAGATGTAAAGAAATTATCGACGAAACCAAGGAGGCACACAATCAACGAATAAGAAACAAACTTCTCGCTTGTCCCAACAATTCCAGGTTCTTTTGGTCAGTCGCTAAGGCAGTTAGTCAAAATTTCACCAAATCTACCATACCACCACTCACACGGCCAGATAGTTCTATTGCAACGACACCTGTTGAGAAAGCAAACTTGTTGGCCGAACTGTTTGCTTCACATTCTAGTGCCGATTTTCAAGGAAAAACCACCTACTATTCCCATAGTGCAGTCAAGGATGCCCGATGTTGTCTTCAGACAGCGTATCATAAAACGTATTTTAATACCTGCCAGAGTCCTCAAAAACTGTGCGAGGGAACTAACACCAGTTTTCTAGAGACTTTTCAGCCTATTTCCTTCCTGTTGGAAATGTGCTACAGTTCAGCCGATACCTAAAAAGGGCAAGAAGACCTTGCCAAGCAGCTACCGACCAGTCGCACTGCTATCAATAATATCGAAAGTTATGGAAAAGGCTGTCAATCAGCATCTTCAAAATACCTTGAAGTATTCAACATTATTAGCGACCACCAATATGGCTCTCGTAAACACAGATCCACAGGAGATCTTCTGACTTATGTAACGCATGTTTGGAACAACGCAATTGAACACTTCGGAGAATCTCGAGCGGTTGCTCTTGACATATCCAAGGCATTCGACCGTGTTTGGCACGATGGACTGTTGGCTAAGCTACGCTCTTATGATATGTCTGAAAAGTTCTGTTAGTGACTCTCATGTTTCCTCAGAGAGCGTTCTTTAGGAGTCGCAGTCGACGGATTTCTTTCTAACACCTTTACTGTTAACGCCGGTGTGCCCCAAGGCTCCATACTGTCTCCAATCTCCAACTTTGCAGATGATAGTACGCTTATCTCTTCATTCACTTTGAGCGCTCGGACATCGGCTGCTCAGGCGAATATCCGCAGACAGCAGGAAGTCATTCAACTTAACAAAGACCTGAAAGAAATTCTATCTTGGGGTGACAGTAACCAAATGGAATTTAACGCTACAAAAACCCAGGCGGCAGTTTTTTCTAAAAAAGTTAACGTTGCTGAACCCGACATAGTTATGTCTGGGCACTCCGTTCCCCTAGCATCGTCACTCAATTTATTGGGCGTTAATTTGAGAGCAAATATGTCCTGGCATGAACATGTTGCAGGCATAGCAAGGAGAGCTTCTCAAAAGTTGGGAATATTACCAGAAAGCTTTGCACTCCACAACAACTGTTAATTCTTTACAAAGCTCAAATTCGACCAACTATGGAATACTGCTCCCATGTTTGGGGCTCCGCTCCCAAACATACACTGCATTTGTTGGATTCTGTTCAGAGAAGGGCTGTTCGTCTGATTGGAGACCCAAAACTGACCGGAGGCCTTTATTCGCTGGAACATCGAAGAACGGTTAGCGACTTGAGTCTATTCTACAAGTATTTTCATGGAGAGTGTTCGAAGGATGTAGCCCGCTTAATTCCTCCCAGAGCGGTGCATGTTAGAAGTACACGTCGCGCTGATACTTCACATCTGTATGAGGTTCAGCTTGTTACTCCTCGTACAACGCTTTTCAAGCAGTCTTTAATATGGAAAACATCATCCCTTTGGAATGGCTTACCCAGGGTTGTGTTTCTCACCGAGTACAATTTACAGCGATTCAAAAACAACGTGAATCGCTTTTTCCGCACACGTGTCGCTCCTGTAGCGCTTTAGCAACTTCCCTGTAACACGTGAGCTAGACCCATAGATATATATATATATATATATATATATATATATATATATATATATATATATATATATATATATATACTCGCTTGAACACCAAGAGCCACCACTCAGTTTACCACTTTAGTAAAGACCTGGAACGAATTCTGCCTTGGATCATAGTAACTAAGAATAATCAAATACTCTGAAAACCCAGAGAGCAATCGTATATCTATAAAAGATAATCTTTTAGATTACTGAATTCATATGGTTATACTGGGGCTTTAAATTCTACTGGCATCGTCATTTAACTTGCTGAATTGAAAATAAATATCCATTGAACACAACGAATTGTATCAAGTACGCATACCCAATACTCCATCGAAAGATGACACAGCAGGTTTCAAGCTGACAGAGTGATTGACACGGTCAACACTTAAAAGCAGGTAACGCTTTTCAAGAGATTCTCCTCAGACATATGTGGTTAATGTAAAATAACTGAAAATAGACAAGGCTCATACTTCAGCAGTCCACCTACTATTCTCTTATACTTCAAATGTCTGCTTTTAAGTGTTGACCATGTCAACCACTCAGTCGGCTTGAAAACTGCTGTGTCAGCTTTCGATCGAGTATTAGGTATGCGTACTTGGTACAATTCGTCGTATCCTAACATCATGTTCCGTAACTATACAACTGACGAGCCGTGATACGGTGAAACGCATCTCGGGCTGGATTTGACGAATAAGAGAACAGTGGGTGGACTGCTGAAGTATGGGCCTTGTCTGTTTTCAGTTATTTTATATTAACCAAATATATATTGATGCAGATGCACGGAAAAAGTTCTCCAAAAGCATATGGTTCCGTACTTGATAGTTGTATGTTCTGCAACAGCTGTGAATGCTATACAACGATCAGATCGAATACTGCCCCCATGCGTAGTAGTTCTCAAACGTACTCTGCATTTGCTAAATTAATCCCTAAAAAGCTATTCGCATATTTAGTTACTTTGAAGCCAGCAGAAGTCTTGGCTTTTTGAAGTACCGGAAAAGGATGTAGCTCGCTTAATTCTTACCAAAACAGTGCATGGAAGGAAGATTCATTTTATAGATCGTCGTACCACAGTCTTCAGGATATCTTTTACATAGAAAACATCATTTCTTTCCTTTCCAAGACTGTATTTTTATTGAGTACCACCCGTAGTAATTAACGATTTAGCGATTCTTTTGTATTCTGTACCCTTAAAAAAATACTGTTTAGCTGACAACACATTTTCCCATATATCAACACAGTAAAAATTATAATGGTATTTATTTGTTGATCGAATAATCTCCCTACTGGCCAATTATTAGGGCTTTCCCCATCTCCCTATGAGCCAATTTCTGACTCAAATAGCGTAGCTTAAAATCCAATTTGTTAAACACCCCTAATTAACAACACGCATTGTATTCGCGGTGCTTTTCACATATAAATAATGCAAAATATCTATTCCGTTCAGAAAGGCTATTTATAATGTAAACACAACTTAAGCATCTACTGTAATTGTCAGTTCCTTCCGGAGTATTTGATAAATTACCCGTGTGCTTTGGGAAAGTTAGAGAGCATGTTGCTGCAGTAAATCTAGATAATTATGCGTATGTCACCTACTAGTAATTATTTTATACCCATAAAAATTTTGTAAAGTTTTACAAAACTTCGATTAAAAGTTACATAGTAAATAAAAGAATAAGGATTCTTTTTACAAGGAGTTCTTAAATATGATTCTAATATAATAAAAACAACTTTATTTAAAAGATATCGCCCAAAAATAAAGACCAGTAAAACCTATAAAGCTACGAAGTTTAATAATTCGTTAAAAATGTAAAAATTCTATAGAATTAATTATACCAATCGAAGAAAAATATGATTCAATTGTTAATTCATAAGCGAAATATATATTTAGTATCTAAATAATACGCAGAAAAATATATATTGGCTTTGCGTTAACAATGCTTATTATTGACATATGCTTAGTACATATTTTTTCTCCGGGTACATGTAGCCAACCTCCTGATATAATCGTATCCTTTTTCCGACTTGAAATGTCGTGAGAACGGGAGAAATTGGCGACATGGCGTTTCTTTCCCGCCCCATGACCTCGTGATGTTTTCACTCCAGTTTTCCGTGTGTCTAGCGACATGTCCTTACTATTACTAGCCGATTATTTTCACGATGTCTGTTACCTGGGTTTTCCCCGCATCCATTCGTTGGTTTTTCGATCTCTGAGCGATATGCCTAACAGTCTTCTTTTAATAACTCTCGGGTGTACCCTTAGTTTATCAATAACCTTTTTAATCAGAACCCATGTTTCAGAACCATATGTAGATATGGTACACTCATTATAGCTTTTTGATTTTCATATTGAAGATGTACTTCTGATTGCTATAGGCAGCCCATCCCAGGCTGATTCGCCTGTTGATTATTATAGATTATCACAAAAAAGTTCTTCTTTCTCACATTTGGTCAATGTGGTTCCATGTTTGACTGACGGGCCCAAGCCAAGTCAGCACAAACACTATTACCATTACGTATTTAGGAATGACCTGAAAATGTTACATGTTTTCAAAATCTCCGACTTTTGAATGTTTCTGTGTATGTTTGTGTTCAGTCCCAATTATACTAAGTGTGGTGTGAATGTTATTGGTGTAAGACCCAGTGGCTGATATAATGAGGGGGACAATGATGACTTTTTCTTGTTTTCAGAGCCTCTTTATTTCGGTTGCAAGGTCTGTGTATTTGGTTCCGGCTAATATTTTACATCCGCTTATGTTCGATAGTTTCTTTCTGCTGGTGGCATTTCCTGTATCTGTCTTCTGTAATAGATCGGTCTTTGATGATATGCTTTTGGTAGTTTCTGATTAATATAACTTTATCCTGGATGGCAAGTAAGAAGCCTTCTGTTTCAGGGAATAGCTGCCCATTCTGTAACCAGGTGTATGATTGTTTTTTATTTACGTGGTCTTGTTCTGTGTGGTATCTGTGTTTCCCGTGGAGTGTTTTTTCTGACCCTGTTTTCATCTTTTCCTATTGTAATTGGGAGAGACTCTATGTCTCTGCTGGGTGGTCGGCCCGGGATTGAGAAGTGTGTAGTTTTTGTCTGCTTCCACTGTTGCTGTATGCAACTGCTGGTTTGTTTGGTGTGAAAGGAGTTCTTAAGTGCTTGCATTTGTTCTGATCTAATGTATATGATCCCTCTTCGTCCTGCCTTCCTCTCGATGGTAAGTCTTTCTTTGCATGCGTTGGGGTGTTGTTTCCTATATTTGGCGAATTGAAAACGTATAGGAACGTGAATGTTTTCTATGTCTGTGTGTGACCATTTGATGATCCCAAATGAATATGTAAGCATAGGTATAGCGAACGTGTTGATAGTTGAGATTCTTAGAGTTTTGTTTGTGAAAGTTTCGTGAGTCTGTTTTTGAATTCAGTTCGGAGCTTTGTTTTGATGTGAGTGTGGTTGAGTTTGATGCTTTGTTAGAAGCCTAGATATTTATATGTTTCTTTGTCGAGCATGTTCTCGAGTATTTCGTTGTTGATGGTTTCTGTCTCATGGTGGCCTTTCCATTGGCCTTCATTGATGTGGAGCACTTTACTTTTACTTATACCAAATTCCATATTGATATCTGTGGCGAATGTTTCTGTGATTTTGAGGAGTTCCTTCAGCTGTATTTTTGTGGCAGCGTAGAGTTTTATGTCATCCATATATAGGAAGTGGTTTATTTTATGTTGGTTCACTTTTTGGTGTCTGATGTTAAAGTGTTTAGTGTATTTGAAAGTGGATTGCAACAGAGGCAAAACCATACAGCGCTGAGCGAGTCTACCTAAAATATGGATGAGTTCGGCTTGTGTTTTTAGGTGGATTTTGATTTTCCATGTTTTCATATTTTGTGCGAGAAATTGCGTGAGGTATTGGTTGATTTTGTAGATATCTAGGACTCTGATTAACCAGCTGTGGGGTAGGGAGTCGAAGGCTTCTTTATAGTCTATATAACAGATGTGAAAGTTTCTGTGTTCTTTTCTAGTTCTAGATCTATGATCAGCTGCTCTTTGCATCCTCGGGTATTTTTCCTGCACACTTTCTGCTCTTCTGTGAGAATATTCTCGTCTATTTTCCTGGAAAATGTGGCTGTGATGATCTTGTATAAGGTTGGAAGGCAGGTGATAGTTCGGTAGTTTGACGAGTTTGTGGTGTCTGAGCTTTTAGGTTTGACGTATGTTATTCCTTGTATACGGAAAGTGGGGAATATGTGTGGTTGTAGAATGACTTTGTTGATTTGGTGTGTGAGTGCTTCGTGTGTGGTGGTAAACTGTTTGTACCAGAAGTTTCGTATATTGTCTATTCTTGGGCATTTCCAGTTGTGTGTGTGTTTGACTGTTTCTGTAATTCCTTCAGCTTTGATCCAGGGGGTCTTATTATTGTGTAGTTTAAGTTCTGACCAGATACTTTTCCAATAATGTGTGAGTTCTTGTTTGTTTGGTGGTTCAGACATTGCTGTCTGTTCGTTGTACATAGTTTTTCGGTAGAACTGTTTTTCGCTTCTTCGGAAGAGGTAGTTCAGGTTAGTCTATATAACAGATGTGAAAGTTTCTGTGTTCTTTTCTAGTTCTAGATCTATGATCAGCTGCTCTTTGCATCCTCGGGTATTTTTCCTGCACACTTTCTGCTCTTCTGTGAGAATATTCTCGTCTATTTTCCTGGAAAATGTGGCTGTGATGATCTTGTATAAGGTTGGAAGGCAGGTGATAGTTCGGTAGTTTGACGAGTTTGTGGTGTCTGAGCTTTTAGGTTTGACGTATGTTATTCCTTGTATACGGAAAGTGGGGAATATGTGTGGTTGTAGAATGACTTTGTTGATTTGGTGTGTGAGTGCTTCGTGTGTGGTGGTAAACTGTTTGTACCAGAAGTTTCGTATATTGTCTATTCTTGGGCATTTCCAGTTGTGTGTGTGTTTGACTGTTTCTGTAATTCCTTCGGCTTTGATCCAGGGGGTCTTATTATTGTGTAGTTTAAGTTCTGACCAGATACTTTTCCAATAATGTGTGAGTTCTTGTTTGTTTGGTGGTTCAGACATTGCTGTCTGTTCGTTGTACATAGTTTTTCGGTAGAACTGTTTTTCGCTTCTTCGGAAGAGGTAGTTGCTATCTTTTCTCTCGTTTGATTCTTTGTATCTACGGAGTCTCGCAGCATATAGGGATCGTTTTTGTTTCCAAGTATTAAGGATTTCTGGCAGTGTTCTGTTGGGAGACTTGGATTTGATCTTGTCTACACCCTGTATAACACGTTTGGACGCGGTCCCGTTTATAAACTGGGTAAGCTATCCTAGATCTTTCCTGATATTGTTTCTATTTTGTTTTCTATTCTTATTTGGAATTTTGGTTTTGTGCTGTTGGGGTTTGTTTGTCGTTGCGGGAGTTTTTGATTATTTTGTGTTAGAGTGGTGATTGCTGCTGCATATATTATTGAGTGAATGTCTTCGATTGTTTTTTTTTTTTATGGGTCTAGCACACGTGCTACAGGGAAGTCTCTAAAGCGCTACAGGAGCGACACGTGTGCGGAGAAAGCGATTCACGTTGTTCTTGAATCGCTGTAGCTTGTACTCTGTGGGAAACACAGTCCTGGGCAAATTATTCCAAAGGGATGATGTTCTCCATATAAAAGACTACTTGAAAAGCGTTGTACGAGGAGTAACAAGCTGAACCTCATACGGATGTGAAGAATTAGCGCGACGTGTACTTCTAGCGTGCACCGCTCTGGGAGGAATTAAGCGGGCCACATCCTTCGAACACTTTCCATGAAAGTACTTGTAGAATAGGCTCAAGTCGCCAACCGTTCTTCGATGTTCCAGCGAATCAAGGCCGACGGTCAGTTCCGGGTCTCCAATCAGACGAACAGCTCTTCTCTGAATAGAATCCAACAAATGCAGTGTATGTTTGGGAGCCGAGCTCCAAACATGGGAGCAGTATTCCATAGTTGGTCGAATTTGAGCTTTGTAAAGAATTAACAGTTGTTGTGGAGTGTAAAGTTTTCTGGTTCGAAATAATATTCCCAACTTTTGAGAAGCTCTCCTTGCTATGCCTGCAACATGTTCTTGCCAGGACATATTTGCTCCCAAATTAACGCCCAACAAATTGAGTGACGATGTTAGAGGAATGGAGTGCCCCGACATAACTATGTCGGGTTCAGCAACGTTAACTTTTTTAGAAAAAACTGCCGCCTGGGTTTTTGTAGCGTTAAATTCCACTTGGTTACTGTCACCCCAAGATAGAATTTCTTCCAGGTCTTTGTTAAGTTGAATGACTTCTAGCTGTCTGCGGATATTCGTCTGAGTAGCCGATGTCCGAGTATTCAAAGTGAATGAAGAGATAAGTATACTGTCATCTGCAAAGCTGTAGATTGGATTCTCGGTCTTTTCCAGCAGATCGTTAATGTAAATGAGAAAGAGAGTAGGGGACAGTGTGGAGCCTTTTGTGCTTAAGTTTGTTATGTACTGGGGTATTATGTGCTTGTTTATTGTGTTGAGGATTGATGGGTATTCTGTTTGAAGATTAAATGAGGGGCGGGATTTCTTGTTGTGGGGTCGGTGCCAGACCATCGAGCTAGATGTGACTCCATTTTTGCTTTGAGTGTTTGTATGAGAGGTGAATCGGGGTGATGTTGTGTAGATGTTGTTGAGGGTGGTGAATGATTGATTTTGTTGTTTGTGGTATGGTGTTGTGCGGTACTCGCTATTTGCCTTGTAATATTATTTTGAGTTATGCTTCTGCTGGGTAGTGGGTCCTGTTGTGTTCGATTGGGTGGTTGTGTGTGTGAGATTGGTTCGGTATCTGCCCTACTGTTTCTGTTGTTTGGTTGGTCTGTGTTTAGTTCAGCAGCTACTGTATCTTTGATGGTTTGCAATTCGAAAGATGTGAGACGATTGTTCTTGGTAATAACTCTTTTTTGGTCTATTACTTTTTGTTCTGTAACAAGTAATTGCAGATGTGGATATTCAGTCAAGAAAAGTCTGTGCAGTTCCAGTCTCAAGCCCGATGTTACTGTTTCGAGTTTGATGGCGATGTAGTAATAGCGCATCACTGTTCTATTTCATCTGTCCACTTCAACCGCTGTCTTGGTTTGCCAGCCTTGGTAGTGACATGTTATCCTCGCAAAACATACGCGGCTTGGCCTGGCCATATTATTATTATTATTATTTCAATATTTTGATTTGGTTTACCCATTGTTAAAGACTGACCGAGATATATGCGTGAGTGAGCCCTTTTTATTATTTGATCATGTATTATATATGTTTAGTCCTTTAGGAGCATATTTGTCATGAATTACGTCTTTTTATTATTCAACTGTAATTCTATTTTAGCAGCTGCTTCATATGGTTCTTCTAGCATCTGTGTTAGATCTTCCCGATTCTTCTCGAAAAGGACGATATCGTCAGCAAATCTCAAATAGTGTAGGTGCTCGCCATGAATGTTAATTCATTTGTCTTCCCATCTGAGTTTCTTGAAAAAATCCTCTAAAACCGTGGTGATCATTGTCTAATTTCTCTTTTTGCTCTCACTTTGCCTATTAGATCGTGAACTTTGATGGTAAACGTTGATGACTTACATATGTTTTCTAAAAAGTTAATGTATTTTTGGTCCATTTTAGCATTTTTAAGTAACTTGTTTATTACCCATGTTTCCACTGTGCCTTTCTGAAATTTTCGGCTGAAGTAACTTCGGAATACAGCCTATTTTCTGGTTGGTTTTTGTTAAATTTTCTCTCCAATCTGTTCATAATTATTCAAATAAGCAGTTTATATAACTGAGACAGTGAACTGATAGGTCTGTTATTCTCAAGGTTTGACGGATCGCCTTTCTTGTATAGCACTTGTATATATTATTGAATTTTTCCAATCTGCAGGGATGTGTTCTTGTAAGCATTTACTAAATACTTTCCTTAGTTTTTTTTTTATTTTCACGTTGCATTCTTTAATTATTTCAGGCAAGATATTACCTTCCTCAGCTGTTCTGTCGTTTTTTATTTGCCACATTCCTCTATCAAATTCCTACATCTCTATCTATTTTTAGCAAATTGTTGCTTGACAGTTCTTCGTACACTAGTTTTATAGCTGTGAATACTTCTTCTGACATTGGCGATTTGTGCATATACTCAGACAATTTACCGGCAGCGTTTGCGGGTTTGCGTTTGTCGATATTTTATGATATGAAGTTGCCCAAATAGCATCTCTCCTTTTTTCCACAGATTCATGGTGCCGATAAATTGCCAAACCATAATAAATACTCAGGTTATCGATGAGTGTTCCCATTAATTTGTCTTTTCCTCCAAAACCTTTGACTTTTTTTAAGTTACGTAATCGCGTACCCATACGTTTTTGCACATGATCTATACATTCCTTTTTCATTACATTTATATCATCATAAGGCCTTGCATCTGTAATACCTTTATAGGTCTCCATCACCGATATAATTTGGATATTTTATATTGTATAAAGTTGAAGATCGTTTAAATATTTCAATCACGGCATCGACTTCCATCTTACCAGCCGATCCTTCGTGATTTATTTGAAACTATTTCTCGTGATTCTGTTTCCATTCTGAATATTCTTCAGTGTCAGCCTTTTTTTCCCAAATTTGGTCAGACCGTTTGGAGCTTGCGCAGTATTAAAGGAAAGAAATAGAATGTAATAGATAACTTACTTTATATAGTTAAAAGAAATGTAATAGCTTATCATCAAGCATCTCAGTGAGTCAGTAGGTACACAAGCCGCGCACTACAGGCGGTCCGGTTCTAAGTCGAAAAAAACGTGTTACCGATTTTGCCCTGCTTTAAAACTTTTTCCCATATTCTAGACAACATAAAAAATCATTTAAGCTAAGAAAAAATCGATTTTTTAAAAAAATTTTACAGTGATGTTCACCCTTAAATTTAATATATATCATATCCATATTTAGCGATGAAACAAAAATTTTACCAGTATTTGGCATTTCTTCCGAGCCGACGATTATAATTCTGCTTGTCCTGCTTATATTTTCTTGCTCATCTACTTCCTTTAGTATTTTTGTGTCATAGAGATCTGTATAGAATGATTCAACTACATCTAGTATCTTTCTCCTGTCATCTGCAATATTGCCCAAATCTTCTATCATCTTAATTATATCTTTATTTTTTGTGTTCTCTGTCATTATCCAATAGTGTTTCAATTTGTTTGTCGTGGTTTTTTAATATATCTGATTTGCCCTACTTCTAGCGGTTTTATTACTTTTGGTGAATTCAAATGAATCTCTTTTTCCCTCCTTTATCATTTTCTCTCCTCTTCTCTAGTAGTTGTTTTGTTTCATTTGACAATTTACTCTCGGTTTTCTTTGCAGACCTAGCTATGCTCCACGCCGTCTCTCTTACGACTTTCGTCATTATTCTGTTGATGTCACGTAAGGCTTCACCTGGTGGTCTAGTGTTTTTGGGGAAGGTTTCATTTAGTTGTCTTTTATATTTTCCCCCTTCTCCTGTCAATTTTTCTAGGTTTATGTCAGATGATCTTTGTTTCATTTTACTATCCCTTTCTATTCATGTATTAATGCCCAGTTTGCATCAAACCGTCCTGTGGTCGCTACCTCTTTTAAATGGGTTGAGCACCTATACGTCAAGGAAATGATATAGTCTATTTCATTTTTTGTATGGCCGTTCGGATTTTTTCACAACTACTTGCGATTTTCTTTATTCTGAAAGATGAAATTGATTAAAAAGTGTTTCTCTCTTTCTAGGAAGTTGACTAGCATAGTTCCTCTTTCATTTTGGTTCCGAGTCCTTTCTGATACAATATTCTGTTGGATCTGTTTCCCTGTCGATCTTGGCGTAAGAGTTAGTCCTGTTAAAATTGATTTTTTAAAGCTACTGCTAAAGAATTAGTAGTAGTGCTGCCATATTCGAATACGGTGATAGTAGTATGGTATTTTTTCTCCTACCTATAGGCATTGTTCTTAGATTATAAGTTTCCACTGTTTTACGTTAATTGGCACTGTTGACCACTAATACCTTTAAGATATGGTTCTTAGACCTTCGTTGCTGTCGCGATTGAGCTGTGGAAATTGATGATTATCATCTTCGCCTAAAACTAGTTGATAAAAACTAAACGGAATGATATATGTTATGTACTAGTTTAGTGATTAATAAATGGCCACTCGGGTTGTCCATTTCCTTGCACCTTCCGTAGTAATAATAGTGGTAGTGTGGGTGGGGCGATTTAAAGACAAGCAAACAGACCATAGTGGTCCTTTTCGCCGACGCCACTTAACGTCTGGATTTTGTTAGCCAGATGGAACTTACAGTTAAACGTGGGATCCAAAGCATATGATTGACAGATGATACTCTCTTTGCTTTCTCTTTTACCCTCTTGTTATTTTTTATAAATGCTCAACCTTCTAATTTCTTTATGAACGCGAATGTGCGAGGGTACTAACACCAGTTTTCTGTAGACTTTCCAACTTATCCTACAGAAAGGGAATATTTCCTTCCTGCTGGAAATGGGCCACAGCTCAGCCGATACCTAAAAAAGGCAAGAAGACCTTTCCAAATAACTACCGACCAGTCGCACTGCTTTCAATAATATCGAAAGTCATGAAAAACGTTATCAAACAGCATCTTCTAAAATATCTTGAAGGATTCAACATTATTAGCTATCACGAATATGGCTTTTGTAAACATAGATTAACAGGAGATCTTCTGACTTATGTAACACATGTTTGGAACAACGCAACTGAACACTTTGTAGAATCTCGAGCGGTTATTCTTGACATATCCAAGACATTCGACCGTGTTTGGCACGATGGACTGTTGGCTAAGCTACGCTCTTATGGTATGTCTGAAAAGTTCTGTTTGTGGCTCTCATGTTTCTTTAGAGAGCGTTCGACGGATTTCTTTCTAAGACCTTTACTATCAACGCCGGTGTGCCCCAAGGCTCCATACTGTCTTTTACTCTCTTTCTCATTTACATTAACGATCTGCCGAAAGAAACTGGGAATCCAATCTACAGCTCTTCATTCACCTTGAACGCTCGGACATCGGCTTCTCAGGCGAATATCTGCAGACAGCAGGAAGTCATTCAACTTAAAGACCTGGAAGAAATTCTATCTTGGGGTGACAGTAACCAAGTGGAATTTAACGCTACAAAAACCCAGGCGGCAGTTTTTTCTAAAAAAGTTAACGTTGCTGAACCCCACATGGTCATGTTGGGGCACTCCATTCCCCTAGCATCGTCAGTCAATTTGTTAAGCGTTAATTTGGGAGCAAATATGTCCTGGCATGAACATGTTGCAGGCATAGCAAGGAGAGCTTTTTAAAAATTGGGAATATTATTTCGAACCAGAAAGCTTTACACTCCACAACTGTTAATTCTTTACAAAGCTCAAGTTCGATCAACTATGGAATACTGCTCCCATGTTTGGGGCTCCGCTCTCAAATACACACTACATTTGTTGAATTCTGTCCAGAGAAGAGCTGTGCCTCTGATTGGAGACCCGGAACTGATCGGCGGCCTTGATTCGCTGGAACATCGAAGAACGGTTGGCGACTTGAGTCTGTTCTACAAGTATTTTCATGGAAACTGTTCGAAGCTTGTAGCCCGCTTAATTCCTCCCAGAGCGGTGCATGTTAGAAATACACGTCCCGCTAATACTTCACATCCTTATGAGATTCAGCTTGTTACTACGCTTACAGCGCTTTTCAAGCAGTCTTTTGTATGAAGAACATCATCCCTTTGGAATAATAAGCCAAGGGCTGTGTTTCTCCCCGAGTATAATTTACAGCGATTCAAGAACAACGTGAATCGCCTTTTCCGCACACACGCCGCTCCTGGAGCGCTTTAGGGACTTCCCTGTAGCACGTGTGCTAGACCCATAAAAAAAAAGAACGTCTTGATGACATTGCGGAGCAATATGTTTGTTAACATTGGTATTTAAATCTTTTAGCTTGACTTCTGACCTGCATATTCGTTTGCCTTCCAGTTTAAGTAACCACGCAGTACTAACGTACCTTCGGTACTTTTTCTGTCAAAGTAAGCACCCAATTGTCGAATGTCTTTTCCACCTCTAATGCAATTGCAAAGCTCACTGACGGTCTACATCCGCTAAGTTAGATATCATACTACGAATTTCTGATTTACTTACTAGTGTTCAGGACGGAACATTAATAAGTAGATCACTTCGGTGTCTGTCTGTCCGTCGGTCACCCCTGATTTTTTCCGAAACTATCTGACAGAGAAAGTTGAAATTTGGCACTAATATAGAAATTGTTAGCCACATCAGAGCCGTGTAGTTTTAAAAGGTAAATTTCGACTTAGGGGATTACTTTTGGAGGGTGAAATTCGAAGGTGAAAAAAAATTACCAGGTCGTCGAGTGGGGTGTCAAATGAAAGCTTGTATAAACACAAGTTCAAAAATATATATAATGTAATACTTGCGCACACCTTTCTTTATAACATTTTTAAAAAAATTCGAAAAATAGCTATCTCTCAAAAAAATGATTAAAAACTTTCGAAATAATTCTGGAATATTCTCCACAGGATGTAGATTAAACGAGAATTATTACGAGTTTAATAATTTATCTGATATATAAAACAAAAACAAAAATTTCAAGGCCATCAGTTTTCAGTAAAGATCGGAAAAAAACTTTGTCGAAAACTCATTTGAGGTGTGTTTTGTGAAGTCACTGATTATTTTATACCTCCGTATCAAAATTTTCTTATTTTAAAAGCAATCAACGAACAAAACACTAATTGTGCGCACACTTGGCCGTTTTTTTTAATACATTTAATTCAAAAACTTACTCTTGTATTTTGCTTTCTAAAAATATTTCCTTTCAATTTGTGCAAAACTCGAGCCGCACACTAAAAAAAGTACATGTTTACTTACATTCTTGTTCATAACCTTATATTTTGAATAATCCAATATACTAAATTGGAATAGGCTGTTGACAGTTAATATAAATCAAAAGAATAAATACACTAAAAGAGTGAATAACAAATTGAAAACGACTCTTGTATTTAAATGCTTAAAAAGAGAAGCGTATACTGAAAAAAATAGGCCCATTAAACACAGTCCCGGCTAAAAGATGTAAGCCGGAATGGCGTTATCTAAAAGTTAACAGACCATTTAATGACTTAAATTTGAATAAATAAGGCCGTTAGGAATAAACTTGAAGGTAAAAAGTCTAAGCTAAGCAATATTTAGTATTTTCAGGTCGAATATTTTAAACCACTACATTAGAAAACTTTGAAAGTTTACTGAGATCGTTAGGACTTCTTTTGTATAAAAGAAGTCAAAAGTGCTAGAGCTCCAATTACCTACTACGTAGATCTTCACACCTTCAGCATATACGTATTTGTAATAAAAGTTTCATATGAATACGTGTGTAAATTAGAATGTCACCCGGTTAAATATTTTGGTCATCACTATTATGTTTTATAACATAACTGAAATCCATATTTATTTTCCTCTATTCGTAATGTTTACAAATAAATTTCAAATAAAACTATTTCTCATGTCGTATACGTCAATAATTTCAGTTTAGAATCTCCCTTAAAATTATTACTTTTATATGATTTATTCTCACTAATCGTATGTATCTGGTCAAAATATGTAATCCTTAAGAAGTTCATGTCTGATATGTGGATGCAAGTCTAAAAATACTGCAAACAGTAACGTAGTTCCTTGTAGATTCATATAATATTTTTAAAATATTTGGTTCTAGCCGTGCCTGCGGCTCCGCTTGCGTGGACTTGATTCACTACTATCGTCACTGCTTATTTCTTATGTTACCTAACGTAATAAAATATCTGCCATTATTTCCCCTCATCTTCCATTATTTCTCCTTATCTCCCATTATCTCTACATAATTTCCATTATCTAGGCTTATCTCTGCTCATCTCCCATTATTTCTCCTTATCTCCCATTATCTCACCATAATTCCCATTATCTAGACTTATCTCTGCTTATCTCCCATTATCTAGGCTTATCTCGAATTATATAGAACATATGTATAAATTTATAAAAACACGTAAATCGGATAAGTGGTTCTCAAGTAATAAGCGCACTAACGGACAGACAGACAGAGAGACGTTGCATTTTATATATAATAATCTTTGCAACACGATCTTGTTCCATATTTAATTGTTTAGGCAGTGTATTGCAAGAGAACGCGCTAACGGTAACCTTTTTTCCGACTTGATTCACTATTGTCGTCACTGCTTGTTCTTTATGTTACCTAACGCAATAAAATATATCCTATAACCTGGCCAGAGAATATATGTATGTTTTAAAAAAAAAGCAAGTAAATCGGATAAGTGGTTCTCCAGTGATAAGCACACAGACAGACAGACAGACAGAGATACATTGCATTATATATACATACATATATATATATATATATATATATATATATATATATATATATATATATATATATATTATAGATGTAATAAAATATATATCTATAACCTGATCAGAAACATATGTATGAATTTAAAAAATCACGTAAATCGGATAAGTGGTTCTCGACGGATAAGCGCACTAACGGACAAATAGACAGACAGAGAGACGTTGCATTTTATATATATTATAGATAAAGATTATTATTATTATTATTATTATATAACCTGGCCAAAGAATATATGTATAAATTTAAAAACAAGACACGTAAATCGAATAAGTGGTTTTCGCGTGATAAACGCACTAATGGACAGACAGACAGACAGACATTGCATTTTATATATATTATAGATTATAGATATTCTCTGCTACATAATATTGTTCCATATTTAATGGCATACACAGCGTATTACAAGGGAACGCGCTAGCGGCAAACTTTTTTCCGACTTCATTCACTATTATCGTCACTGCTCATTCCTTATGCTACCTATCGTAATAAAATATAGCATATAACTTGGCCAAAGAACATATGTATGTTTTTAAAAAAAAAGTACGTAAATCGTGGTTCTCCAGTGATAAGCGCACAAACGGACAGACAGACAGAGAGACGTTGCTTTTTATATATATTATAGATTATAGATGATTACGTAATGGAAAACCAAATAAATTAAATTTAATTCGAGGGACAGTGTAAGATTTCAACCATAAAGCCCATCGAATAGTAACATCGAACGACGTAGTATGCCTGATAATTCCTGATAAACTCATCGTCCGTTTAATGAATTTGAAACTACACAGATAAGATGCTAGAATTTTCACTTTCGCGGTTATTTTTCTCTTTTCAAAAATGTAGAAATTTTATATAGATTTCTGATAATATCTGCGTATTACATACTACATAAATATTTAACCAATAAGAAAACGATAAAAATATTAAACTATATCTTACCATCAATTTAAAAAAAAAATATATTGTTTTAACTGGCCCTGACCTCTTGAGTTTCTGGCACCAATTAATGCAAGGCATTTGGTACCCTTTAATATGGTAATTGTCAGTATACGAGGGCAGCCTTTTAAGGGGGTTACATCAGCGTTTCTCAACCTTTCAGTATTTGCGACCCAATTTTCAAACATAATTTTCATCACGCCCCCCCCCCCCCCCTCTCATACAATAACAATGCATGCAATAATAATGTATTTTCGGTATTTTGATGCTACATCTACACTATGATCTTAATTACAAACCTTACAAACAACTAAGAATAAATAAATTTATTCATATTTGGCAACACATATCTGCTGCATTGACAAAACTAGAATCGATGCCTCTCTATTGCTCTCTGTCACTTTTACCATATCGGTAGAGGCTTCGCGAGAAGGTCCGAGTTGTCTCGAACATTCGGAAGGTCTGCCCAAAAGTGTATAAATGCTGCACCTCATTCAATTACAGCCCGTCTTAGTCGAGTTGATCCTTTTACTGCTATCGGATTTATCGTGAATGTGTATCTTGTAATTTACGTGTTAATTGAAATTCAATTTATTAAGTATTCACGGCAGTAAATTTATACCGAACCATGGATAAATTTTTAAGGAGGGTAAGCGAGCATTAGACGATAGTGAAACATCAACAAGTGCACAGACGAGCGTAGTTCCGAAAATAAAATCAAGAAAATATTCTCAAGAATACTTAAATTTTGGGGTTACCAGTCCTGAAATAAATAAAGAAGAAAGGTCTCTATGTGTTAATTGCTCAAAAATCTTGGCAGCAGACAGCATGAAACCAAATAAACTTAAACAACTTTTGGAGACGCTTCATAGTGAGTACCTTAACAAACCCGAGGATTCTTCGAATTAAAATTAAAATCATATGTAAAGCAGAAATCGTTTTTTAACCCTGCTTGCGGGGCGCCTAGCCTCTGAGACACGACGCTCCGACAATCAGTCGGCAATTTTCGTAACATCGTTGCAACCGCTTAGCGGTTCGTCTACCTGTTCATTTTTGGCCTCAATACCCGCATAACAATCGGTGGTTGTGTACGTATTTTAGTTTTTAAATTATTTTGATTTTGGTCTGTGAGACCCGGCGCCCCGGTTTGCGCTTTTCTTTTTACATTCGGCTGGTTTTACTTTTCAACGGTAAGTTAGCATAAATAAAATTTATTTTGCATTATTTTATGCATATTAATTATTTATTAGTTACTATTTTATCAAAAATAGTATCTCTTTTGTTTAGCAGCGATGTCTACTTATTATGAGAAAGAGCAGGAGAAACTCCGCCAATTATGGGAAGAAGCTGATTCAGATGAAGAGCCGGATGACGAAGAAGAGGAGTTAGCTTTAGAAGAAAATATAGTAGAAACCCGAAGTACCGATAGTGAATCAGAACAAGAGTGCGATGATAGCAGTGATGACAATGTACCTCTTGCAAAATTACCAAGAATTCCAGCTTTCATTGGTAAAAACGGAACCACGCGATGGCAAAAAACATTGTCTAAACAAAACCGTAAGAACGAGAAAAGAAAATATTATTGTTCGGCTACCAGGCGTCAGGAACTGTGGGAAAAACGCCAAAACAGCCATGGAGTGTTGGTCATTATTTTTCAGAGATGAAATGCTTAACATTATAGTAGAAAACACAAATCTCTACATTTCTGGATTGGCTCAAAATTATGCAAGAGAGAGAAGAGGGAAACCCACGGACATTTGTGAAATAAAAGCTTTTCTTGGATTATTATATTTGGCGGGGACCCTCAAAACTGGACGACTTAATACAAAAGAGCTATGGCAAAGAAACGAACTCGGGATTGAAAGATTTTGGTTGATAATGTCTCACGATCAATTTCATTTTCTTCTTCGATGCCTTCGTTTTGATGACTTGACGACAAGAGAAGCAAGGAAACAAGTTGACAAGCTAGCTCCAATCAGAAGCCTATTTGACTTTTTTGTTGAAAACTGTAAAAACACATATACTGTTGGAGCAAACACAACAATTGATGAAAAGCTTGAGGCATTTAGGGTGCGATGTGATTTCAAACAGTATATTCCAAGTAAACCTAACAGATACGGTATAAAAATATTTGCTTTAGTTGATTCCTCTACATCTTATGCTTCAAATCTGGAGGTTTACGTCGGAAAGCAGCCTGAAGGTATATATGAACGCCCTAACGATCCACAAAATATAGTTTTGAGACTAATAGAACCTATATCTGGGACTAATCGTAATCTTACGTGTGATAATTGGTTATACCAGTGTTGAATTGGTAAAAAAATTACTTGTGGAGCATAAAAACCACGTACGTGGGTACAATAAAAAAAAATAAAAGGGAATTGCCTCTAGAATTCTCCAACACAAGAGCTCGCCCTGAATTTTCTTCAATATTTGGCTTTCAAAAAGTTATGACTATTGTGTCATATATTCCAAAGAAATATAGAAATGTTAATCTTATATCCAGTTTACATCACGATGATAGGATTGATCCCTCTACGGCAGAAAAATGCAAACCCGATATAATTACTTATTACAATCATACCAAAGGAGGTGTAGATAATCTCGACAAATTGTCTGCTACCTATAACGTAGCAAGGAATACTAGAAGGTGGCCGATGGTTATTTTTTTTTTCAATTATGAATATGGGTGGTGTAAATTCCCAAATTATTTTTGCTTGCAATAATAAAACTTATAAGATTGAAAGACGATTATATCTAAGAGATGTTGGACTATCCTTGACAAAAGAACACTTGGAGCGACGTTCTTATGAAACAAATGTTCCAAGGTCGGTAAGGGAAAGAAGACAAGAAGTTGCTGGAACACAAGAACCCAATATAAATGAAGAAGTCCAACCAGGTAACAGAAAAAGATGTTTTTTTTGTAAAAAAGATTCAAAAACCAAATATTTTTGCATGGTGTTGTGAGTGCTCAGAAATTGCAATGAATCAATAAAATCTGTTGATTTATGATATTTTTACAATGTTTTGCTAAAAATTTTTTTTTTTCATCTTCAAGTTATTTTGTTTGTAGTTTTTAGGAAATGTTTAATATTTTTGACAACAAATATTTAAAAATTAGATTTTTGACTGTGTATACTTAAACCAGTTTTATAATATAAGATTTTGTATTTAAAAATGTGTATTTTTTTTCCAATAAAATATTAATTTATCACTTTTTTTTTTAACAAGATTTTTTATTGATGGGTTTGCGAGACCCAGCACCCTGGTTGGAGATTTAGTCGGCGGCGCCCGGCCCGCAGGGTTAAAAAAACTTTGTCTGTGAATGAAAAAGCTTTACTTGCCTCTTATAAAGCTTCATATAAAATAGCCAGATGTAAAAAACCTCACACCATTGGTGAAGAGCTTGTTTTGCCAGCAGGAATTGAGATTGTAGAAACTATGTTTGGAGATAATTTTGCCAAACAATTGCTATCCATACTTATATCAAATGACACTGTTGCCCGTCGAATTGGTGATATACCTGAAGATGTACAGCATCAGCTTTTCGGGAGGTTGCGTGACAAACTGTTTTCAATTCAGCTTGATGAGGCAACATATAGCAATAAAGATGCTTATTTCATTGCCTATATTCGATTTTGTGATGGTATGTCAGTAGTAGAAGTACTATTTTTCTGCAAACGAATAGAACTCAAAGCAACATCACTCGCATTATTTGCTATCTTAAATGATTTTATAAACGAGACAAATATGGAATGGAAAAAATTGCGTCGGAATATATCCCGATGGTGCTCATTCAACGTCTGCAAGATTTTAAAGGGTAAAAGCACTTGTGAAACAAAAATCTCCACTGTATGTGTGGACACATTGTATGATCCACAGAGAAGCTCTGGCTTCCAAAGGAATGATGCTCTGAATATTGTGCTCACTACAGTGGTAACCGTAGTAAATTATATTAAAATGAGCCCCCTAAAATCTAGAATTTTTTCTGCGCTTTGTAAAGACACGGGTGCCGAACATTCAGCGTTATTGCGAAGCAAGATGATTATCACGTGGGAAATGTTTGCAACGTGTTTATGAATTAAGAAAGGAAATCGCCATTTTTCTAGAAGAGGAAAACCGACAGGAAGCCGAGAAGTTTCGAGATAGTTTACTTGTGATGAAATTGAGCTACTTGGTCGATATATTCGAGAACCTAAATACTTTAAAGCTTCAACTCCAAGGAACAAATACACATATATTCGATACAAGTGATAAAATTAATGCTTTTTGCAGAAAACTGGAATTGTGAAGCAGAAATGTGAAGCAAAAAAACCTAGAAATGTTTGCAAATGTGGGTGAATGTGTTAAAACATACAAAGCTGAAGAACAACATATGAAAGTTGTTTTAGTAACCATTGAAAATCATCTAGCCATGTTGACAAAGAATTTTAAAAAGTATTTTCTTACTTGGTAGCAAGTTACGAGTGGGTTAGGGATCCATTTCAAAATACTCCCGAAGTGCTCTCAACTTCCGAAGAAGAAATCTTCATAGACTTCAAGGAAAGTGGCAAAATCAAAAGACAATTTAATAATAAATCACTATTTGAATTTTGGGCAAAGGTGAGTTTTCTGCACTAAAAACAAGAGCATTTCGTATACTATTACCATTTTCAACATCCTACCTTTGCGAAACCGGATTTTCTGCGGTGGCTGCTTTGAAAACAAAATATATATCTCAGCTAAGTATAGAAAAAGAACTTAGAGTGTCTATTTCTAATATTAAACCATCCTTCGAAAATCTTTGCTCTGCAAAATAGGCCCAAAGGAGTCAGTAATAATTATTAAGCTTGTTTTTAATTTAGTATTGATATGTTAATTTTTTTTTATGGGTCTAGCACACGTGCTGCAGGGAAGTTCCTTAAGAGCTCCAGGAGCGGCATATGTGCAAAAAAAAGCGTTTCACGTTGTTCTTCAGTCGCTGTAAATTGTACTCGGTGGAAAACACAGCGCTGGGCAAATTATTCCAAAGGGATGATGTTCTCCATATAAAAGACTGCTTGAAAAGCGTTGTACGCGGAGTAACACGCTGAACCTCATACGGATGTGAAGCACCAGTGCGACGTGTATTTCTAGCATGCACCGCTTTGGGACGAGTTGAGCGGGCTACATCCTTCAAACACTTTCCATGAAAATACTTGTCAAGTCGCCAACCGTTCTTCGATGTTCCGATCAGTTCCGGGTCTTCAAACAGACGAACAGCACTTCTCTGCACAGAATCTTACAAATGCAGTGTATGTTTGGGAGCGGAATTATTAGGTAAATTATTAGGTAAATACATTGTGCAGTACTAGTACAATCCTATTTATAGGTATATTATATCAGTGTAAATGTGTATTTTATTTTTTATTATGTCAGAATGTATTGCTTTTGCTTTTCTTTCAATAAATTATATCAAATGTTTTTAATGAATGTTTTTAATAATAATTTCTTTTCGATAGGCTCGTGCCCCCCTAATAGTGTAATCACGCCCCCCTAGTGGGGCGCGCCCCACGGGTTGAGAAACGCTGGATTACATACACCTGGGCGCTGTAAAAAGTACGTATATTTAAAAAAAAATATTTCAAAGGTTATTAAGATTCTAATATTTACGGTCACAAAAGAAAGGCGATTATATATTTTTATTGAATTTTAATTTATAACAAAATTTTTTTTAAATATATTTTAAATGATAACATTATTTTTTATCGGGTTAACTGATGAAAACTATGGCGCCTCCTTGTCTTCACAAAAAATAATCCAAACTGCAAAAATAAAAATTAATCTTGTAAAATAATGTAGTAATTAAAAATTGTCGAAGGGTTTTTTTTTCAAAAATAAAAATTTTACAGTGTTTCAAACTTTAGTATACCATTTTCGACCAAACAATTTATGTTTAATTATTAATAAAACATTGTCTATTAGAAAAATTTTAAAAAAGTAATTATTAAGATTTAATAAAGCAAAAGTTAAAAAATATTAAAAATTGACTGAGTAATATTGCAGACAGTGTCTAAAAACAGGTAACGGTTCCAATCCGACGCCAGGTCACATTTAATGCTATAACTTTGTAATGGATTTTGATTTTCTCAATTTTTTATTTTTTGAATAAATCTTAGAAGTATAGAGAATAAAAATTCCTAAAAAAATTGAATTTTTGAAGGTTAAAGGTGTATATAACCCCTTAAGTTTTTACAAACGACCCCTAGATGGCGCTATTGAGATGTGACATTACCATTGCGGTAAAATTTGATACTTGTTATTGTTAAAACAGTGGCAGCTGAGAAATTGGCCTAGTAGTTTGTTTACAGTGAGCGTTTAAAAAAAAACAGTTTTGTGAACAAACTGAAATTTCACATGAGGGTCTTCGTTGAACAACTTTTTACGATTTTAGTAAAGGCCTAACTCAACAACAATGCTTCCAATCGCTTAGTTGAACTTTTTGTAATGAATCACCAGCAGAAAAGACTGTTTACAATTGGTTTGCAGAATTTCGACATGGTCGTGCTTCCGTTAGCGATGAATTTCGTGAAGGTTGACTAAAATCAGCTGTTGTTCCAAAAAATATCGATGCTGTGAGCAACATGTTTGAAGAGGATTGGCATATTACTTACCGTGAGATAGAGGCATCCTTAGGCATATCGCAGACTGCAGTAAATTCGATTTTGCATGAACATGAATCGTGTCAATTTGTATAAGGAAATGCTCAAAAAATTTGACCGAGGACATGCAAAATCCGTATACAAGATCGTAACAGGAGACGAAACTTCAATATATTTGTATGAGCCGGAAACTATGTAACAATCAGCTGCTTGGGCATTCCAAAATAAACCGAAACGAACAAAAGTGGTTCGTTCGCGAAGCACTTTCAAGAAAATGATAGCTTGTTTCTTTGGTTATACTGGACATGTTGCAATCTTGCTTTAGAGTATCGAAGAATGATTAATGCTGAATTATATACAACACATTGTTTGCCAGAAGTCATCAATAAAATCAGGAAAAACAATCGAAACAATTATTTGACGGAGAAGAACATCGAATTAATGTCTCATTGTCCGTATTCACATGATATATCGCCTGACTTCTCTTTGTTCCCGAATTCTTAAAAAAAATGCGTGGACAGCGGTTTTTATCACCTCAACAAGCTGTTCTGCTGAATCTTTCCAAAACCATGTTTTTGAGGTACCAACTTCAGAGTGGAAATAATGTTTTGAGAAATGGTTCGAACACATGCAAAAGTGTATAAATCTTAAAGGCGAATATTTGAGAAACAATAAAATGATTTGTACTAATTTTTTTCTTTCATTGTTTTTGTAAAAATTTAAAAGGTAACCCTCGTAGGGGAGTTTCTCTGGTGCATTTTACTGAACCTGAAGTAGGTAATCCTGAATGACATATGACATTACTCATGGACATTGACTCAACGTGCTTTTATCTCGTAGTTTGAAACAAACACTTTCAACGTGGCTGTTATTAAACAGCTTCAACCCGGTTGGGACTCAAACAGCCCTAAGATGATTGTGATTCAAACGGCTTTAAGATGGTTGCTTTTGACAATCGAAAAATGTCGCTAGGTTCTTGACTTATCCGTCAAGAACCTAGCGACATTCTTCGATTGTCAAAAGCACAAAGAGAAAGCACAGCCAGGCTCTTTCTTTATAGAAACAGGCCTTTAACACAAACTATAATTTTACATTTTTAGAAAACTGCAAACGCAACCCGAACTCACTTTGGGAAAAATGGAAAAGTAGTGCTAGCAAATTGTTATAAAATAGAGCGAAATCTCCTCTAATAATATTTCTCACTACACGGAAATTTAGTAAGTCAAACCAAACGAGACCGTATTTTACAATTCCCTTTATTATCGATATTTTTTAAAATATCGTAAGCATCGGAAAAAACGATCGTTCAAACTTCCTTATTCGCAACCGTTCCATATCAGCAGATTATTTTCCTCCTGTCGATTTGAAATTTTCTACTTACCGACTTTCAAAAGAAAATCGTTGCTTACTGAAAGCTAACATTGTTAAATGCTTTCTTGCTAATATTTTTTAAATCAGACATCAAATTTCCTGAAATAAAATTAGTCTGTAATAAAGCTACCTACTGGTCTACCGAAGTTAAGTAGCTTAGCATTTGCTTTAATGAAAAAATTGTTTGGAACCTAAGTACTATAAATTTATTTAGAAAAGGTAATATGAAACTTTCAGAAACTTATTCCTTACTAAATTACAAAAGTAAATTGAACACGAAAACAAAACCTATACTTTATAAGTCCATAACAAGGTTTGTTTTAACTTTTGATACATCATCTTGGTGTATCCTGAGTAAAACAAATCTAATAATTAATTGAAGTGTCCGCTACTTTATGACTGTACATTATAAATAAACGAGAGAACTTATTTACTTTGTTAAACAAATCACTATCAGAACGTTTTATAATCATCATCTACTAAACCGTGGTCACGTAACTTTTAGCCTGTTCAATTTGTTGTTTTATTTCTGAACAGGCTAAAAGTATCATTCACGATAAAGATAAAATTAAATTGATAAATATGAATCCCCAAATCCCACAACTTTATTCACTCATAAAACTACACAAACTTGACCACCCAATCAGACCAGTTGTTTCCTACATGTCTGCTCCAGCATATAAGACGTCATCCTTTTTAATTGATTTAATCAAACATCATACCAAATTTGAACCTAAATATAGTATTAAAAACTCATACGAACTCGTGAATAAAGTTAAGAATATAACAAAACCAGATAATTCTAAATTAGTCTCTTTCGATGTCAAAAACTTATTTCCAAGTGTTCCCCCAGACGAAACAATAATTTTAATAGAGAACCTATTAACAAAAAACAAAGTAAATGAAGTTATAAAAATGGACATAATTAATTTATTAAGAACTTGCCTAAGACAAAATTATTTTTAATTTAATAATACATTCTACAATAGTAAGGAAGGGTTAATTATGGGGAGTCCATTAAGTCCATTACTTGCCGAAATTTTCATGGACAGTATTAAAACAATGATATTTAACAACCATAATAACAATAGTAATAATTGTCTATACTGGTATCGATACGTAGACGATATAATTGTATGCTTTACAGGTACGGACAGACAACGAACTCACTTTTTACAGTATATTAATTCTTTACATAGAAATATCAGTTTTACAATGGAAGAAGAAGTCGAAGAGAAAATTAATTTCCTAGACTTAACAATCAGTAAAGCCATGAAAAAACATGAATTTGCAATATATCACAAACCTTGTCATACAGATACCACAATTCATAATAGTTCTCACCACCCTAACCATCATAAACTTGCAGCTTATCATAGTTTTATACATAGACTAACTAATATCCCCTTATCAAAAGAAAATTTTACTAAAGAATTAAACTACATAAAACAAGTAGCCGTTAACAACGGTTATTCGGTTACTTTAATCAATAGTATCGTTAGGAAAAAACTTAGACACAAGGCAATCTCAGAAATATACCCACGTTTTAAGGACAGAAATACCACTTTTAAATGCTTAACCTATTTCGGCAAACCAACGGAAAATCTGGGGAAATTTTTAAATCAAAAAAATATCAACATAGCTTACAAGACTAACAATACTATAGGGAAATATCTTAAAAAAACTACAAACCACAAATCAATAAAGACAATAAATCGGGGGTTTATCAATTAACATGTGGGTCATGTCCTAAAACATACATCGAACAAACTGGACGTACATTTAGACAAAGAATTACAGAACACGAAAAAAGTTTCATCCATAGAAAATCTAATTCAACATATGCTAATCATCTTTTAACAGAAAATCACACATTTAACAAGAATTTCAAAATTTTACACACCCAACAAAAAGGTTTAAAACTAAACCTTTTAGAGACAATGCAAATAAATCGATTAAGGACTACAGGTACCTTACTCAACGACCAGGTAGATTTAAGCAATTCACCATTATTGAATTTATTCTCCTAACTCCAAATCTGTGTGGATTTCCCAACACTATCAATGTAATTTAATTATGTGTAATATTATAATTAAGAAATTATATAAAACTGTGAATATTAAACCTAACTTGACAGTGTAAAATTTAGATCTGAAGAAGCTGCATCGACAGCGAAACGCGTTATCGCAATTTAAATAAACCAGTGGAAATTGACTAAAAACAGTCTTTTATTATATATTAATAATTTTATTCAGGTAAAATTTCAAAAAAAAAAAATGTTACCAAATACCACTTTGTGCAGCCAAAATTTAAGATAATAGTAATCAAAGAGAATAATTTTATGAATAACTTTAACAATACTCTTAAGAAGTTTATTACTGAAATATTAGCTGTTGAATAACTGTAACCTATTTCGCCCCTTGAAGTTTTGCGGTAATTT
The DNA here is from genome assembly GCA_019049505.1 of Pachyrhynchus sulphureomaculatus. NCBI lineage: Eukaryota > Metazoa > Arthropoda > Insecta > Coleoptera > Curculionidae > Pachyrhynchus > Pachyrhynchus sulphureomaculatus. The sequence continues at coordinate 151,214,854 of CM032456.1, forward strand.
TTAGTGTTCCGTACGGAACACTTATAAGATCACTTCGGTGTCTGTCTGTCTGTCTGTCTGTCTGTCTGTCTTTCTGTCTGTCTGTCTGTCTGTCTGTCTGTCTGTCACACCCGATTTTCTCCGAAACTATTTGACATAGAAAGGTGAAATTTGGTAATAATATAAGAATTGATGGCCTTATCAGAGCCATGTAGTCTTGAGAATTAAATTTTGACTTAAGGGGTTAGTTTTGGGGGGTGAAGTCGGAAACGAAAAAAAAAAATTTTTTACTAGGTCATCGAGTGTGGTGTCAAATGAAAGCTTGTGAAAACACGAGTAAAAAATATATATAATATTATACTTGCGCGCACTTTTCTTTGTATTATTTTTAAAAATTCGCGAAAAATCGCTGTCCCGGGCCTTATCTCGAAAAGTACTTATCAAAAAATTTCGAAAAAATTCTGGAATATTCTCCACGGGGTGTAGATTGAACGAAAATTATCACGAGTGCATTACCTTTAATAATTTATATGGTATATAAAAAAAACAAAAATTTCAAGGTCATCAGATTTCAGTAAAGATTGAAAACAAACTTTGTTGAAAACTCATTTGGGATGTGTTTTGTGAAGTCACTAATCATTTTATACCACCGTAACATAATTTTGACTTAAGGGGTTCGTTTTGAGGGGTGAAACCGGAAGTGAAAAAAATTTTTTTTTACTAGGACATCGAGTGTGATGTCCAATGAAAGCTTGTGAAAAAACGAGTAAATATATATATATATTTATATATATATATATATATATATATATATATATATATATATATATATATATATATATATATATATATATATATATATATATATATATATATATATATATATATATATATATATATATATATATATATATATATATATATATATATATATACACATATATATATACACATATATATATATATATATATATATATATATATATATATATATATATATATATATATATATATATATATATATATATATATATATATATATATATATATATATATATATATATATACTCGCATATAATGTAATACTTGCGCACACTTTTCTTCGTATTACTTTTAAAAAATCGCTGTCCCCTACCTTATCTCGAAAAGTACTGATCAAAAAATTTTGAAAAAATTCTGGAATATTCTCCACGGGGTATAGATTGAACGAAAATTATCACGAGTGCATTACCTTTAATAATTTATTTGGTATATAAAAAAAAAACAAAATTTAAAGTCACCAGTTTTCAGTAAAGATTGGAAACAAGCTTTGTTGAAAACTCCTTTGAGGTGTGTTTTGTGAAGTCACTGATCATTTTATACCACCCTAAGAAAATTTTTTATTTTAAAAACAATCAACGTACGGAACACTAATTGTGCAAGTTCAACTTGCACTTGACCGGTTTTTTTTTCTATATTGTCGATCTATAATCTAAAAAAACAATTTTTATTTTGCTCATCTCATATAAAAAACCGACCAAGTGCAAGTCGGACTTGATCAACTAGTGATCCGTACGGTAATTGCTTTTAAAGTAAAAAAAAAATGTTAGGGAGGTATAAAATGAGTAGTGACTTCACAAAACACCCTAAACGAATTTTCAACAAAGTTTGTTTCCAATCTTTATTGAAAACTGATGAACTTGAACTGGCTTTTTTAATATACCAGATAAATTATCAAAGGTAACGCACTCGTGATAATTTTCGTTCCATCTAAAGTTTATGGAAACTATTCCAGAATTTTTTCAAAATTTTTTGATCAGTACTTTTCGAAAGAAGGAAGTCAGACAATAATTTTTGACATTTTTTTAAAATAATACAAAGAAAAGTGTACGGAAGTATTATATCATATAATATTTTTTTTTTTTTTAAATTTTCGATTTAACCCCCCAAAACTAAACCCCTAAGTCAAAATTTAACTCTCAAAACTACACGGCTCTGATTGGGTTATCAATTCCTATATTTTTGCCAAATTTCAACTTTCTATGTCAAATAGTATCTGAGAAAATCGGCAGACAGACAGACAGACGGACACCGAAGTGATCACATAAATGTTCCGTACGGAACACTAAAAATATAATTAGTAGTTATCGTTTTATGATGTCTATATAAGAAATTACACTAAATGCAATAATAAAATAAATATGTCAAAATTTGGTGATTATATTATATCGTCCTGTAGTCATTGGGCAAGCATAGAAGTTCCTAAACCTTTCGAAGATAAAAATCTTACAACTTAAATTATCAGAAAAACTCCTTAATTATTGTATTTTAAATAACTTAAATTTCAAAAATACTTACAGATATCCCAGTAACTTGCTCTTTCTTCATATTTGCTTGAATTAATGACTTTTTAAGTCAACTTGTAAATCAGTAATAACACGAGTAACTGGGAAAGTTAAATTTAGAGAAAAGAAGTCGACGCTTACGCATGTACATTTTAAAAAAATCATATTTTCCGTACCTAAAATATGCATTTAGAAACCAAAATAATAAATAAATGAATAAATAAATGAAAAAATTAGAATGGCGATTTTGAAGGAGAGTAAAGATTTTAAAATTTTACAAAATGGTTTCGAAAACTTCTGTATACATAGCGTTAATCTTTTTAAAAACCTGTTTTCGCGACGGACGTGATAAAAAAAGTTCACCTTCCAAGAAAACGAAATAAGAGGATTTTGTATGTTGGTAATAGTATGGCCCCATTGTATGAAATCAGCGCAAAATTATCAATAAAATACAGTTGTAATGCTGTTTGTGAGCACAATAAAGCGGAAATTTAAAATATTGCAATTCATTGTGAAGACAATTTGTTCGGCTATGTCCCTTATATCAAAAATAGTAACTTTAAACAATTTTACAACTTTAACGTCATGGCGAAAGTTCAAGGTCAGTCATGCTCTACTTAAAACTTTTATTAGTCACTACAGTCGTACTAGACAATAACCACACAAAGTTATCAATAAAATACCATATCAACTAAGATTCGAAATTTTAACTTTGAATACCTCCGTATATACACTGAAGCTAAAATTTGAATTACAGGAGTTGGCTTCAAATTATATTTTTGCCAAAAAGAGCAATTATTAAAAAAATTTTCCAAACGTGGTGATCATCGGGAATTTTTTTTATCATATATGAGTATTTTGCTCCAAAGATATGTTTTTGGTATCTACCTTGTTATCAAGAAGACTAGCTGCGCTTAAAAAAATATTTTTTTTTCCTAAGTAACGTCTACAATTTAGGCCAGTGTTTCTTTTATTTGCCGCTAAAGAACGGCAGTATAGCAATTTCCAAAGCATCGTATACAGATGTTTGAATAAATGATGGCTGTACGGTGGATTTTGTAACTTGGTAAATCTATAACTTTCGGTAACGCCTTAAATTGTGCAACAGCAAAGTTGTGCTTCCCCATGAATTCTGATGTTTTTCTCTAATGACCTAATAGAAGTTTTGAATCATACTCTCCAGTAAGTGCATTCTTTGGAGGTGAAAAGTCTTTATAAATGTTGTAACTCAGTAAATCTATAACTTTCGGTAACGTCTTAAATTGTTCAACGGCAAAGTTTTGGTTGTCCATGAATTCTGACGTTTTTCTCTAATGGCCCAAGGGAGGTTTTAAATTATAATAATTGGAACACTTTTTCCAAAAACCCAACGTCGCCATCAACTTTACAGGGGGCAACTAATTTTATGCATTTTTTGGAGGTGAAAAGTGATTATAAATGTTGTAACTCGGTAAATGTATAACTTTCCGTAACGTCTTAAATTGTGCAACAGTAAAGTTTTGGTTGTCTATGAATTCCGACGTTTTCCTCTAGTGACCTAAGGGAGGTTTAAATCATACTCTCCAGTAATTGGAATTCTTTTCCAAAACACAAAGTCGCCATCAACTTTACAGAAGACAATTTAGTTTATTCATTCTTTGAAGGTGAAAAGTTTTTATAAATATTATAACTCGGTAAATCTATAACTTTCGGTAACGCCTTAAATTGCGCAACAGCAAAGTTTTGGTTCTCCATGAATTCCGACGTTTTTCTCTAATAACATAAGGGAGGCTTTAAATCATATCTTCAGTAATTGGAAAACTTTTTCCAAAAACCCAACGTCTCCATCAACTTTACAGGAGACAACTGATTTTATGCATTCTTTGGAGGTGAAAAGTCTTTATAAATGTTGTAACTAGATAAATCTATAACTTTCCGTAACGCCTTAAATTGTGCAATAGCAAAGTTTTGGTTGTCCATGATTTCCGACGTTTTCCTCTAAGGACCTAAGGGAGGTTTTAAATCATACTCTCCAGTAATTGGAACTCCTTTTTCCAAAAATCCAACGTCGCCGTCAACTTTACAGGAGACAACTGAGTTTATGCATTCTTTGGAGCTGAAAAGTCATTATAAATGTTGTAACTCGGTAAATCTATAATTTTCGGTAACGTCTTAAATTGTGGAACCATAAAGTTTTGGTTCTCCATGAATTCGGACGTTTTTTCTCTAATGACCTAAAGGAAGCTTTAAATCATATCTCCAGTAATTGAAACACTTTTTTCAAAAACCCAACGTCGCCATCAACTTTACAGAAGATAACTGAGTTTATTCATTCTTTGGAGGTGAAAAGTCTTTAAAAATGTTATAACTCGGTAAATCTATAACTTTCGATAACGCCATAAATTGTGCAACAGCAAAGTTTTGGTTGTCCATGAATTCCGACGTTCTTCTATAATGACCTAAGGGAGGCTTTAAATCATATCTCCAGTAATTGAAAACACTTTTTCAAAAACCCAACATAGCCATCAACTTTACAGGAGACAACTGAGTTTATGCATTCTTTGGAGGTGAAAAGTCTTTATAAATCTTGTAACTCAGTAAATCTATAACTTTCGGTGATGCCTTAAAGTGTGCAACAGCAAAGTTTTGGTTCTCTATGAATTCCGACGTTTTCCTCTAATGACCTAAAGGAGGTTTTGAATCAAACTCTCCAGTAATTAGAACACTTTTTCCAAAGACCCAACGTCGCCATCAACTTTACAGAAGACAACTGAGTTTATGCATTTTTTGGAGGTGAGAAGCCATTATAAATCCATTGCGTGAACTCCTGCTTCGGAATCTTTCCCATATACGACTTAAATTTCGTAGCTTCTGACAATACGCGAAACACTCTTATTGGTCTCTAAAGCGGCCAAATGTTTTTAAGAAATTTCACTCCTCCCCTGCTTAAACTTTGATATAAGGAGTTTGTGAATCCATTGCGCAGAAACTCATTTCATTTCTAAACCTTCATGCACAATCGTGAAAACTGTAATTTCGTAATTTGGAATTTTCGTTCGTTGATTTAACAGCAAATCCTCAACAAGTATGACAGTTTCTTTAGTTCTTGCCTCAATCGATCTTCCTGATCTGGAATAATCCTGAATAGAGTCTCAACCGCATCTGTTTATACTAAAATTTTACATGAAAATAGGAAAGGTCGATATTGCTGTACACCTGGGATATTTGGTCAAATTTTCGGATTTATTACAAACCTTATCAGTGTGCCTCCAATTTCTTTTGGTTCATTTTTAGGAGGAAAAAATCACAAGAACGGCAAAATAACTTCCTACAAAATTTTGTCCAAATATACCTGCGACAGCAGTTTGGCAGCGCAGCCATTTTTTTTATGACGCCATTTCTGTACCCCAGAGGTAAAGTGTCGTAACTGCATGTGCGTAATTTTGCAGGAATGAATGTTCAAAATTGTTATTGCACTACTTTTTCTTATATGATATAAGCCAATTGGCTTTTTTATAAGACTAGACGTGCCCGCGGCTCCGCTCGCCTAGACTTCATGCACTATTATCGTCACTGCTCATTCCTTATATTACTTAACGTAATAAAATCTGTCCTATAATCTGGCCAGAGGACATATGTATGAATTAAAAAAAAAAACCTAAAGAAAGAGAGGTAGACCGACAGACAGAGAGACAGAGACGTTGTATTATATATATATATATATATATATATATATATATATATATATATATATATATATATATATATATACATATATATATATATATATATATATATATATATATATATATATATATATATATATATATATATACTCGTATATATATATATATATATATATAATTATATTCTTTGTTACATGATATTGTTCCATATTTAATGGTTTAGGCTTCGTATTGCCAGATAGAAACTTTTTTCCGCCTTGATTTACTATTATCGTCACTGATTATTCCTTATGGTACTTAGAGTAATAAAATATATCCTATAACCTAACATATGTATGTATTAAAAAAAATCACGTAAATCGGATAAGTGATTCTCGAGTGATAAGCGCACTAACGGGCAGGTAGACAGACAGACAGACAGATAGGCAGAGAGACCTTGCATTTTTTATATATTATAGAAAATTATAGAAAACATGGCCAGAGAACAAATGTACGAATTAAAAAAAAACATGTAAATCGGATAAGTAGTTCTCGAGTGATAAACGCACTAACGGACAGACAGACAGACAGAGAGACGTTGCATTTTATATATATTATAGATGTTTCCTAACATAATAAAATATATCCTATAACCTGGCCAGAGAATATATGCATGTAAATCGGATAAGTGGTTCTCGAATGATAAGCGCACTAACGGACAGGCAGACAGACAGACAGAGAGACAGACTGACAGATAGGCAGAGAAACGTTGCATTTAACTACTGGGAAACGCCCTTATAAGGAGAAGAGATGAGCAATCAAAGATCTAAAGGCTCTAGTATCTGCTTTTTATTTTTATTATCGAGCTTTCGCTGCCTAATGGTAGCTTCTTCTGGATTCTAAAAATGCAAACCAGGTACAGAAAATAAACCAAAACGTTCGTTTTTTTAAAATGTGATTAAATGAATTGTACGACTGTATGTGAAAATTACTTACAAAAATGTCAGCAGTTAGTTCATCTCTGGTGAAGACAATGAAATTTGCATTTTTGTTGGCCAGGTAGTATGAATGATTACACAAACATGATTAAAAGACATTTAGAGAGTTACACAAATATTAAAAATAAAACTTTGTCAATAAACATTAGTTAAAAACACTTTTTGAAGACCGAAATATAACTGCAAGAAACACCATGATGTTGAAATGGTACTCTATTTTAAAATTTTTAACGTCGAGTTTAGTAACTATTTCGTGATATTTAAGTCCGAACCGGATATTGTTGGTAGTCTATGTCGTCATCAGGTCGACGAAAAACCATAAAAAGCATTGAAGTTAGGGATGTGGTAAATTTTTTAGGTGGATGCTAATTTTAGATAAATTATTAATTATTAATGATATCTATTTTTTTTTCTAATATAATCTATGGCATTCCCTGTCAATGTGGTTTGGTCTACGTTGGACAAACTTCACAAAAGCTCTCTACACAAAAGTGATAGTAAACACAAACCTAACGCAACTAGCTTGAGCTAACACGTAAATAATACAGATCACAGAGTACAATATAACAACAGCTTCATTCTGGATGTTGAGACTAATTATTTCAGAAGAAGTTTCTTGGAAATGTGTTACATAAAAACCTGTAAAAATAATCTCAATCACAAAAAAGACATAGAAGGTTTGAGCTCCATGTATACTTATTTACTAACACAAAACTATACCAAACCAATAAAAAAGAACGATCTTTAGGAAAAAATTAGTTTCTAGTAAAGTTGACGTTTCTTTTCTCTTTCTGTCATTTTTAGTGTTCCGTACGGAACACTTATAAGATCACTTCGGTGTCTGTCTGTCTGTCTGTCTGTCACACCCGATTTTCTCCGAAACTATTTGACATAGAAAGGTGAAATTTGGTAATAATATAGGAATTGATGGCCTCATCAGAGCCATGTAGTTTTGAGAATTAAATTTTGACTTAAGGGGTTAGTTTTAGGGGGTGAAGTCGAAAGTGAAAAAAAATTTTTTTACTAGGTCATCGAGTGTGGTGTCAAATGAAAGCTTGTGAAAACACGGGTAAAATATATATATATATATATATATATATATATATATATATATATATATATATATATATATATATATATATATATATATATATATATAATATTATACTTGCACGCACTTTTCTTTGTATTATTTTTAAAAATTCGCGAAAAATCGCTGTCCCGGGCCTTATCTCGAAAACTACTTATCAAAAAATTTCGAAAAAATTCTGGAATATTCTCCACGGGGTGTAGATTGAACGAAAATTATCACGAGTGCATTACCTTTAATAATTTATATGGTATATAAAAAAAACAAAAATTTCAAGGTCATCAGATTTCAGTAAAGATTGGAAACAAACTTTGTTGAAAACTCATTTGGGGTGTGTTTTGTGAAGTCACTGATCATTTTATACCACCGTAACATAAATTTTGACTTAAGGGGTTCGTTTTGAGGGGTGAAATCGGAAGTGAAAAAAAAATTTTTTTACTAGGTCATCGAGTGTGGTGTCAAATGAAAGCTTGTGAAACGCGAGTAAAAAATATGTATATAATGTAATACTTGCGCACACTTTTCATCGTATTACTTTTAAAAAATCGCTGTCCTCTACCTTATCTCGAAAAGTACTGATCAAAAAATTTTGAAAAAATTCTGGAATATTCTCCACGGGGTATAGATTGAACGAAAATTATTACGAGTGCATTACCTTTAATAATTTATTTGGTATATAAAAAAAAAACAAAATTTCAAGGCCACCAGTTTTCAGTAAAGATTGGAAACAAACTTTGTTGAAAACTCATTTGGGGTGTGTTTTGTGAAGTCACTGATCATTTTATACCACCCTAACAAAAATTTTTATTTTAAAAACAATCAACGTACGGAACACTAAATGTGGAAGTTCAACTTACACCTGACCGGTTTTTGCTATTTATTATCAGTTACTTTTCTATGTCTTGTTAAAATTAAATAATTAAAAAATTAAATATGACAAATAATAAATAATGTCCAGTATTAATTTTCTCTTTCAAATTTTTAAATTAGTCTATGAATCTCTTAATTATAAAATTAAAGAATTAATATAATTAATAATAAATAACTCGTCGAAGAGTAACATTCATCAAATTTAAGTCCCCCCCTTTTTTATAAAATTAAAACTAAAAAATAGATATCATTAATAATTAATAATTTATCTAAAATTAGCATCCACCTAAAAAATTTACCACATCCCTAACTTCAATGCTTTTTATGGTTTTTTGTCGACCTGATGACGACATAGACTACCAACAATATCCGGTTCGGACTTAAATATCACTAAATAGTTACTAATCTCGACGTCAAAAATTTTAAAATGGAGTACCATTTCAACATCATGGTGTTTTCTTGCAGTTATATTTCGGTCTTCAAAAAGTGTTTTTAACTAATGTTTATTGACAAAGTTTTATTTTTAATATTTGTGTAACTCTCTAAATGTCTTTTAATCATGTTTGTGTAATCATTCATACTACCTGGCCAACAAAAATGCAAATTTCATTGTCTTCACCAGAGATGAACTAACTGCTGACATTTTTGTAAGTAATTTTCACATACAGTCGTACAATTCATTTAATCACATTTTAAAAAAACGAACGTTTTGGTTTATTTTCTGTACGTGGTTTGCATTTTTAGAATCCAGAAGAAGCTACCATTAGGCAGCGAAAGCTCGATAATAAAAATAAAAAGCAGATACTAGAACCGTTAGATCTTTGATTGCTCATCTCTTCTCCTTATAAGGGCGTTTCCCAGTAGTTAAACTTAGGATTGTTTGTTGCCAGTGCCCTGTTACTGTCCTTCCTCTTTCTTATATATATATATATATATATATATATATATATATATATATATATATATATATATATATTTAGATATATTATAGAAGATTATAGATAACCTGACCAGAAAACAAAAGTATGAATTAAAGAAAGACACGTAAATCGGACAAATGGTTCTCGAGTGATAAGCGCACTAACAGACAGACAGACAGAGAAACGTTGCATTTTATATATATTATATTTTTTGCTACATGATATTGTTCCATATTTAATGGTTTAGGCAGTGTCCTGCAAGAGAACGAGCTAGCAGCAAACTTTTGATTCACTATTATCATCACTGCTTATTCCTTACCTTACCTAACGTTATAAAATATCTCATATAACCTGGCCAAAGAACATACATAGTTTTTAAAAAGAAGCATTTACGTGCTTCGTGTGAGTGGTTATTCAGTGATAAGAGCACTGACGGTCAGACAGACAGAGAGACGTTGAGTACAGATTTTAGTGTCCAATTGCACACATATTATTATATTTCGGCCTATTACCAAGATCGGAAAATTCAACGTTTAGTAGTTTTTAAAGCACCAATATAAACTGTAAAGTAGAAGAGATTATGGGTCATTTTGATGATAAGAATTCTAGCACAGGCGTTATTTTTAGTGTTCCATACGGAACACTTATAAGATTACTTCGGTGTCTATTCGTCTGTCTGTCATACTCGATTCTCTCCGAAACTATTTAACATAGAAAGTTGAAATTTGGTACTAATATAGGAATTGATGGCCTCATCAGAGCCGTGTAGTTTTGAAAGTTAAATTTTGACTTAAGGGATTAGTTTTGGGGAGGTAGGTAGGAAATGAAAAAAAAAAATACCAGGTCATTTCATTTAAAAAACACGAGTTCAGAAATATACCTATATAATGTAATACTTTTCTTTGTAGCATTTTTAAAAAATCGTGAAAATTCGCTGTCCCCCCGATATCTCGAAAAGTACTGACCAAAAAATTTCGAAAATATTCTGGAATATTCTCTGCAGGGTGTAGATTGAACGAAAATTATCTCGAGTGCATTATTTTTAATAATCTATCTGGTATATAAAAAAAAAACAAAAATTTCATCAGTTTTCAATAAAGATCGGAAAAAAAAGTTTGTTGAAGCCATTGATTACCTTATATCTCCGTAACAAAAATTAAAAATCTTTATTTTAAACGCAATCAACATACGGAACAGAAGTCTAACTTGCACTTGACCGGTTTTTTTTACCAAAAGAGGCAATATAAAACAATTTTCATATTTTAATTGTAATGGATATACTTATTTTGAACGAGAATTTTTTTATGTGGATATTTTGATTATCACTTTAGTTAATGTAACTTTCTTACCTTATGCTGTGAAATTGCTTTTTTCTTCTTTTTGGACAGGATAGTAAACAAAATTGACTTATTGTTCCAAATATTTCCGCACGTGTAAAACCGTTACAAAATACCATTCACCAAAGTATATTAATCATTTTTTCGCGTCGCTTGCGTGACTTTTTGTCTGATGGTTTCATTTCAAATTTACTACGAATACATATATCATTTAGACTTATTTGACTGTCTGGATGTCCCTGGATAAAATACGTTTTATATTGTTTTGAGTTGTTTTAGGAATTCGAAAATGTTTCCTTGTTGTATGTAGTAATACTAGAATAAGGATACAAAGTGTTTTAATGTTGAGTGTGAAATAATACAAATATCTCAAATAGGGTCGATTTTTATGAAAATAGCATGTATCTACCAACACAAAAATATTTTTTTAATATTTTCTCCTTTATCTTGCACTATTTTAAATTTTTAAATAAATGTGTTGAAAGCAGGAAATCCTTCAAAATTACATTTTTGCACATCAAAAGCTATCGAATCACATCGATGTATGTTGACATCAATAGTTTTTGTGTAGGTTTTTAAATAATCTGCAGGGTACAAATGTTACAGTGAAATTACCCAAAAAAGAAGGGAAGGAAATGTAAATTTACCGGAATTTTACTAATTCCTTATAAATCTGTTTTTTTTTTTGTGACAATTGAAACGTTATCTATGGTTTTATATCTTTCATTTTTGCTCACGAATTTATCCAAAAGAGCTCACATATCAACACCGATTACAATTAAAAACTTTCATGATATAAATTGAGGTCTTAAATAAGTATAGGATTTGACGAGAAATAAAATTAGCAGAATCTAATAAAAGACTGATTTTGTCAAATTTCCACTTTATTTAGTTTCACTGAATCTGTATGACGCGTTTCGCTATACTATAGCTTCGTCTGATACAAAATGATATTGAATATTAGTGTTGTTACATTTATACAAATACCCTAAGGTAGATAGCTAATAAAATTAATACTATATGCTAATGAATATTGCTGGGAAATCCATTCTGAATATTAATTGTATAAATTGAGTAAAGGGGAGTTACCATGGGCCAGAAAGGTATCTTTTTGTTCGTTTAAGATAATGTCTGAATTTTTAATTCTATTTATTTCTAAATTTTCTAATAGGTTTAATTTTACGCCTTTATTTGGTATGTGTAGAATTTTAAATTTATCGTCAAAAAGATGATTTGATTCTGTTAAATGATTACCGAGAGCTGAGTCAGTTTTGTTTTTTAAATCGCTTCTTTTATGTTCGAGTTTCGAATGAGCGACCTATCTGACCTATGTAACTTTTATGACAAGAACCACAATTCAACTGATACACAACAAACAACTCGTTAGGAAAATTCATTAAAAACGCAAAGGGGAAACAAAATAGATCAAAAAAATCTGGAGTGTATCAGTTGAATTGTGGTTCTTGTCATAAAAGTTACAAAGGTCAGACAGGTCGCTCATTTGAAACTCGGATTTTAGAACATAAAAGAAGCTATTTAAAAAACAAAACTGACTCAGCGTACAGTAATCATTTAACAGAATCAAATCATCTTTTTGACGATAAATTTAAAATTCTACACATACAAAACAAAGGCGTAAAATTAAACCTATTAGAAAATTTAGAAATAAATAGAATTAAAAATTCAGACATCATCTTAAACGAACAAAAAGATACCTGTCTGGCCCATGGTAACTCCCCTTTACTCAATTTATACAATTAATATTCAGAATGGATTTCCCAGCAATATTCATTAGCATATAGTATTAATTTTATTACCTATCTACCTTAGGATATTTGTATAAATGTAACAACACTAATATTCCAATATCATTTTGTACCAGAAGGAGCTATAGTATAGCGAAACGCGTCATACAGTTTCAGTGAAACTAAATAAAGTGGAAATTTGACAAAATCAGTCTTCCATTACATTCGTTATGAATTTCCATCAAGTAACAGCCACAACAATTCAAAGTTTAGTAGAATCTTCTTGCTGTCACTGGCAACGAAAAATGCAAGAAACATAAGTAGATATAATTAACACAAAATATAATACACAAGCCTGTCAAATGCAAGTTGGACTTGCACAATTAGTGTTCCGCGTACCGTGATTGCTTTTAAAATAAAATCCTTACCTAGGCTAAGTTAATTAGGCCCTGACAACTTAAGATCCAATATGTATTTTCACATTTTTTCTTAGTCAATAATGTATAATAGTTATAACCAGCAACCTTATAGCCAATAAATCAATCCAGCTCAATCCAGATTCTAGTAATAAAAGTGAAAAACAAATTATTACTACCTAAATATTTAAGTATAAACAAATAAAATAAAATTATTTTGTCGATGTGTCGTAATGTAGGGAAACCTTTACAATTTTGTACGGATTTTCCTAGTTCTCGGTATTTTTCAGTATTTTTTTTACACCAGATAAATTATCAAACGTAATGCACTCGTGATAATTTTCACTCAATCTACACTCGATGGAGACTATTCCAGAGTTTTTTCAAAATTTTTTGATCAGTACTTTTCGAGGTAAGGGAGATGGACAGGGGTTTTTTTTTTCCATTTCTTTTTTAAATAATACAAAGAAAAGAGTGGGCAAGTAATACATCATATATATTTTGGAACTCATATTTTCACAAGCTTTCATTTGCCACCTCACTCAATGATCTAACCCTTACCCCTTAAGTCGAAATTTACCTTTCAAAACTACACGAGCTCTGATTAGGCCATCAATTCGTATTTTTAAACTAAATTTCAGCTCTCTAGGTCAAATAGTTTCGAAAGAAATCGAGTGTAAGAGACAGACGGATAGACCGACAGACAGACAGACGGATAGATGGACGGGCAGACGGATAGACACCGAACGGATCCCGTAAGTCTTCCATACAGAACACTAAGATATGAAGCGAAATCTAGAAGTCGACGCAAGGCTTGTACTTTAGAAGACAGAAAATAAAAATGTCGAAAAACCAGGTCAACCACAAAAAACTGATAAACCGACAAATTTCTCTTTAAATAGGAAAAAAACCAAGAAGAACCGTTAAGTAAACTTTTCCACGTCGCAACGCGCGCATTGAATAAGGCGCAGGTGCAGCATCGCGACAGCATAATCGGATGTTTTCCACTTGACTTCCGTCTGTGACGGTAGTCGTTAATAAGCGAAAACAAATTGTTTCGACTTTAAAATTTGGCTTAATTTTGTATACTTATTTACTTTCCTTTTAATATTTGTTCTATTTTGAAAATTTTATTGAACAAAGGGTGTACATAATCATTACTGTCGTAATGAGTCCACTGTAGTAACATTCTTATTTTAAATATTAATTGGTATATGCAGATATTACAAATAATGTGGCTTCGCTTCCTCTCATATTCATTGTTGTTTACTCCGGCTTAAAACATTTGTATTGTTCGAGACAATACGATTTTTGGTAATAAACTTGTACCATGTCATAATATTAGTACTGAAAATATCGCGGAATGACAGTTTCATGTAATTCAAACTCATTATATTGTCCACGGGGCTATTTATATAAACCAACAATCCAAACTTTTATTTTTTAAGACAAAATGCAACCTGAACTAACGAAATCAGACAATTTTTTTTTTTAAATACTCGTAAGCGAATTCCGAACAAACGTAAGGGAGCCGATTTGCTAAATATAACCTCAAAATTTTTTATAAATTGCAAAAAGCAGTACGGAACTGCGAAGTGAAATTTCGAAGTTCATGTGATTTCAAGTTTACGAGTTCAAACTGCGGTCGCTGAATCTATTTTGGGGGCCATTTCGATCATATGCACCCTTTCGAGGGATGAAAATGGGGGTTGAAAAATAGATTCAGCGATCCCAGAAACTCCCGAAGAACCATTTTTGAATGCGAAACTCTAATTCAGGTGAATATCGTAATTTCTCCCCCTCCAACCCCCATTTTCACCACTCAAAAGGATGCATATGATCAAAATGATCCTGAAAATAGATTCAGCGACCCCAGAAACCCACGAGGAACCAGTTTTGAACGCGAAACTCTAATTGAGGTGAATACCGTAATTTCTTCCCCTCCAACCCTAATTTTCACTCCTTAAAAGGGTGTATATGGTTAAAATGACCCTGAAAATAGATTTAGCGACCCCAGAAACCCCCGATGAACCAGTTTTGAGAGCTTAAACTTGAAATCACGTTGCGGGTTGAAAATAATGCAAAGTCGATGAAGGAATCAATTTTAGTAAAAAGTTAAAACTTACAGGTCACCCTAATTCGTCAATAAGAGAAGTTTATGCTCTGTTAAGTTTCTCTCTACAGTAACAGTTAAAGAGTATTGTGCGAATCATTGGTGTTGTTGTCTTTAATCTACTCCGATTCGGTATATGGAATAATTTTAATTTTGTCAATAGAAATTGTACACAAAGACTGTTAAATTCTGGCTGCTGCTTCGCATGAACTTCAAAAAAGTTTGGAAAACCTAACATGTTTGAATATCATTACTCTAACCACTATATTTTACGTTGTTTGCTCTTCAATATTCAGTATTCTGGATAAAAAGTGATGTTACCTAAGCAAGTCCATAATCTCAAACAATAGCTAATTCGGTGTCTAGTTACTAATCTACATATTAGTGGAACAAGATTCCATTTGATTTTAAGAGAGCCTTAAAATATGCCAAATTAAAATCAGGTACTAAAATTACCTTTTTTTGAGTTCAATATAATTATCTTCTTACCATTCTAATAACAATTTCATGAGCACTTAACATTTTTCAGTATGGTTCAGGGTTATGAGAAATATTGTACGCTACTCTAAATTGTGAATTATATCCAAGCTTAGAAAATCGTGTCACAAAAAATATAGCGATCCCACAGGAAATATAGCTATACCCACAGAAAGACAAACAAGTGGAAGAAAAGGTCGTCGGGCGGCTACTACCGGATCGTTAAAACGTGCCTGGTCGTATTCCTTAGAGGTGCCTCGCATATTTTCCCTATTATTGTTATATATAATACAACTTTTACTTGCGCGGCATCTCTGAAAAGCTCGACGAGGCAGATTTTAACGTGTCGGCTGTAGCCAGCTGGCCCCGTTTTGCGGCGGCACTTTATTTTGCCTGTTTGTTTTGTTTCTGTAGCGATAGTTATACTTTCAGTGGCTAACCCTACAGAAACGTGGAACAAAATGTCACTGCAAAGCGAAGCGAAGCCGCGCAAGTAGAAAATGTAATATATGTAAAATAATAGGGAAAAATACATGCCGCATCTCTAAGAAACTCAAAGTTGCATTGTAAGGCTCCAACGGTAGCTAGCTGGCCTTATTTGCGGCGACGTCTTGTAACGATATCTATACTTTCTGTGAACACGTATTACGTATTTTCGTGAGAGGTATCCTAAATGCAAACAAAATAAAATACTAATCCATTTTAGTACGTTGAATTATATCTATATAAAGTTATATTAAGCCATTATTTCGTTGGTAAGCGAACCCTTATACATTTATGAACGTTCAAAACAATAGCACTATTACTAACCTCTATCAGAGAAAATTAACAGGACTATTATAAACTGCTAAATAAGGTAAAGGGCAATTAAATGATACAAATGGCTTGATTATACAAAATAGGCACCAAGATAACACTAAATATTAAATTTAATAACATTTAAATTCTAATGTATTAAGGAAACGTGAGATTAAACAAGGTATATATTATAACTGAATAGCACTAAAAGTATGTTTTGTAGTTTCTAGAGATAGGTAAGTAAGATAAAGATACTTTCTCATTTTTGATCACTGTGCTTGGGTTTTAAGTACTTTTATTTGATTATTGTTTTTTTTTAACTCGTATTACTCTTTTTCAGGTCTATTTATAATTACACAGCCCCACAAAAAAAAAGTGGGGTATACTTTTGATGCGATATATCAGATCCGTAGTATTTTTGCCCGCTGATCACGAATCTGACGTCAGAATATCGCCATCACGTCTCAATTTTTTTCTAACCTCAAAAAATAGGTAAAAATTAGTAAAAATTAAGAAAAATATACTCCTAAAAAATTGATTCAAGCTTTTTCATGAATCCAAAGATGTATTAATATGTATTCGGACACGCTAAGCTAATATTCATCGGTTGGATTAAGCCATACAGTTCTGTTTTCTTTCTAACCTCAATAAATCAGACAGATATAGTGCTTCTCGAATGCAAAAACGAATTCAAATTAAAATTCAACCGATTCTTACCAAATTTAGTACACGGGGGTTTTTTGGGTTGCTGATCATGAATCTGAGGTCGGATTTGCAAAATTCAAAATGGCGGACAAAATTTTTGAAAACCAACCGATTCCTACCAAATTTGGTATACAGTTGGGGAATCCTCAAACCTGATACTCTTAAACCCTAAACCCTGAAACCTTAGACTCCCACACCCTGTAACCTCAAAAAATAGACCTCAATAACCCTGTAACTTTAAAAATGAGACCCAATAAACTCAAAACCAGGACTTTTAAACCATATACTCTCAAATAGTAGACCCTTAAGCCCTAGAATTGCGAAGGTTAGACCCGCGCCTAACTTTCCTT
The DNA here is from genome assembly GCA_019049505.1 of Pachyrhynchus sulphureomaculatus. Lineage (NCBI taxonomy): Eukaryota > Metazoa > Arthropoda > Insecta > Coleoptera > Curculionidae > Pachyrhynchus > Pachyrhynchus sulphureomaculatus. The sequence goes on from CM032456.1 coordinate 151,232,620, forward strand.
TTTTTGGCTGTATCTTGTTCTTTTTTCCGCGAATGACCTATTCAAAGGCTTTCTGCCCAAACGCTTTTGAGGACTTGTTTCTCTTTTTAGCGACCAGCAATAGTCCGCTAGCATTTGGTCATCCCAGCGTCCTTGATACCGATTTTCTATGATTTTCAGATCTTGGTGAAAACGTTCCCCTTGCTCCTCACTGTAGTCACCAAGATTATCTGGGAAATCATCGATGTGGGAGTCCAGGAAATGTAATTTTAGATTCATTAAGCAACCTAATGTTTGAAAATTTTTTACCATTTTCTCGACTATTTTTTTGTACTTAGGACTTTTATTATTTCCCAAAAAGTTTGTTGCGACTTCTTTAAAACTAAGCCAAGCAGCTTTTTCAACTTTATTCATTTTAGTAACAAATAATGAATCTTGAAACAATTTTCTTATTTGTGGCCCGTCAAATACCTTAATTTTAGCTTCAGAAAACTTCGGAAATTTTTTATGCAAATATTTGAAACATGGGCCGTTTGTATCTAATGCTCTCGTGAATTGCTTCATAAGTCCAAGCTTAATGTGAAGCGGGGGAATAAGAACTTTTCCTGGATCTACCAATGGTGGAAACAATACATTATTTTCACCAGGAGTGAACGATTCTCTTGTTGGCCAAATTTTTTTCTTATAATGACTTTCCCTGTCTCTGCTATTCCACAGACATTTATAACAGGGATAAAGTGTAAACCCTGACTGTTGGCCAAGGAATATTGTTACAATTTTCAGATCTCCACAAATTTTCCAGTTATGATCAGCATATTTTATTTTTATCAAAAGCTGCTTCATTTTTTCATATTGCTCTTCCATAACTATGGAATGAGCAATCGGAATGGGAGCGTAAACGTTGGTATTATGCAGCAAAACTGCCTTAATGCTCCGTTTAGAAGAATCAATGAACAGTCTCCATTCATTAAGATCGTATGAGTTATTTTTAAATTCATCCATTAGACCTTTTACATCGGTACAATATGAAAGTGACAATTCCTCGTCCATTGTGAAATATTTTCGAAATTCTTCATCTCTGTTTCTATAATAAGAAATCGTAGCTTCTGGCTTAAGTAAATGTCTTTTCTTTAAAAAGGATGCAAGATGCTCTGAACCATCTTTGGATAAGCCTAAATCTAGACTAGATCACTAAGTTCTGACTGTGATACGAGTATTGGTTCTGGTTTACGGTTGTATGGTAGAAATTCTTTATCTGTGTCACTAGTATATGATAGGTTGTCACTAGAACATTCATTAGTAACAGTGTTTGAATCTTTTTCGACAGTCTCAATATTTTCGGCATGAACTGATAAGGTGAAATCATTTGTGTCCATAACATCAGCATCAAGTGGTTCAGGAGGCGGAATTAGTTTAGTTGGTCTTGTTACTGTCGAAACATCGTTATAAGTAATAGTGCTTTTATTTTTTCGGTTATGCCTAGATACAACATTCAAACAAAAGTAGCAATCATTTTCACTGTGTGGTCTATTCCATATTGCTGGTCTGGAATATTTAATCGCCTTCTTATTGATGTACAACATTATTTTGCAAGAACTACAAATGATGTGGGGAACCCAATCTGTATCCTGGTGCTGTATTTCAATGTTTAAACAATCCTTATATAAGGTTTTAATCTTATCCGTTATCGGTGACCCCATTTTACTCAATACGTGTTGACAGCAAATATAACAAAATGAATCACTGTTTTTATCGCACTTATGAAAAGTCCTTGTACCGTGAGACCGTTTTCTTGTAGCGTTATACTCTACATGAGCCAAGTCACCCACACATGAAGAGCTACGGTCGCTGGATGACGACGGCTGCGGGCCCGCTTTCCCACCCTGACCAACCGCCGATACTGGGTTTCCGAGTCCCTGCATCGTAATTCTCTTTCTTCTACCTACCATGACGGCATCTAAGCCGTTATCCAGGGACTCTGCTGGCTAGTGGAGTAACACCGTTGCCCACCGTCACCACGTGGAGGTGCCCTGGATGCAGGTAGAAGAATAAAAATCGACCGATGAATTTTCTCGGCGTTCAAAATGGCGCGGAAACATCTGCCATCTTGAATTTTGCAAATCCAACCTCAGATTCGTGATCAGCGACCCAAAAAATCTCCGTGTACCAAATTTGGTAAGGATCGGTTGAATTTTAATTTGAATTCGTTTTTGCATTCGAGAAGCACTATATCTGTCTGATTTATTGAGGTTAGAAAGAAAACAGAACTGTATGGCTCAATCCAACCGATGAATATTAGCTTAGCGTGTCCGAATACATATTAATACATCTTTGGATTCATGAAAAAGCTTGAATCAATTTTTTACGAGTATATTTTTCTTAATTTCTACTAATTTTTACCTATTTTTTGAGGTTAGAAAAAAATTGGGATGTGATGGCGATATTCTGACGTCAGATTCGTGATCAGCGGGCAAAAATACTACGGATCTGATATATCGCATCAAAAGTATACCCCACTTTTTTTTTGTGGGGCTGTGTTATTTTTGTTTTTAAGTAATGTGTGACGTGCAAATATGTGAAACAGAGTGAACACGTTTTACACGTAAAACTACTAAAGGGGGGGTGACAAGTATCTTAAGGACTGTATTCTTTAAGAACTTTGATTTTGGAAAAAAATACCGTATAGTGTGTACTTCTAGAAAACCCTCTACATAAACATCAACACGACTATCAACCAGGGAAATCACGTGACACAGCATTACACAACCCCATAGTGAGGGTCGAATCATAGGGTGCTTTCATTGACATACAGGGGGCTTTTGACAATGCATCGTCCCTCTCAATGGTTACAATCTTAGAAAGACATCACACACGAGAATCAGCTGGATAAACAACATGCTTTTATATCGGCAAATAAAAGGCAAGCGATATCAACACACTTTAGAAGCAGAGGTAATCCAAGCAGGAATGCTAACACCACCCTCTGGAACTTAGTGTTGGATGAGCTGTTGACTCGGCTAAATTTAGCTTTTATGCCCAGGGATATGCTGATGATATAATTATACTTATCCAAGGGAAGTATACTGCCACTGTAGCAGAGCTTATGCAAAGAGCATTATACAATATACAGAGGTAGGCTGACGAAGCAAACCTAATAGTCAATATTGCAAAGACTGCTGTTTTACAATCTAAGGCAATTACAACAACCTGAGTATCTTCGGAGGACGAATATAAACCGTTAACAAGTACAAATACCCGGGCCTGAATTTAGTCACAAAATTAACATTTTTTTTTTATAGGCATAGCACACGTGCTGCAAAAGATCTCTAAAGCGCGTGTGCAGAAAAAGTAATTCGGATTGGTCTTGAATCACTATAAATTTTACAGTCCTGGGCAAATCATTCCCAAGGGATAAGATTGCCTATATAAAAGAGTGCTTGAAAAAGGTTGTACGAGGAGTGACAATCTAAACTTCATATGGATGTGATGCCTTAACGCGACGTGTATTCCTAGCATGCTCCCTTTCGGACTACATCCATCGAACACTTTCCATGAAGTAAGTTGGTTGAATTTAAGCTTTGTATAGTGTTGTGGAGTGTAAAGCTTTCTAGTTCGAAATAATTCATACATAATTCAGTTTTTGAACGGCTCTCTTTGCTTGCTTACAACATGTTTATCCCAAGACATATTTGCTTTTAAATTAACGTCCAGCAATCTGAGTGACGATGCTAAAAGAATGGAGTGCCGCAACATAACTACGTCGGGTTTGGCAACGTAAATTTTTTTTAGAAAAAACTATCACAAAGGTTTTTTTAACAGTAAATTCTTCTAGTTACTGTCAATCCAAGACAGAATTTCTTCCAGGACATTGTTAAGTTTAACGATTTTCTGCTGGGTGCGGATATTTACATGAGTGGCCGATGTTCGAGCGTTCAGAGGGAATGAAAGAATACGCGTACTCTCATCTGCAAAGTTGTAGTATGGATTATTAATCTTTTCATGCAGATCGTTAATGTAAATGAAAAAGAGAGTAAAAGATAGTGAAGGTATTATAGAGAAATCCGTCGACTGCCACTCGTAAAGAACGCTCTCTGAGGAAACAAGAGAGCCATAAACAAAACTTTTTTTTATGGGTCTAGCACACGTGCTGCAGGGAAGTCCCTAAAGCGCTACAGCGACACGTGTCCGGAGAAAGCGATTCACGTTCTTCTTGAATCGCTGTAAATTGTACTCGGTGGGAAACACAGTCCTGGGCAAAGTATTCCAAAGGGATGATGTTCTCCATATAAAAAACTGCTTGAAAAGCGTTGTACGAGGAGTAACAAGCTGAACCTCATACGATGGATGCGAAGTATTAGCGCGACGTGTACTTCTAACATGCACCGTTCTGGGAGGAATTAAGCGGGCCACATCCTTCGAACACTTTCCATGAAAATACTTGTAGAATAGGCTCAAGTTGCCAACCGTTCTTCGATGGTCCAGCGAATAAAGGCCACCGGTCAGTTCCGGATCTCCAGTCAGACGAACAGCTCTTCTCTGCATAGAATCCAATAAATTCAGCGTATGTTTGGGAGCGGAGCCCCAAACAGGGGAGCAGTATTCCATAGTTGGTCGAATTTGAGCTTTCTAAAGAATTAACAGTTGTTGTGGAGTGTAAAGCTTTCTGGTTCGAAATAATATTCTCAACTTTTTGAGAAGCTCTCCTTGCTATGCCTGCAACATGTTCATGCCAGGACATAATTGCTCCCAAATTAACGCCCAACAAATTGAGTGACGATGTTAGAGGAATGAAGTGCCTTGGCATACCTATGTCGGGTTCAGCAACGTTAACTTATTTAGAAAAAACTGCCGCCTGGGTTTTTGTAGCGTTAAATTCCACTTGGTTACTATTACCCCAAGATAGAATTTCTTCCAGGTCTTTGTTAAGTTGAATGACTTCCTGCTGTCTGCAATTATTCATCTGAGCAGCTGATGTCCGAGCGTTTAAAGTAAATGAAGAGATAAGCGTACTGTCATCTGCAAAGCTGTAGATTAGATTCTCGGTCTTTTCCAGCAGATCGTTAATGTAAATGAGAAATAGAGCGGGGAGACAGTATGGAGCCTCGAGGTACACCGTGTGAAGGTGTTAGAGAGAAATCCGTCGACTGCCACTCGTAAAGAACGCTCTTTGAGGAAACATGAGAGCCGCAAACAGAACTTTTCAGACATACCATAAGAGCGTAGCTTAGCCAATAGCCCATCGTGCCAAACACGGTCGAATGCGTTGTTTCAAACATGTGTTACATAAGTCAGAAGATCTCCTGTTGATCTATTTTTACGAAAGCCATATTGGTGATCGCTAATAATGTTGAATCGTTCAAGATATTTCAGAAGATGCTGATTGATAGCCTTTTCCATGACTTTCGATATTATTGAAAGCAGTGCGATTGGTCGGTAGTTATTTGGCAAGATCTTCTTGCCTTTTTTAGGTATCGGCTGAACTGTGGCACATTCCCTTTCTGTAGGATAGGTTGAAAAGTCTACAGAAAACTGATGTTAGTTCCCTCGCACAGTTTTTGAGAAGCATCAGAAGCTTTTTTGGTGTCTAGCTTCACTAAAATACGTTTTATGATACGCTGTCTGAAGACAATATCGGGCATCCTTGACTGCACTATGAGAATAATAGGTGGTGTTTTTCCTTGGAAATCGACAGTAGAATGTGAAGCAAACAGTTCAGCCAACAAGTTCGCTTTCTCAACAGGTGTCGTTGCAATAGAATTATCTGGCCGTGTGAGTGGTGGTATGGTGGATTTGGTGAAATTTTGACTAACTGCCTTAGCGACTGACGAAAAGGACCTGGAATTGTTCTTGTCTAATTCGTTGATTGTGTGCCTCCTTGGTTTCGTCGATTATTTCTTTGCATCTATTCCTAGCATGAACAAAGGTGTTACGGTTTACGGTGTTAGGATTTTCACGCCATTGTCGGTAGGCAAGATGTTTAGAAGCAACAGCTTCTTTGCATTTTCGGTCAAACCAAGGCTTGCCATTATAAAGGCATTTCTTCGAAAAAGGGATGTAAGCCTCCATATCGGCCAAAATAACATCGGAAAACTCCCTTGCGCAGTCAGATGGGTTGTCGGATCGAAAACAAATGTCTAACCAAGGGAAAATTCAAAAGTATTCCATGATATCTTCCCATTTAGCAGATTTGCAGTGCCAAATCTTGCGCGGTTTAGGCGCCTCTCTGTTACTGATTGGTAGGATACTCGATGGTCAGAAGGACCCAACGGCGGATTTACGCTGGCCGTGTAAATACTATAAGAGCATAACTTAGCCAACAATCTGTCGTGCCAAAAATTGTCGATTGCCTTAGATATATTAACTGTAACCGCTCGAGATTCTCCAAAGTATTCATTGCGGTGTTCCAAACATTTGTTACATGTACGTTTGGCAGACGGTCCGTCGGAACCAGAAGCTTTTTTGGTGTCTAGTTTGATTAAAATAGGTTTTATGATACGCTGTCTGAAGATAATATCGGGCGTCCTTGACTGCACTATGAGTGGTGTTTTTCCTTGGAAATCGACAGTAGAATGTGAAGTAAAAAGTTCAGCTAACAAGTTGGCTTTTTCTACTGGTGTTGTCGCAATAGCATTATCTGGCTGTGTGAGTGGTGGTGTAGTGGATTTAGTAAAATTTTGAGTAATGACCCTAGCGACTAACCAAAAGGATCTAAAATTGTTGGGGCAAACAAGAAGTTTCCTTTCAATTCTTTGATTGTGTGACTCCTTGGTTCTTTGCATCTGCTTCGCGTACAAACAAACATTTGTTCGATTTACAGGGTTAAAATTTTCACGCCATTGTCGGTAGTTAAGGCCTTTAGAAGAAACTGCTTGTTTGCATTTTCGGTCGAAGCTCGTAAGATTCCGTATGGCTCCATGATGGCTCACTGGATCGAAAACGTCTAACCAAGAGGAAGTTCGAAAATACTCGATGAGCTCTTCCCATTTAGCAAATTTGTAGTGCCCAATCTTTCCCTGCCATTGATTGGTAGGATACTTAATGTCGAAAGCAGTTTACGGTGGGAAGAACTTAACAGCGGATTTACAATGACAGCGTGGATTGGTGGTTAAAAACGTGGAACAAAAAAATTTTAAAAATACTTAATAAAGCAAAAATGTTCCTCGTGAGATGCAGGAGATTGATTATAAAAAACAGGGGCTTTAAACCTGAGATGATATTTTGGCTATACCTCACGGTCATTAGACTCATGGTGCAATACGAAGCTGCAGCATGGTGAACGAAAACAGAGCAGAGAACCACAGAACAAAATGGGCTGCAGAAGTAGCCTTGTGTTTGTTCTACCGGGGCTATAAGTAGCCCTTCGAGCTACGGAATAACTCTCGGACTAACACCCCTAAATATATACATAAAAAGTAGAGCTATCAAATAAGGACAACTAGGCAATAAAAACAACAATTTGGGCACATAACACTTGTGGATCTAATCGCCGACAAACTCTTGGATATGTAATTTGAATATATGACAACGTCACATAATTTCAAAAAATCATATAGAATTAGGTACAATCCAAATCTATGGATGGAGGTGGAGACTTCGACGCGACAGCATATATGCAGAAAAGCCTAAGTGGAGGTTCAGCATTCCACTAGGGACAAGTACGACAATATTCCAGGCAGCATAATACAAGCATATGTTTACGAGAATATTAGATAGGACTACTACAACCAAGATACATTATATATATATATATATATATATATATATATATATATATATATATATATATATATATATATATATTCTCTCAGTCAGTCAATCTGCTCTAAAGGCTTTAGATGCCAATCAAGCCAACTTCAAAGTCACGAGTCAGTCAAATAATATTCATGTCATGATGATGCAAATACGAAATTATGCCCTTAAATCGGAGTTATATCTCTTCATTAAAGAGACCACCGATTTGGAATTCGTATCGATCCACCTTTTATAAGTATAATTTAAACGAAAGCAAAAAAATTCGTGGACATAAAAACTGAAAAAATATAGCATTCGTAATAAAATTACACTCTAACATTTTGGATTTCGTTACATTTAATGATAGATACGGAAAAACTCTTTACTAGAATATTAGACGCGACTACTACAACCAAGATATATACATTCTCTCAGACAGTCAAGCTGTTCTAACGGCTTTAGATGCCCATCAAGCCAACTCCAAAGTCACGAGTCTGTCAAATAATATTCATGTCATGATGATGCAAAATATGAAATTACGCTCTTGAATCGGAGCTATATCTCTCCATTAAGGGGACCACCGATTTGAAATTCGTTTTGATCCATCTTCTATAAGTATAATTAAAAACGAAATAAAAAAAAAATCCTTGGACATAAAAACTGAAGAAAAATATAGCATTCGTAAAAAAATTATACATTTTGGATTTCTTTACATTTAACGACAGATACCGAAAAACTTGTTTTCTTATTTATGTCTCCCTGTATATACGTCTCTATCTCTTACTATCATCGTTCAAACGAAATCATATATCAAATTCCAATTATATCTACGTTCAGTTCTTTAAGTAGATAAGGAACAGTTTTTGAACCGTATTGCTTAGTGATGGGAGACAAATAAAAGGGATAAGAGTTTATATATTTGTGGAGTTTGACTACTATAATGTAACTTTTTTTCTTATTTTTCGTTTATAAGACAAGAAAAATTTAGATAAAAGTTATTGAGGGAAATATAAGTAGTCGAGAGGATCCAAATGAAGAAGTTGGGAGTGGGGTAACATGGAATATATCATGCTATGTGTCAGATTTATGGGTATTAGTGTTAAAAAAATTTGAAAGTTATTTTCATTATTTTCAATCTTCAATAAGAAATGTTAATCACTGATAATAGAATATAATAAATAACACGTAGGATGAAAAGTTTTTGGTCTAGCTACTTAAGACATATTTTTTTGCAAAGCTCTACATTATTCATCAACATAGTCTTCTTCAAGAGTGATACAATCAGTCCAATGCTCTTCTAACATTTCTATGTCTTTTTTATAGGAGGATAACGCTTTTCTAACATTCTTGTACCTTTCTTGTAGAAGGATTTGTCTTTGCCTTCAAAATAGGCCTCAGTTTCTGCGATAACTTCTTCACTGCGATAACTCCTTTCCCGCGAGCACTTTTTTGAGGTCTCTGAATAGATAATAGTCACTGGGGGCCAAATCTGGAGAAAATGATGGATGAGGAAGCCACTCAAAGTTCAAATCATGCAATTTTGCCATCGTAACTATTGGTTTGTGACACGATGCATTGTCTTGATGAAAGGGCCCTTTTTTCTTGTTCATTTGGGGCCGTTTTCTTGCGATTTCTGCCTTCAAACGCACCAGTAACCTTATATAATATTCACTATTGATGGTTTTTCTCTTCTCATCATAGTCGAAGAAAATTATTCCAGGCACATCCCAAAATACAGAGGCTAAAACCTTCCCAGCCGACTGTTGTGTCTTTGGTCGCTTCGGGCGGCTTTCACCGGCTGCTATCCACTCAGCTGAATGCCGATTTGATTTCGATGTATAGTGATCCACGTTTCATCCGTTGTCAGACATCGTATGAAAAAATTATTTTTATTGCACTTAAACAGGTCCAAACAGCGCTCAGAATCATCAACACGTGGTTGTTTTTGGTCCACTGTGAGCAAACGCGGTACCCATTTTGAACAGAGCTTTCTCATACCCAAATGTTCATGCAAAATATGACCAATATGTTCTTTTGATATCTTTAGGGTGTTAACCGTCTCACGCGATTTCACTTTACGGTCATCTAAAACAATTTTATGGATTTTTTTTTTATGTTTTCCGGTGTAACCCCACCTCATTTAGGCGTTCACAGCGTTCAGCTCCATTTGTGTCTGTACGACCGCATTTACATTCAGCATACCAGCAAATGATGAGTGATTTTCCAAGAGTAGAGTCCCCGCAACACTTATCGAGCCATTGCTTTGCTTGAACTATATTTTTTTCCTCATCAAAAAAATAGTGTTTAATCAACACATGAAATTCGATTTTTTCCATTGTTTTGAAAATATCAAAAGTAACGTCACTCAACCACTGTAATTTGTAAGCTAATCGTCGAAATGTCTTGAAATTTGATACATATCGTTTGAAGGTTGGTACTTCCTAAAAATCATATTTTAGATTTTTTGTAAAGAGCGACATCTTGATATCAGACCAAAACTTTTCAGCCTACCTGTTATATGTGATTATTACAACTAAATAACCTTCCAAAGTTTTGTACAGAAATCACCAAATCACAGAGAAACGTCGATAGATAAATCATGTTAAATGCCTTCTTCGGGATGCCGTTAATATAATTTTGTGTACAAATCTAGGTCAGGATTTATGTACCTCCATAAATTTTTATTTAACTAAATTTTCTCACCCGAAATTTTCTGATAAAATGTATCGTTAAATATTTATGTCTTTTCCATTATCATCTTTATCTATTTCCTATAAAAAAATTATGATGATTAATATTTTAAATAAACGATATAGGGCGTTTTTTGATAACTGAAACTTTTATATTCCTAACGAAACAACATCGTTTAGGGCAAGCTGCGTAGACAGGTTATACGGTGCCTAGGGAAGATGGTTCTGAAGGATGTTTTTACCATAAATAAGATGAACTTTGACAATATAACTCAAAATATACAATGCCATTGTTAGTATTTGGTTTTCTTTTTAAGCGCAGCATGATAATGAAAATATACCCTCTCTCTCCTCTCTGGCTAGGCTACTCTTTAAAACATTCTACGAATAGCAGTATGAATTTACTTACAGCTCAAAAATTTATAACAAACATACTACCAAACAAAAATATCTGGCATGTCTAACTGGCTGAAAAATAACAAGAGTTTTTAACTGGTAGGTCTTGCATATATACCATTAGTATCATAAGGCAAATTACTAAAAAAATTTAAATTTCAACAACATATAGTAATACTCAAGTCCAGTCTAAACACGTAGTGTATATCAACTTTGAAGCTATAGAAAAAATTCGTAGCCAAAATAAATAAGAAAGCCTCAAAGCCAATATTGAAGGGAAGAGAAATTCGTCGAGAAGAATCCTTAAGCTTATTACTTTTCAACGCATTAACGGATGAAAGAATTGGTCAAATTATTTTATTTCTTGAATCCTATAGTTGCTACTTGAGCAAACTAAACTGTAGACTTTTCAACCTATCCTATAGAAAGAGAATTTTTCCTTCCTGCTGAAAATGCGCTACGATTTCACCGATACACAAAAAAGGCAAGAAGACCTTTCCGAATAACTACCGACTAGTAGCAGTATGAATTTACTTACAACTTTAAAATTAATAACAAAAATGATACAAAAAAAAAACAATATCAGGCATGTCTAACTGGCTGAAAAACAAGAGTTTACAACAGGTAGGTCTTGCATAGATACCATTAGTATCATAAGGTAAATTACCAAAAATATTTTAAATTTCAAGAGTATATAGTAATACTCAAAACCAGTGTAAACACGTAGTATATATTATCTTAGAAGCCACAGAAAAAATTCGTAGGTAAAATAAATGATAAAGCATCCAAGCCAATATAGAAGGAAAGAGAAATTCGCCGAGAAGAATCCTTCAGCTCACTACTTTTCAATGCATTAACGGATGAAAGAATTAGTCAAAGACGTTATTTTATTTCTTGTATCCTATAGTTGTTTTTTGAGCAAACTAAACTGTAGTCTTTTCAACCTATCCTACAGAAAGATAATATTTCCTTCCTGCTAGAAATGCGCTACGATTTCACCGATACCCAAAAAAAAAGGCAAGAAGATCTTGCCAAATAACTACCGACTAGTCACACTGGTTTTAATATTATCGAAAGTTATGGAAAAGGCTCCCAATCAGCGTCTTCCAAATTATCTGAAAGGATTTAATATTACTAGCGACCATCAATACGGTTTCTATAAGCAAGGATGTACAGAGGATCTTCTAATTTATGTCACACATGTTTGGAATAACGCACTTGAATATTGAATTGGGAATCTCGAGCGATTACACTTGATATATCCTAGGCATTTGACCGTATTGGGCATGACAGATTGTTGACTAAACTATGCTCTTATGGTAGGTCTGAACATCTGACTCTTCTGTTGCCTCAGAAAACATTTTTTACGAGTGGCAGTTGAGGGGTTTCTTTCTAATACCTTCACTATCAACGCTGGTGTGCCCCAACACAACATACTCTCACCTATTCTCTTTCTCACTTACACTAATGATCTGCTGGAAAGGACTAGTAATCCATTCTACTGCTTTGAAAGTGAGAGTACGACTATTTCTAATTTATTATGTACGCTCAAATATCGGCTACTTATGAAAATATTTGCAGACAGCAGAAAGTCGTTCAGTTTAACAAAGACCTGGGAGATATTCTGTCTTGGGATAGCAGTAACCAAATAGAATTTACAGCTACAAAAACCCATTGGATTTTATGCAAACGAAAGCTGCTTATTTGAGACCCAAAGCTTACCAGAAACCTAGATATCTTGGAACACCGAAGAACAGTTTGGTTGTCACGCCATGTACAACCCTTTTCAAGGAGTCTTCTATACCCATCCTTTTGGAGTGATTTGTCCGGGACTATATTTCCAACCTAGCACAATTTACAGCGATTTAACCCCAACCCACACGCATCGCTGCTACAACACTTTAAGGATTTCCTTGCAGCACGTGTGCTATGTCTATAAAGAAAATCTAAACCTAATTGGATATACTAAAACGTATGCCCTCCTCCTAAGTCCTTTAACCCTCGAGAGAGTATGGTGACTCTGTGTACAATAAACGGATTGAACTATCATATGCCACTGTTCTCGGTTCTGTGCACGCTCTGATGCTTCATGCAATGGCTTCTCGGTTAACTCTTTCATCTGATCCACCCAACGTGAAGGTGCGCTACCCCTGCAGCGCTTGCCTTCAATCTTTCCCTGTATGACTAGTGATTTCAGCTCATACCTCAAGTATGTCTGGTTTACAAGCGAGTTTAGTGTTTTAGTAATTTCTAGTTCTTGTACAATAAACCGGTTAGTTCGATGTTCCACCCACGATATCTTGAGGATTCGACGATACAGCCACATCTCAAATGCAGCAATTTTATTTCTATCAGCTTTTTTTGTCGTCCATGTTTCCGATGCATATATTGCAATCGGAAATATAAGCGTTCTTGCGAGTCTTACTTAGTCGATCGCGAGATGCTCGAGTCTTTCCATATTTTGACTAATTTTGTGGTTGCAGAGCGAGCAATTAAGAGTCTCCTAAGTATTTCTGAGTGACATTTTCTGATATTGGTAACTAGAGATCCAAGCTATTGATAGAAATCTACGATTTCCTACTCTAGTAGATGTTGAGGTTGATTATCACCTACTAAATATCATTATTTTTGTTCCGTTGTCGTTTACTTCCAGTCCGTAGCTTTTACTGATCCTTGTCAGCCTTTGCATAATTACCTCTAATTCACTTTCATTTGCGGCTATAATCAAGGTATCATCTACATAGCGCAAGTTCTGTATGCGTTTTCCTCTAACAGTAATATCACCATTCCAGTTATTGAAAACTTTGCGCATTATGTACTCCGTATTAATGTTGAACAGTAGTGACGAAAGAATGCATCCTTGCCGACACCAGTCTTCGTGGTGAAGCTTTCTGTGTACATGTTATTAACACGCACTTTGGCTATATTGAATTCGTGAAGCGTTTGTATTAGCTTTAATAAGTGTAGCAGAGTTCCCATTTCTTTCAGAATCGACTACAGTTTCGGCCATCAAACGCTTTCTGATAGTCGATAAAGCAGAGATAAATTTTGATGTTATATTCTTTTCCTTTCTCTATCAATTGACGTACATTCAAAATTTGCTCCCGTGTTTACTTGCCTGGTATGAATCCTCTTTGTTCTGGCAATAGATAAGACTTGAGACACTCATACAGTATGGTTAGAAAAACCTTGGTAGCGTGAAAGATCAAGAAGACAGTTCTATAGTTGGTACATTTTGTGGGGGAGACCTTTTAATATACCGATATGAATACTGACTCTCTCCAGTCCCTAGGCTATTCACCGGTATTCCACACATTAACTTACCAATAAAATTAATACTTAATCCTAATAAATAATTACCACATTTATTGTGAAACCTATAGTGTTGGCTCTTTATTTTTAAATAAATACTTTATTTATTATATCAAAACCCTCCATTTGCCCCTTGTGTAAATTCTTAATTTTATATATTATATATTGAGTGGATATTAATACTGAGTTTGTTTAAAGAACAAAAATAAGAATATCAATTAGCTCGTTTTTTTTCTGGCAGAGATATGGAAAAGAGATAATTTTTGTACGCCTTTTGAAGATGATCTCTACAGCTGTTCAAATCTTAGTTGTACTATCGTGGAGAGAATCTAAGTCCAGCTCAAAAAAATGAAAAAATACTGAAGAGATATTTAGTTGTTCGTAGGTAATTAAATAAGGTACAACTTATACGTCCTATTTTTATAGGAACTCTCGTTCAGTGTCTCACTGAACGAGAGTTCAGTGAGACACTACTTTAAAACAAAGTAAAATATATTAATAAACATGGAGAGACATTTTTACATTAAATCCGCCCTTATGATTAATTAATCTAAATAAGTAACCTTTTATGTGATGAAAATTGTACACGTTCACAAACTGTCTCAGGCTTAAAAAATTGAAGGTTTTTAAATAGTTTCTCGTATACCAGTTAGTTTGGTTTAGAGAACAGCTTTAAGATGGTACTGCGTTAAAAGTTGGTCTCAGATTTACTTCTAGTGAAGCTAGTTTCAGGATCACACGTGTAAAATAGCTTTCATGAACACACGTGTAAAATAGTTTGCAACAGACGTATAAAATAGTTTTCAGGAACATACGTGTAAATTAGTTTTCAGGAGCACACGTGGAAAACAACTTCAGAAACACACGCAGTCTTTCGGAACACTTGTTGTGAGAAGAAACTAAGTTAATTATATTTACCAGCTTGGTCTTTTCCTGTGGGTTTCTTATCACAACACTACCCCACATACTTCCCCTGACTTCCATTTGGGTGACCGATCAAAACTTGACTTTAAATGTATTAAGATGGACAGGATATATGTCGAAGCTGGAAAACGCCCTGAACTCAACCAAAATATCTGGTTTTATACCAAACCCTTCTCCTCCCGTCGAAGCGAAATCTTTAAAATCAACTGGTTTACCTAAGGAGTATAAAATGAGATAGAAGTGTTGAACTTGTAATGTGATAGACAAGGGCGGAGGACGCACTTGCTACTGAGAATGTATACATCCCTGGCAAATAAAATGATTTATATCGAAGACTTGCAGGTTACACGTTACATTTCTCAACTAAATATAAAAAATGTAATAAAATTCAGATAGCTATACAACGCTGAACTTAAGTTAACAATTTTTGTATGTATTAAAAAAAAAACACGGTTTAGTAACATGATCTTACAATGTAGGAAAAATTAATGATTTTTTTTTTATGGGTCTAGCACACGTGCTGCAGGGAAGTCCCTAAATCGCCATAGGAGCGACATGTGTGCGAAAAAAGCGATTCACGTTGTTCTTGAATCGATATAAATTGTACTCGGTGGGAAACACAGTCTAAGGCAAATTATTCCAAAATGATGATGTTCTTCATATAAAAGACTGTGTGAACAGCATTGTACGAGGAGTAACATGCTGAACCTCATACGGATGTGAAGTATTAGCGCGACGTGTATCAGTTCCGGGTCTCCAGTCAAACGAACAGCTCTTCTCTGAACAGAATCCAACAAATACAGTGTATGTTTGGGAGCGGAACCCCAAACATGGAAGCAGTATTCCATAGTTGGCTGAATTTGAGCTTTATAAAGAATCAACAGTTGTTGTGAAGTGTAAAGCTTTCTAGTTTGAAATAATA
The DNA here is from genome assembly GCA_019049505.1 of Pachyrhynchus sulphureomaculatus. Lineage (NCBI taxonomy): Eukaryota > Metazoa > Arthropoda > Insecta > Coleoptera > Curculionidae > Pachyrhynchus > Pachyrhynchus sulphureomaculatus. Next base: position 151,248,574 of record CM032456.1, read on the forward strand.
TTCCTGTCTGCAACATGGTGATGCCAGGATGCCAGGACATATTAACGCCTAACAAATTGAGTGACGATGTTAGAGAAATGGAGTGCCACGACATAACTATGTCGGGTTCAGCAAAGTTAACTTTTTTAGAGAAACCTGCTGCGTTAAATTCCATTTGATTACCGTCACCCCAAGATAGAATTTCTTCCAGATCTTTGTTTAGTTGAATGACTTCCTGCTGTCTGCGGATATTCGTCTGATTAGCCGATGTCCGAGCATTCAAAGTGAATGAAGAGATAAGAGTACTGTCATCTGCAAAGCTGTAGATTGGATTCCCGGTCTTTTCCAGCAGACCATTAATGTAAATGAGAAAGAGAGTAGGAGACAGTATGGAGCCTTGGGGCACACCAGCGTTGATAGTGAAGGTATTGGAAAGAAATCTGTCGACTGCCACTCGTAAAAAATGCTCTCTGAGGAAACATGAGAGCCACAAACAGAACTTTTCAGACATACTGTAAGAGCGTAGCTTAGCCAACAGTCCATCGTGCCAAACACGATCGAGTGCCTTGGATATGTCAAGAGCAATTCTCCAAAGTGTTCAATTGCGTTGTTCCAAACATGTGTTACATAAGTCAGAAGACCTCCTGTTGATCTATGTTTACGAAAGCCATACTGGTAATCGCTAATAATGTTGACTCCTTCAAGATATTGCTGATTAATAGCTTTTTCCATGACTTTCTATATTATTAAAAGCAGTGCGACTGGTCGGTAGTTATTTGGCAAGGTCTTCTTGCCTTTTTTAGGTATCGGCTGAACCGTGGCACATTTCCAGCAGGAGGGAAATGTTCCCTTTCTGTAGGATAGAATGAAAAGTCTACAGAAAACTGGTGTTATTCCCTAGCACAGTTTTTGAGCACTATGGCAGGTATTCCGTCAGCTCCAGAAGCTTTTTTTGGTGTCTAGCTTCATTAAAATACGTTTTATGATACGCTGTCTGAAGACAATATCGGGCATTCTTATCTGCACTGTGGGAATAGTAGGTGGTGTTTTTCCTTGGAAATCGACAGTAGAATGTGAAGCAAAGAATTCAGCCAACAAGTTCGCTTTCTCAAAAGGTATGGTTGCAATAGAATTATCTGGCCGTGGTTGTATGGTGGATTTAGTAAAATTTTGACTAACTGCCTTAGCGACTGACCAAAAGGACCTAGAATTGTTGGGACAAGCGAGAAGTTTGTTTCTAATTGGTTGATTGTGTACCTCCTTGTTTCGTCGATAATTTCTTTGCATCTGTTCAGGGCACGAACAAAGGTGTTGCGATTTATGGTGTTAGCAACAGTTTTTTTGCATTTTCGGTCAAACCAAGGCTTGCCGTTGAAAGAGCATTTCTTCGAAAAAGGGCTATAAGCTGCCATACCAGCCAAAATAACATCGGGAACGTCCCGGGGCGTAGTCAGATGGGTGGTCGGATCGAAAACAAACGTCTAACCAAGGGGAAAGTTCGAAAATATTCCATGAGATCTTTCCATTTAGCAGATTTGTAGTGCGCGGTTTAGGTGCCTCTCTGTCACTGATTGGAAGGATACTCGTTGTCGAAAGCAGTTTATGGTCGGAAGAATCTAACAGCGGATTTACGGTGATCGTGTAGATCTCCGGATTGGTAGTTAAAAACAAATCAAGAAGACTGGCGAAGTCCCTGTCTTGATCAGAGATCCGTGTTGGTTCGTCGATAAGCTGAGTCAAGCCACAACTGATTGAGAATTACAAACCAATTGAGGTTACACACCAATACTTAAAATAACTGAATATTTTATCACAAAAAATAGTTTTTAAACAGTTTTGTATATTCTCGTATATGGTAGCATAAAAAAGCGAAAATGTAAACATCTATAATATAATATCGCCTTAGACCCGGTATTTCAGGCTGCTAATAGATGATTTTTGCGAATGCCAAACGACTTTAGAAATAGCAATTATTTATCTGTTAAATATATAATACTACTTTACCAAAAATTTCAATGACAATACGTCTTAAAACAAGTATTTTCAAAGAAATAAAGTTCCAATTAAATATATCGACCTCGGAACTGTGTTTAATAATTTAATACGTCTGTCAATCGAAATGTTTCTCTCCAAACCTTGTTTCATTGATAGATGTCATTTCGAGAACACGAAAGATCGACTACCTCCTTGTAAATAAATAAAATTCCTTTATTGACCTAAATAATTTCTTTGTACTTTCGGGAAAATATGAGGAAAATATATTTATTTCTATCTACCGATTTAAAGAAGATTAATATAAAAGTTGTAAATAGTAGAATTATTTTTCCCAACCTATTGGGTGTGTAAATTTTTCCGTAAAAATATCGCTTCATTGTAAAAAAATGGTTACAAATTGATTATTTGAAGTATTGTCTATTGCTAGCTACTACTTTTTCCCATCTTTATGGCAGCATATGAATACCAAGTTGAAGGAATATCTCATCTTTTGAGGCCATCCACGAATCGATCCATTTTCTGGTATCCTCATAAGAATGGAAGCGCTCTTCAGACAAGCCGTGAGTTACCGATAGGAACAAGTGACGATAAGAAGGAGCAGTGTTTGGTGAGTACGGTGGGTAAGTAGGATATTCCATCCAAGCGTTTCTAGCGTTTCCTTGACTGGTTTTGTAACATGTGGCCGAGCGTTGTCATGTTAAAAAATCACTTTGTCGTGTCTTTTGGTATATTGCGGTCTTTTTTTCCTTCAAAGCTAGGCCCTATTGCATCAATTGTTAGCGGTAAGGTTGTCCAGTAATAGTTTCATTGGCTTGCAACAGCTCATAATACACTACACCCAGCTGATCCCTCCAGATACGCAACGTTAGCTTGAAGCCAAGAATATGCGACTTTGGCGAGTATGTTGATGGTTCACCAGGATTTACCCATGATTTTTTACGCTTTGGATTATCCTAGCGGGTCCATTTTTCATCACCAGTTACGATACGACGCAAAAAACCTTTCCAATTGTTGAAGCAGTTGTTCACAGGCGAAAAATCGCCTTTCAACGTCTTTCGGTTTCAATTCGTACGGCACCCAATTTCCTTGCTTTTGAATCATTCCCATTGCCTGTAAGCACTTAAAAATAGTTGTGCGATCAACTCGTAATGACTCTGTAAGTTATTTTTCCATTTAGCACGGGTCTTCATTGAGTACTGCCTCCAATTCTTTATCTTTAAACTTTTTTCAGCAGGCCTGGACATTCTTTGTCTTCCGTGTCGAAATCACCACTATTAACGCGTCGAAAGAAGTACTCACGTGATGTGATCGATGGAATGCAATGACTATAAGTTTCCGATAGCAATCGGTCACTTTCAGCAGCGCTTTCCTTTAAATTAAATCAGAAAAGTAACGCTTCCCGCAAATGGTGTTTTGTTACCACTTCATTCGACATATTCAATGCTTAAAAAAAAATATGTTGTTTACACTTGAATGTAGTAACAGTATGCCCCGATGCGATATATTACAAGTTACGCACTCTCTTGGAAATTCCTCAAAATTAATTCACATTCCTTATACTTTTGAATATAGAAGGTGTCCCAAAAAAAAATTCCAATCCATTGATTGTGACCTGGCGTCAGATTGGGGACCGTTACCTGTCTTCAAACACTGTCTGCAATTTTTAATATTTTTTCACTGTTTTTTTTTTAAATCTTAATAATTACTTTTTCTACAAAATGTTCAGAGGTTTTTTTAAATTTTTCTAACAGACAATTTTTTACAAATAATTAAACATAAATTTTTTGGTCAAAAATTGCATACTAAAGTCTGAAATTTTTTTTATTTTTGAAAAAAACCTTCAGTTTGTAACTACTACATTATTATTATATAAATTAATTTTTATTTTTGCAGACTGGATTATTTTTTGTGAAATTATCCTGCAGACAAGGAGGGGCCATAGTTTTCAACAGTGGTCCGTTTGACCCGATAAAAAATAATGTTCACATTTAAAACATATTTTAAAAAAAATTCTTATAATTTAAAGTACTTTAAAAATAAATAATCGCCATTCTTTTGTATTATTCACTTAATAATATTTAAAATATATTTTTTTTAAATATACATACTTCTTGCAGCGCCCAGGTGTATATAAACCCAGAAATCGTAAGCACCAAATACAACTAAATGGTGGACTGTGGGTTCAGCTTTTCCTTAGGATTTTATGTGATCCTTTATTTATTTATTTATTTGTTTTACTTCTTGTAAATCTGTCTTTTTTTTTTTAGTTTGAATAGTTTTATTTACACTACAGAGTATTTAATAAATGACAGTATGTAGGTTCAGGTGTCATTTCTGGACTTTATTGTTTTATTAAGAGTAATATGAATTGTACTGATTCTCACATATTTTCTAGCATTCGATCCCTGAGCCTGGAAAATATTTGATATATAGATTTGTATTATTTTGTGCAATAGCATTAAGCATGTATTCTACTGAAGTGATTTAAGTTTTTTCTAAATTGAATAGTTTCCAGGATCGTAACATCTAGAATATGAATGAATGGACTGATATTGAAATAAGGCCTATTGTTATTGCTGATCATTATGCTCTAAATCAGGTTTTATTGGGATTCATATTTTGGTATAATAATTCATGTTTAAAGAATCTGAAAACGTTTATAATCCTGTATGCTCGGGTTTAAGAATATGATTCATTGGGGGGATTAACTAGTATTTTATGTTTAGTACAAGGTATTCTTGTGGGGTCAAAATATATTTAAGGGATAATGGAGATTTTTAAATAGGACAAAGAAGATGAGAGTGTTTCTTAAAAGATGAAAATATGTTAAGGAATGTCCTATGGTAAGTCTCCTCTAGGTGAAGTTTCTTTTTCGTAAGTGGGGGAAAAGTGGTTTAATTTCTCATAATTTATTTTAAATCTCCTATAGGTCTCATTAGAATTCAAATACGATAGTTTTTTTTTTTTAATTTTTTCTCTCACATTGCACAATCCAGGGAAATTTGAAGATTGAATTTCTGAGGAAAGTAATGTATCAGTGATTTATAGGATTAAGAGTAACTGATATAATTCTCTACTTTCACTTTTATTTCGAAATGAGAACTTAGGAACTCTCCTGTTGCCAGTAATTCAACAGAAGGGACAGAGGAGAGGGAGTTAAGCTTAAATCCTTTGATGATGTCACCCATGATAACAGCTAAGCCGAATTCGCTAGGTAAATATGTCGATCTTAAGGTATTCACCGTTTTATTATTAGCCGGTAAACGATGAAGTTTATATTGATTTGGAGGACAAATGTTTATCAGATTTTTGTAACCCAAGGTAAAAGGGCATCCTGAGTTTTTGAGGTAAACTACTTCAAAAAAGTTGTTTTTTTTATTTTTAACTTGTTCTTTGGTTAAAAAAAGAATTCTTGACATTTTTTAGCCTCCTCTTCCCCTTAAAACCCTCAAAAATCACATTTTTACATTTACTTAGTTTTCTCCGGTTTTTCTTAACGCCTCATCACAAAAAAAATTGTGGTAGTAGCGAAGCATCAGGGCAACAACGTGCCACGTGACCTCACCAGCTTTAAAAAAAAAATAAATAAATAAATTGGAAATTTTAAAAATTGACGAACTGTTGATAGGTGACTAAATCTATTCTTTTTTAAATCACATTTTTTTCCCAATCTAACCCTCCAAAAAATTTTTTTTTTTTTTTCGGAGTGCGCCCCCCTTAAAAACTGAATTTTCTTGATTTTGCATTTTTTTACCATTTTAAAGTACCATATACAATATGTTTTTAGCATCAAATTCGAATTGTACGGAAAATTTTACAAAAGAAACTCATATCTGTATGCATCCTAATTTTTTCCTCTGTTGAAAGGAAAATTAATTTGAATTATTTAGCACTAAATTGACTACTTTTCCCTTTGTAACCTCAGATTGGGATTCTACTGAAAATTTTACTCAAGACACTGATTTCTGTATGTATCCGAGTTTTTTTTATGAACATAAAGGCAACTTAAATTGCAGAGCATTTTTAACTCTAAATTGACTATTTTCGCATTTTTGGCCATTTTAACGCACTACCCCCTTTCAAAATAATATATTCGGCCTCAGATTTGGATTCTAGGGGAAATTTTCCACGTAGAACTTAAAAGCAGTTCTACAACCAAAAGAAAGGCGCAAAATTCAAATGACAAAAGTATGGCAGAGTAGTAAAATAATTGTAAAACCTATTTTAAATAACAGGTCAAGTGCCAGTTGAGCTTGCGCAATTAGTGTTCCGTACGTTGATTGCTTTTAAAATAAAAAATTTTGTTACAGATGTATAAAATGATCAGTGACTTCACAAAACACACACCCCAAATGAGTTTTCAACAAAGTTTGTTTCCAATCTTTACTGAAATCTGATGACCTTGAAATTTTTGTTTTTTTTTAAATACCAGAAAAATTATTAAAGGTAATGCACTCGTGATAATTTTCGTTCAATCTACACTCCGTGCAGAATATTCTAGGATTTTTTCAAAATTTTTTGACAAGTACTTTTCAAGATAAAGCGCGGGACAGCGATTTTTCGCGATTTTTTAAAAATAATACAAAGAAAAGTGCGCGCAAGTATTACATTATATATACATTTTTTACTCGTGTTTTCACAAGCTTTCATTTGACACCACACTCAATGACATAGTAAAAAAATTTTTACTAGGAGAATGTGGAGAATATTCCAGAATTTTTTCAAAATTTTTTGATCAGTACTTTTCGAGATAAGGTAGGGGACAACGATTTTTCACGATTTTTTAAAAGTAATACGAAGAAAAATGTGCGCAAGTATTACATTATATCTATATTTTTTACTCGTGTTTTCACAAGCTTTCATTTGACACCACACTCGATGACCTAGTAAAAAAAATTTTTTTTCACTTCCGATTTCAGCCTCAAAACGAATCCCTTAAGTCAAAATTTATGTTACGGTGATATAAAATGATCAGTGACTTCACAAAACACACCCCAAATAAGTTTCAACAAAGTTTATTTCCAATCTTTACTGAAAATTGATGACCTTGAAATTTCTGTTTTTTATATACCAGATAAATTATTACAGGTAATGCACTCGTGATAATTTTCGTTCAATCTACACCCCGTGGAGAATATTTCAGAATTTTTTTCAAGGGTGGCGCACCCGAGAGACATATTTTTTCTGGGGCTTACTTATACTCGTACATTTCAACAATAATAGCAGCTTGACACATGAATAGAAGTAAAAAAAAAAGTGAGAAAGAAATAATTTTATTTTTACCGTAATTTTCAGTAGTTTTTTCTATAATAAATCCCAATAAAAAAATCGATCCCATTTCTGGTATGGAAATGTCTGTTCTTGAACTATATTTCATGACTCGATGTCATTTCGAAAGAATAATCGGTTACCTTGAACTTCCAAATAACTAAAATTCACTTAGTGGCGTAAAAGTTTTCATGCAAGTCAGAACTGATTTCGCTTTATGGTATTGCCATTTTTACAAAGATAAATATGATTTAACGTTTTCGCTGATTGAAATCTTACCAGAAATTATTTTAGTCTAAGAACAGGACATACAGTGTGTCAAGTAAGAAGGTGTTGGCGATAATTCATTTTTGGTAGATGCGATTCTAGCGATTCAACAAAAAATCGGTAGAAGAAACCTTTTTTTACGACACATTTTAGTAAAAGAATTAGTCGATTCCGGATTTTCGTCAAAATCACGTAAAATCCAAAATGAATCACTTGTTTGCGCGTTAGTTCGCGGCAGTTTTTCCTTGTTCCCATCCACATGGGCCTAAAATGATACACTCCGCGGCCGGTAAATATATTAAAAAGTCAGTGTCATTTGTGAACAAATGGATAAATCGTTTTTTAACGAGACGAAAAATGTCGACGACTTGCCAAACGTGGCTCGGTAGGCAAAGTCACTCCGAAAATCGAAAAACTAATTGTGTCTTTGTTTTCACGAAATTCGAAATTGACTCTGCGTTAAGGAGCGGCAAAATTAAGAAAATCGGGTTTGAATGTGTCCCATGAGACCATTAGATAACATCTTCGTGCTCATGATGTCAAATTCCGAAGCACGTTGAAGAAATCTTTGCTGGGAGAAAATCACGTCTCGAAACGGCTCGCTTGGGGCGAGGATAAGTTAATATAGTGGCCCTTACAATCGCCGGACGCTAACCCTATAGAAAAGGTTTGGTATCTTGTAAAGAAAAAGCTCAGAGGAAAGACTTTAAGGACTTTGACTCAGTTGTCACGCGATATTCGAAAAATTCAAAAAATCTCGTCGATAGCATACCTGGAAGATGCCAGGCGATTATTGATGTAGGAAGCAATTTGACAACTGACCGAGATAATTGCGCCGTTGTTAATACACCAAAGAATGCATTAAAGGCAACAAATGTGCACGAAACACATTTTTTTCCAAGAATACGAGCGGTCAAGTTCTTACTTGACAGACTGTATGTTACCTTTATAGTATTTTCAGTAATAATAATAACAATAAGAAAGAATAAAAAGGAGAGATCTAGGACACCTTACCCAATTTGTAAACGGGAACGCGTCCAACCGTGTCACACAGGGTGTCGACAAGATCAAATCCAAATCTCCGAAACGAGCACTGCCAGAAATCCTTGATACTTTGAAACAAAATCTATCAGTATATGCCGCGAGAGTCCGTAGATACAAAGAATCAAACGAGAGGAAAGACACCAACAACCTCTTCTGAAGAAGCGAAAAACAGTTCTACCGAAAAACTATGTACAACAAACAGGCGGCAGTGACTGCACCACCAAACAAACAAGAACTCACAGGTTATTGGAAGAGTATCTGGTCAGAACCCAAACTATACAATAATAACACCCCCTGGATCAAAGCCGAAGAAGACAAACATAAACATGTTACAAAACAAGAAAGTTCCACATTAACTACACAAGAAATTACAGAAACAATCAAACACCCACACAACTGGAAATGTCCTGGGATAGACAATATACAAAACTCCTGGTACAAACAGTTTACCATCCGCACACGTGTCGCTCCTGTAGCGCTTTAGGGGCCTTCCTGCAGCACGTGTGCTAGACTCATAAAAAAAACCATCATACACGAAGTACTCACACACCAAATCAACAAAGCCATTCTACAATCACACACATTCCCCACTTTCCTTACACAAGGAATAGTATACGTCAAACCCAAAAACTGTTATGGATCATTCAGAGTAAGTAAAGTTCCTTTAATTTATTTTAATATAAAATAAGAAATCTTTGAGTTTAAGCATGGGAACACTCCGGCGGTCATAAATCCTTAGGGTTCATGTTCTCTCTCTATAAGTATACGATGTCCTTTATTCTCGTAGAAATACAAGAATGAAAAATATGACGAAGGAACAAATAAAAATTGATTTACCCCAAGGAGAAAATTTAATGTTATTAATTGCTATATTAAAAATAAAAATTGTATTCCTTTTCTAACATAACTTATACTAGTACATTTCAACAATAATAGCAGCTTGACACATGAATAGAAGTAAAAAAAAGTGTGAAAGAAATAATTTTATTTTTACCGTAATTTTCAGTAGTTTTTTCTATAAGAAATCCCAATAAAAAAATCGATCCCATTTCTGATATGGAAATTTCTGTTCTTAAACTATATTTCATGACTCGATGTCATTTCGAAAGAATAATCAGTTACCTTGAACTTCCAAATAACTAAAATTCACTTAGTGGCGTAAAAGTTTCCATGCAAGTCAGAACTGATTTCGCTTTAGGGTATTACCATTTTTACAAAGATAAATATGATTTAACGTTTTCGCTGATTGAAATCTTACCAGAAATAATTTTATTCTAAGAACAGGACATACAGTCTGTCAAGTAAGAACGTGTTTGCGATAATTCATTTTTGGTAGATGCGATTCTAGCAATTCAACCAAAAATCAGTAGAAGGAACCTTTGTTTACGACGCATTTTAATAACAATATAAGTCGATTCCGAATTTTCGTCGAAATCACGTAAAATCCAAAATGAGTTACTTGTTTGCTCGTTAGTTCGAGGCAGTGTTTCCTTGTTCCCATCCACATGGGTCTAAAATGATACACTCCGCGGCCGGTAAATATATTAAAAAGTCAGTGTCGTTTGTGAAGAAGTGGGTAAATCGTTTTAACGAGATGAAAAATGTCGACGACCTACCAAACGTGGCTCGGTAGGCAAAGGAATTCCGAAAGTCGAAAAACAAATTGTGTCTTTGTTTTTACGGAATCTACAATTGGCGATACGTTAACGAGATGCAAAATTAAGAAAATCGGGTTTGAATGTGTCCCATGAGACCACTCGATAACATCTTCGTCCTCACGATGTCAAATTCCGAAGCACGTTGAAGAAATCTTTGCTGGGAGAAAATCACGTCGCGAAACGGCTCGCTTCGGACCACGATAAGTTAATATAGTAGCCCTCACAATCGCCGGACTCCAACTTTATTGAAAACGTTTGGTACCTTGTAAAGAAAAAGCTTAAAGGAAAGACTTTAAGGACTTGGACTCATTTGTCTCGCGATATTCGAAAAATGCAAAAAATCTCGTCGATAGCATACCTGAAAGATGCCAGGCGTTTATTGATGCAGGAGACAATTTGACAACTTACCGAGATAATTGCGCCGTTATTAGCACACCAAAGAATGGTAAAAAATATACACGAAACACATTTTTTTCAAGAATACGAGCGGTCAAGTTCTTACTTGACAGACAATATGTTACCTTTAGAGTCTTTTCAGTAATAATAATAACAATAAGAAAGAATAAAAAGGAGAGATCTAGGACAGCTTACCCAATTTCTAAACGGGAACGCGTCCAACCGTGTCACACAGGGTGTAGATAAAATCAAATCCAAATCTCCGAACCGAACACTGCCAGAAATCCTTGATACTTTGAAATAAAATCTATACGTATATGCCGCAAGACTCCGTAGATATAAAGAATCAAACGAGAGGAAAGACACCAACAACCTCTTCTGAAGAAGCGAAAAACAGTTCTACCGAAAAATTATATACAACGAACAGACGGCAGTGACTGAACCACCAAACAAACAAGAACTCACAGATTATTGGAAGAGTATCTGGTCAGAACCCAAACTACACAATAATAACACCCCCTTGATCAAAGCCGAAGAAGACAAACATAAACATGTTACAGAACAAGAAAGTTCCACATTAACGACACAAGAAATTACAGAAACAATCAAACACACAAACAACTGGAAATATCCTGGAATAGACAACATACAAAACTTCTGGTACAAACAGTTTACCATCCGCACAAATGTCGCTCCTGTAGCGATTTAGGGACCTCCTTGTAGCACGTGTGCTAGACCCATAAAAAAAAACTATCACACACGAAGTACTCACACACCAAATCTACAAAGCCATCCTACAATCACACACATTCCCCACTTTCCTTACACAAGGAATAGTATACGTCAAACCAAAAAAACTGTTATGGATCATTCATATTTATGTATATTATTTTTGTTAGAAGACAGTTGTTTTTTTAAAACAACAAATGTCACATATAATTTGTTTCCGGAGCATCATATATATTTTTTTTATAAATAGAGAACGTAAAGAGTAAAAAAGTAAAGTCCCTTTAATTTATTTTAATATAAAATAAGAAATCTTTGAGTTTAAGCATGGAAACACTACGGCGTTCATAAATCCTCAGGCTTCATGTTCTCTCTCAATACGACGTTCTTTATTCTCGTAGAAATACAAGAATGAAAGATATAACGAAAGAACAAATAAAAATTGATTTAGCCCAAGGAGAAAATTCAATGTTATTAATTGCTATATTAAAAATAATAAAAAAAATTGTATTCCTTTTCTAACATACCTTATACTCGTACATTTAAACAATAATAGCAGCTTGACACATGAATAGAAGAAAAAAAAGCGAGAAAGAAATAATTTTATTTTCAACGTAATTTTCAGTAGTTTTTTATGATAATTTCCAATAAAAAAATCGATCCCATTTCTGATATGGAAATTTCTGTTCTTGAACTATATTTCATGACTCGATATCATTTCGAAAGAATAATCGGTTACCTTGAACTTCGATCAATTATTGATGCAGGAGGCAATTTGACAACTTACCGAGATAATTGTGTGGTTATAAGCACACCAAAGAATACATTAATGGCAAAAAATGTGCCCGAAACACATTTTTTTTTAAGAATACGAGCGGTCAAGTTCTTGCTTGACAGACTGTATGTTACCTTTATAGTCTTTTCAGTAATAATAATAACAATAAGAAGGAATAAAAAGAAGAGATCTAGGACACCTTAACCAGTTTGTAAACGAGAACGCGTCCAACCGTATCACACAGAGTGTAGACAAGATCAAATCCAAATCTCCCAACCGAACACTGCCAGAAATCCTTCATACTTTGAAACAAAGTCTATCCATATATGCCGCAAGACTCCGTAGATACAAAGAATGAAACGAGAGGAAAGACACCAACGACCTCTTCTGAAGAAGCGAAAAACAATTCTACCGAAAAACTATGTACAACGAACAGACTGCAGTGACTGTTCCACCAAACAAACAAGAACTCACAGATTATTGGAAAAGTATCTGGTCAGAACCCAAACTACACAACAATAACACTCCCTGGATCAAAGCCGAAGAAGACAAACATAAAACATGTTACAGAATAAGAAAATTTCACATTAACGACACTAGAAATTACAGAAACAATCAAACACACACACACAACTGGAAATGTTCTGGAATAGACAACATAGAAAACTTCTGGTACAAACAGCTTACCACGAAGTACTCACACACCGAATCAACAAAGCAATTCTACAATCACACACATTCCCCACTTGCCTTACACAAGGAATAGTATACGTCAAACCCAAAAACTCTTATGGATCATTCATATTTATGTATATTATTTTCGTGACAGAACAATTGCTTTTTAAAACAACAAACGTCACACATAATTTGTTTCCGGAGCATCATATATATATTTTTTTTATATTTAAAGAACTTAAAGAATAAAAAAAAAGTCCCTTTAATTTGTTTTAATATAAAATAAGAAATCTTTGTGTTTAAGCATGGGAACACTCCAGCGTTCATAAATCCTCAGGGTTCATGTTCATTCTCTATAAGTATACGACGTCCTTTATTGTCGTAGAAATACAAGAATGAAAAATATAACGAAGGAACAAATAAAAATTGATTTACCCCAAGGAGAAAATTTAATGTTATTAATTGCTATATTAAAATAAAAAAAAATTGTATTCCTTTTCTAACATACCTTATACTCGTACATTTCAACAATAATAGCAGCTTGACACATGAATAGAAGTAAAAAAAAAGTGAGAAAGAAATAATTCTATTTTTACCGTAATTTTCAGGAGTTTTTCTATAATAAATCCCAATAAAAAAATCGTACCCATTTCTGACATGGAAATTTCTGTTCTTGAACTATATTTCATGACTTGATGTCATTTCGAAAGAGTAATCGGTTACCTTGAACTTCCAAATAACTAAAATTCACTTAGTGGCGTAAAAGTTTTCATGCAAGTCAGAACTGATTTCGCTTTATGGTATTGCCATTTTTACAAAGATAAATATGATTTCACGTTTTCGCTGATTGAAATCTTACCAGAAATTATTTTAGTCTAAGAACAGGACATAGAGTCTGTCAAGTAAGAACGTGTTTGCGATAATTCATTATTGGTAGATGCGATTCTAGCGATTCAACAAAAAATCAGTAGAAGGAACCTTTGTTTATGACGCATTTTAGTAACAATATAAGTCGATTCCGAATTTTCGTCCAAATCACGTAAAATCCAAAATGAGTTACTTGTTTGCGCGTTAGTTCGAGGCAGTGTTTCCTTGTTCCCATCCACATGGGCTTAAGATGATACACTCAGCGGCCGGTAAATATATTAAAAAGTCAGTGTCGTTTGTGAAGAAGTAGGTAAATCGTTTCAACGAGACGAAAAATGTCAACGGCCTGCCAAACGTGGCTCGGTATGCAAAGGAATTCCGAAAGTCGAAAAACAAATTGTGTCTTTGTTTTCACGGAATCCAAAATTGGCGATGCGTTATGGAGATGCAAAATTAAGAAAATCGGGTTTGAATGTGTCCCATGAGACCATTCGATAACATCTTCGTCTTCACGATGTCAAATTTCGAAGCACATTGAAAAAATCTTTGCTGGGAAAAATCACGTCGCGAAACGGCTCGCTGGGGACCACAATAAGTTAATATAGTGACCCAATCACCGGTCTCCAACCTTATTGAAAACGTTTGGTACCTTGTAGAGAAAAAGCTTAGAGCAAAGACTTTAAGGACTGACTCATTTGTCTCGCGATATTCGAAAAATGCAAAAAATCTCGTCAGTAGCATACCTGGAAGATGCCAGACGATTATTGATGCAGGAGGCAATTTGACAACTTCTAAGAAAATTGTGCCCTTGTTAGTACACCAAAGAATACATTAATGACAAAAAATGTGCACGAAACACATTTTTTTCCAAGAATACGAGCGGTCAAGTTCTTACTTGAGAGACCGTATGTTACCTTTATAGTATTTTCAGTAATAATAATAACAATAAGAAAGAATAAAAAGAAGAGATCTAGGACACCTTACCCAATTTCTAAACGGGAACGCGTCCAACCGTGTCACACAGGGTGTAGACAAGATCAAATCTAAATCTCCGAACCGAACACTGCCAGAAATCCTTGATACTTTGAAACAAAATCTATCCGTATATGCTGCAAGACTCCGTAGATACAAAGAATCAAACGAGAGGAAAGACACCAACAACCTCTTCTGAAGAAGCGAAAAACAGTTCTACCGAAAAACTCAGTACAACAAACAGACGGCAGTGACTGAACCACCAAACAAACAAGAACTCACAGATTATTGGAAGAGTATCTGGTCAGAACCCAAACTACACAATAATAACACCCCCTGGATCAAAGCCGAAGAAGACAAACATAAACATGTTACAGAATAAGAAAGTTACACATTAACTACACAAGAAATTACAGAAACAACCAAACACACACACACACAACTGGAAATGTCCTGGGATAGACAATATACAAAACTTCTGGTACAAACAGTTTACCATCCGCGCACGGATCATTCATATTTATGTATATTATTTTTGTTAGAGGACAGTTGCTTTTAAAACAACAAACGTCACATATAATATGTTTCCGGAGCATCATATATATTTTTTTATAAATAGAGAACGTAAAGAGTAAAAAAAGTAAAGTCCCTTTAATTTGTTTTAATATAGAATAAGAAATCTTTGAGTTTAAGCATGGGAACACTCCAGCGTTCATAAATCCTCAGGGTTCATGTTCTCTCTCTACAAATGTACGACGTCTTTTATTCTCGTAGAAATACAAGAATGAAAGATATAACGAAAGAACAAATAAAAATTGATTTAGCCCAAGGAGAAAATTTAATGTTATTAATTGCTATATTAAAAATAATAAAAAAAATTGTATTCCTTTTCTAACATACCTTATACTCGTACATTTAAACAATAATAGCAGCTTGACACAGGAATAGAAGTAAAAAAAAACGAGAAAGAAATAATTTTATTTTCAACGTAATTTTCAGTAGTTTTTTATGATAATTTCCAATAAAAAAATCGATCTCATTTCTGATATGGAAATTTCTGTTCTTGAATTATATTTCATGACTCGATGTCATTTCGAAAGAATAATCGGTTACCTTGAACTTCGATCAATTATTGATGCTGGAGGCAATTTGACAACTTACCGAGATAATTGTGCGGTTGTAAGCACACTAAAGAATACATTAATGGCAAAAAATGTGCTCGAAACACTTTTTTTCTAAGAATACGAGCGGTCAAGTTCTTGCTTGACAGACTGTATGTTACCTTTATAGTCTTTTTAGTAATAATAATAACAATAAGAAGGAATAAAAAGAAGAGATCTAGGACACCTTACCCAGTTTGTAAACGGGAACGCGTCCCACCGTATCACACAGAGTGTAGACAAGATCAAATCCAAATCTCCCAACCGAACACTGCCAGAAATCCTTCATACTTTGAAACAAAGTCTATTCGTATATGCCGCAAGACTCCGTAGATACAAAGAATCAAACGAGAGGAAAGACACCAACGACCTCATCTGAAGAAGCGAAAAACAATTCTACCGAAAAATTATGTACAACGAACAGACGGCAGTGACTGTACCACCAAACAAACAAGAACTCACAGATTATTGGAAAATTATCAGGTCAGAACCCAAACTACACAATAATAACACTCCCTGGATCAAAGCCGAAGAAGACAAACATAAACATGTTACAGAATAAAAAAATTTCACATTAACGACACTAGAAATTACAGAAACAATCAAACACACACACAACTGGAAATGTTCTGGAATAGACAACATAGAAAACTTCTGGTACAAACAGCTTACCATCACCCACGAAGTACTCACACACCGAATCAACAAAGCAATTCTACAATCACACACATTCCCCACTTGCCTTATACAAGGAATAATATACGTCAAACCCAAAAACTCTTATGGATCATTCATATTTATGTATATTATTTTCGTTAGAGAACAATTGCTTTTAAAACAACAAACGTCACACCTAATTTGTTTCCGGAGCATCATATATAATTTTTTTAATATTTAAAGAACTTAAAGCATAAAAAAAAACGTCCCTTTAATTTGTTTTAATATAAAATAAGAAATCTTTGAGTTTAAGCATGGGAACACTCCAGCGTTCATAAATCCTCAGGGTTCATGTTCTCTCTCTATAAGTATCCGACGTCCTTTATTCTCGTAGAAATACAAGAATGAAAAATATAACGAAGGAACAAATAAAAATTGATTTACCCCAAGGAGGAAATTTAATGTTACTAATTGCTATATTAAAATAAAAAAAAATTGTATTCCTTTTCTGACATACCTTATACTCGTACATTTCAACAATAATAGCAGCTTGACACATGAATAGAAGTAAAAAAAAAGTGAGAAAGAAATAATTTTATTTTTACCGTAAGTTTCAGTAGTTTTGCTATAATAAATCCCAATAAAAAAATCGTACCCATTTCTGACATGAAAAATTTCTGTTCTTGATCTATATTTCATGACTCGATGTCATTTCGAAAGAATAATCGGTTACCTTGAACTCCAAATAACTAAAATTCACTTAGTGGCGTAAAAGTTTTCATGCAAGTCAGAACTGGTTTCGCTTTATGGTATTACCATTTTTACAAAGATAAATATGATTTAGCGTTTTCGCTGATTGAAATCTTACTAGAAATTATTCTAGTCTAAGAACAGGACATACAGTCTGTCAAGTAAGAACGTGTTTTGCGATTATTCATTTTTGGTAGATGTGATTCTAGCGATTCAACAAAAAATCAGTAGAAGGAACCTTTGTTTACGACGCATTTTAGTAATAATATAAGTAAAATCCGAAATGAGTTACTTGTTTGCGCGTTAGTTCGAGGCAGTGTTTCCTTGTTCCCATCTATATGGGCCTAAAATGATACACTCTGCGGCCGGTAAATATATTAAAAAGTCAGTGTCGTTTGAGAAGAAGTGGGTAAATCGTTTTAACGAGACGAAAAATGTCGATGACCTGCCAAACGTGGCTCGGTAGGCAAAGGAATTCCGAAAGTCGAAAAACAAATTGTGTCTTTGTTTTCACGAAATCCAAAATTGGTGATGAGTTAAGGAGATGCAAAATTAAGAAAATCGGGTTTGAATGTGCCCCATAAGACTATTCGATAACATCTTCGTGCTCATGATATCAAATTCCGAAGCACGTTAAAGAAATCTTTGCTGGGAGAAAATCAGATCGCGAAATGGCTCGCCGGATGCCAACCCTATTGAAAACGATTGGTACCTTGTAAAGAAAAAGCTCAGAGGAAAGACTTTAAGGACTTTGACTCAGTTGTTTCGTGATATTCGCAAAATGCAAAAAATTTCGTCGACAGCAAACCTGGAAGATGGCAGGCTGTTATTGATGCAGGAGGCAATTGGACAACTTACCGAGACAATTGCGCCATTGTTAGCATAAAAAAGAATACATTAATGGCAAAAAATATGCTAGAAACACATTTTTTTTCAAGAATACGAGCGGTCAAGTTCTTACCTGACAGACTGTATGTTACCTTTATAGTTTTTTCAGTAATAATAATAACAATAAGAAAGAATAAAAAGAAGAGGTTTAGGACACCTTATCCAGTTTGTAAACGGGAACGCGAGAGGAAAGACTCCAACAACCTCTTCTGAAGAAGCGAAAAACAGTTCTACCGAAAACCTATGTATAAGGAAAAAAAAAAACAGCAGTGACTGAACCACCAAACAAACAAGAACTCACAGATTACTGGAAAAGTATCTGGTCAGAACCCAAACTACACAATGATAACACCCCCTGGATCAAAACCGAAGAAGACAAACATGAACATGTGACAGAAAAAGAAAATTCCACATTAACTACACAAACAATTAGAGAAACAATCAAACACACACACAACTGGAAATGTCCTGGAATAGACAATATACAGAACTTCTGGTACACACAGTTTACCATCGCACACGAAGCACTCACACACCAAATTAACAAAGCCATTCTACAATCACACACATTCCCCACTTTCCTTACACAAGGAATAACATACGTCAAACCCAAAAGCTCAGACATCACAAATCCGTCAAACTACCGACCTATCATCTGTCTTCCAATCCTATACAAGATCGTCACAGCCTCAATTTCCAAGAAAATAGAACAACACCTAATAGACAACAATATTCTCACAGAAGAGCAGAAGGGGTGCAAGAAAAATAGCCGAGCTGATCATAAATAGCGTGATCATGGCCAGAGAAAAACACAGTAACCTTCACATCGGTTAGACAGACTATAAAAAAGCCTTCGTCTCCATACTCCACAGCTGGTTAATCAGAGCCCTAGAAATCTACAAAATTAACCAAAAGAATGGAAAACCAAAATCCACCTAAAAGCACAAACCGAACGCATCCAAACAGAAAAGCTGTACATTAGACGGAGCATATTTCAGGAAGACTCCCTCAGCGCTCTATGGTTTTGCCTATGTCTCAATTCACTCTCAGATACACTAAACAAAAACAGACCCACGAAACTTATACAAACAAAACTCAGCTCCAAAAATCTCACTAAACCCATCAACACGTTCGCTATATCTATACTCACATATTCATTTGGTATCATCAAATGCTCACATACAGATATAGAAAACATTCACATCTTTATACGTTCTCAATTCACCAAATACAGGAAATTAGACCCCAACACATGCAAAGAAAGACTTACCATCGAGAGGAAGGCAGGGGGAAGAGGAATCATAGATATAAGATCACTACATACAAAACGAATACATGCATTTAGAAAATTCTTTCAAACCAACCAAACCAGCTTTCACACAGCAACCGTGAAAACAGACAAAAACTACACACCTCCCGATTTATTCCGGGCAGACCACCCAGCAGATACACATAGTCACATCCAATTACAACAGGAAAAGATGAAAACGTGGTCAGAAAAAACACTCCACGGAAAACACAGATACCACATAGAACAAGACCACGTAAATAGAAAGTAAGCAAACACCTGATTACAGGATGGGCAGCTATTCCCTGAAACAGAAGGCTTCTTACTTGCCATCCAGGATAAAGTCGTGTTAACCAGAAACTACCAAAAGCATATCATCAAAGACCCAACTATTACAGAAGACAGATGCAGGAAATGCCACCAGCATAAAGAACGATCGAACACAAAACAAGCGGATGTAAAATATTAGCTGGAACGAAATACACAGCCAGACACGACTCAGCGGCAAAAGTAGTTCACCAAGCACTAGCCACAACATACAAACTTATAGAAAACACAGATCCCTATTAGAAATACACACCCTACTTGAAAATAAAGATTACAAGCTCTTCTTGATCTGTTTCTAACCACCAATCCGGAGATGTACACGGTCAGCGTAAATCCGCCGTTAGGTTCTTCTGACCATAAACTACTTTCGACATTGAATATCCTACCAATCAGAGACAAAGAGGCGCCTAAACAAAACAAGATTTGGCACTACAAATCTGCTAAATGGGTTGGTTAGACGTTTGTTTTCGATTCGAAGACCCATCTGACTGCTCCAGGGAGGTTTCCGATGTTATTTTGGCCGGTATGGAGGCTTACATCCCTTTTTCGAAGAAATGCCCTTCCAACGACAAGCCTTGGTTTGACCGAAAATATAAAGAAGCTGCTGCTTCTAAACATCTTGCCTACCGACAATGGCGTGAAAATCCATAAACCGTAACACCTTTCTTCGTGCCAGGAACAGGTGCAAAGAAATTATCGACGAAACCAAGGAGGCACACAATCAACGAATTAGAAACAAACTTCTCGCTTGTCCCAACAATTCCAGGTCCTTTTGGTAAGTCGCTAAGGCAGTCAGTCAAAATTTCACAAAATCCACCATACCACCACTCACACGGCCAGATAATTCTATTGCAATGACACCTGTTGAGAAAGCGAACTTGTTGGCTGAACTCTATGCTTCACATTCTACTGTCGATTTCCAAGGAAAAACACCACCTACTATTCCCATAGTGCAGTCAAGGATGCCCGATATTGTCTTCAGACAGCGTATCATAAAACGTATTTTAATGAAGCTAGACACCAAAAAAGCTTCTGGCGCTGACGGAATACCTGCCATAGTTATTAGCGATCATCAATATGGCTTTCGTAAAAATAGATCAACAGGAGATCTTCTGACCTATGTAACACACGTTTGGTACAACGCAATTGAACACTTTGGAGAATCTCGAGCGGTTGCTCTTGACATATTCAAGGCATTCGACCGTGTTTGGCATGGTGGGCTGCTGGCTAAGCTACGCTCTTATGGTATGTCTAAAAAGTTCTATTTGTGGATCTCATGTTTCCTCAGAGAGCGTTCTTTACGAGTAGCAGTCGACGGATTTCTTTTTAACACCTTCACTATCAACGCCGGTGTAGCTCAAGGCTCCATACTGTCTCCTACTCTTTTCTTATTTACATTAACGATCTGCTGGAAAAGATCGAGAATCCAATCTACAGCTTTGCAGATGACAGTACGCTTATTTCTTCATTTACTTTGAACGCTCGGACCTCGGCTACTCAGACGAATATCCGGAGACAGCAGGAAGTCATTCAACTTAACAAAGACCTGGAAGAAATTTTATCTTGAGGTGACAGTAACCAAGTGGAATTTAACGCTACAAAAACCCAGGCGACAGTTTTTTCTAAAAAAGGTTGACGTTGCTGAACCCTACATAGTTATGTTGGGGTACTCCACTCCTCTAACATCGTCACTCAGTTTGTTGGGCGTTAATTTTGGAGCAAATATGTCCTAGCATGAACATGTTGCAGGCATAACAAAGAGAGCTTCTCAAAAGTTGGGAATATTATTTAGAACCAGAAAGCTTTACACTCCACAACAACTGTTAATTCTTTACAAAGCTCAAATTCGACCAACTATGGAATACTGCTCCCATGTTTGGGGCTCCGCTCCCACACATACACTGCATTTGTTGGATTCTGTTCAGAGAAGAGCTGTTCGTCTGATTGGAGACCCGGAACTGACCGGCGGCCTTGATTCGCTGGAACATCGAAGAACGGTTGGCGACTTGAGCCTATTCTACAAGTATTTTCATGGAAAGTGTTCGAAGGATGTGGCCTGCTTAATTCCTCCCAGAGCGGTGCATGTTAGAAGTACACGTCACGATAATACTTAACAGCCTTATGGGGTTCAGCTTGTTACTCCTTGTACAACGCTTTTCAAGCAGTCTTTTATATGGAGAACATCATCCCTATGGAATAATTTGCCCAGGACTGTGTTTCCCACTGAGTACAATTTACAGCGCTTCAAGAACAACGTGAATCGCTTTTTTCGCACACGTGTAGCTCCTATAGCGCTTTAGGGACTTCTTCCCTGCAGCACGTGTGCTAGACCATTAAAAAAAAAACTGGGACATCAGCATCCATACAGATATAACAGTCAACACCAATAGACCCGATATTACTTTTCAGTGCAAAAACGGAGAAGTCACCTATCCAATTGACATAGCTGTCTCCAACAACACAAACATCCAAACGAAATACTCAGAAAAAATCTCCAAATACACAGACCTTGGAACAGAAATAAAAAGGCTATGGAAACAAAAAAAAAGTCATCATTGTCCCCTCGTCATATCAGCTACAGGCCTTAAACCAACAACATTCACCATATTTAGTAAAATTAGGACTCATACAAACATACACAGAAACATTCAGAACTCAGTGATTTTGAAAACATGTAACATTGTTCATCGTCATTCCTTAATACACAATGGTAATAGCGCTTGTGCTGACTTGGCTTGGGCCTGTCAACCAAACTGTCAGCTTTACACAGTGTATCTACGCACACTGCACATACGATATTCTAGAGAAGTAATGGTCTGCAAAGAACAAGAGGAAGTCGACTTCGTCATCTGCAACCAAGAAATCTGTATGCTACCTACATAGACCACAAGAACAGCGTGGAGAATTAAACCAACTTTAAGAGTCATTATTGAGACACCGACTGTACCAATATAGGAAGGCATATTTCCGGGCTACTCTTTAGGTCATTTATACTTTCAATGTGGAGTCAGTTAAACCAGATACGGATTTGGAGTCAAGAAGAACAACGAGAAAGTAGTAAATTTAAATCATCTACCATATATAGATGACCTAAAACTAATTGCAGGTACTAAAAACTAGCTCGAAATTCTGCTAAAGATCATGGAGGAGTTTACCGAAGTTATAGGAATGCAACATGGAGCATCTAAGATGGATAATAATCAGAATATTGAGGATTTGGGTACTGAATAAAACTGAGTATGAAATAAGTGTTAATGGCGCATTGGTATAACAATTAAAAATAAACGAAAAAATCGTAATTCTTAGAAGTTACCAAAGTGTTGTGTTCTTCGCATTTGCTGAACCATCCCAGGACGCGTTTCGCCGTATCACGGCTCATCAGCAGGGCTAGGTTCAGTAAATACGAGAACACACTTTTAGTCCTTTATCCAAGTAACTAACGGAAAACTATAACAACAAATAAGTGTTAAGAATTGACCATCAAATAATTGACAGAAAAGTTTATAAGAAGAATAAGGCAATAAAAATCTATTCAAGGCACTCAATACATTTGCATGCTTCGCACTCAAACTACTTATTTGGAGTTGTAAATTAGAACAAAATTGACATGGAAAATTTGCAAGGAAAAAGTAGGACACTTTTCAGTAAATCAAAGAAACCCCATCCTGTAAGTGCCACTGAAAGAACAACGTTTTTCTCAACATCAAAGATACAAAGAACTTTATGTAGCTGATCAACAAGTTCAACACATAAAAAGGGCACGCCAAATCTTCCTTACTACGTCAAGCTATATGCAAGACAGAAACATAGCTAACAACACGAAACAGACCAACAATACCTACAAGCTTAGTTACCTTAAGGGAGATATTCAAATATGGTCACTCAGGAAAATGTCGACAAAGCTGTGTTGAACTACTGGCTGACGTCTTACCAGCTATACAAAATCACATTATTCAGACGAAAAACTATCTGAAATACATCGCTCACGAGCTTTCCATATAGAATTATTAATCTAGATATCGATCCGAGTGCATATGGCCTTAGATTGCCAGGCATTTTAGCATCAAAGTGAAAGACATGAAATGATTGCATGATACTGGACCAAGAAGTTAAAGATAACCTAAAGCTGTTAAAAGAGGAGAAAGCGCCGTTTTATAAATGGGTTCCGGAGCCAAATCTTGGAAACAACAACAATAACAAGCTCTAATGAGACCGAGCTGCATTAACAGATCAAGTAGCTGCTTACGATAGAACGTACATTGTATTAGCCGATAAAACTTTAAGACACTTGACGTTAATTGAAAATGCCATCCCAAATGATAACAACCTTTGCGAGAAATGTACCGAGAAAACTGCCGATAACAGGGATTTAAAAGTACAAATAGGCTAACAATCTAAAATGAACAACCTTCAAATAATTTTAAAAATTCTGCTCACAACGGGTGTTATACCAAAGAGTCGCTTATAAAAGATCAAGCACTTCAAACTTAAACATTTGTAGAATAGCATGGAGAAGGCTATCGGAGACTATCAGAAAAATCATAGGAAACGCACAACGTCACCGAAGGCCTCGTAACATGGGAGAGGTCCCCTCAGAGCTCAGTCCTTTTGATATCTCTACGAGTCAATTTTCCCGGAATAATACTAATCAAATCTAAAAGGGTATATATACAGGGTGTCCCATATGTATGGAGTAATGATTCCACAGCATTTATTAATCAGTGTATCAAAAAAGTTCAAGTAAAAGTTATAGGGTGTTATACGGCGCACATGCTGTCGTTGAGAAAAAAAATGTTTTGAACTGTCAATTCGAAGAAATTACGCCATCTTGATTTTTTTAAATGTAAAGCCCTGCATATTATTTTATTTTTGAGTCCTAATAAAAATTCTAGATATTATTTGTCTAACATGTCTAAACTGAACTGTTTTGGAATTATTGTCATTTGAAATACTCAAGTTTTCTTCTTAAGGTAACAATTGCTCAAAATGCCTACCGTTAGCAGCGAGGCAATGACCCAATCTGTCATAAACAGCTTGAACAGAGTTCCGCAGAGAATCCGGGGTGATTTGTACTCTTTCATATTGAATTCTTTGTTGTAAATCTTCTACAGTTTCAGGTCGACTTCGGTAAACTTTGGTTTTCAAATGACCCCAAAAAAAAATCGAGTAGCGTAAGGTCGGAACTCCTTGCAGGCCATTCTACAGCACCTCTTCGGCCTCCATCGATTAGAAAAAATCGCATCCAAAAATCAACAAATATTGATTTCAGAGTGAGGAGGTGCTTCGTCCTATTGCTAGCACAGATTCCTGTTAGGGGTATCAAACTTATTTTCATCGAAAAACATACCTGCACAAGTTGGAATAACAGCAGCAAGCTCTTGGGGTAACTGTAAATACCGCTGCCCTGTAAGATTTCCATCGATAAAAAAGGGACCAATGATATGAAGTCCACAAATCTCTGCTTACACGTTTATCTTTTGTGGTATTTGATTATCCAGTGGGGATTCTCAGTAGACCAGTACCGACAGTTTTGCCTGTTAACTCTTCCACTAATACAGAATGTGGCCTCATCAGACAGAAACAATATTATGAATTAGATTAGAATCATTATTGATTCTTTCCATCATGACCTCGCAAAATTCAACGCGTCTCTCGTAGTCATCTTCAGATAATTATTGCAATAGAATGGCTTGTATGGATGTAATTTTTCTTCATTCAGAATACGACTTAAGGTACCTTTACTTATGTTGTGGTCTAGGCAAAGCTGTCGAGTGGCTGTATGGGGGTTTTCTGTAATTTCCAATAAAACATCTAACTTTTAATCATTGCTTGTTTCAACTTTTGGAAGTCCAGATTTAAAATGATCCTTAACCAGACTATCTAAATCGTTTTAATGTTTTGCTAACACGGATTGTGTAATAGGTTCCGATTCGGATATTCTGCGTTAAAAAGATCATATACTCCTACGGTCTCCGTAACCAATCATCACTAACAAAGTGGTTCTTTAAGTTTCCGTATATCTGTATCTGTATATATATCACTGACAACTATTGATAACCACTGATCGAAACTGGCAGTTGTTTTCGGAAGAATAGGCTGCGTTCACACTAATGGGTGAAATGTAGAGGTCAGCCTCTTTTCAAAAAATTATTAAATTTTTTTCAGTTATAATCTACTCTTATCACAAAACTGTCATAAAAGGAAGATTTTTTTAAAAAAGGCTTAAAATGGCCTAAAGTTAAAAAAGTTATGAGAAAAAATCGGGAGGTAACCGTTTTTGTTAACCTGAACTAACTGAAACTAACCTGAATTAAATAATCAGCAATTACAAAATAGCTTAAAAATGTCCTACCCTAATGTGAAAAAATGATATACGTGCTATATTAGTGACTGGAGACCAAAGTTAGTTCAGGTTAGTTTCTCGATGTTTTATCGTCAATCTTTCAAAATTACACCATTTTAGGCCTATTTCAAAAAAAAACCTTGAGATTTGTTCTTTTCATGTTGTTTTCTGCAAAGAATATTTCACAGCAAAGTTCCTTCTTGGTTGGAATTTTACTATGACTATAATGATCTCTGCGCATGAACTGAGTTCTCCCGAGCAATTTCAATCAGTGGTTGCCAATAGCACAGTGGTTGCCAATAGCACAGTATGCTTACATATCAATGTTTATATGCAAAAAAAATTCATGTAAAAACGGCCTCCCGCCGATATATTCTCGTCTTCAAAGTTAGACCGTTTTAAACCTATTCCAAAAAAAAAAACTCTTTTTCTGAAAAGCCTGCGTAATGAAGTTTTACCCTAGAATTTTTAGTAGGACTCAAAAATAAAATAATATACAGGAATCTCTATTTAAAAAAAATTAAATGACGTAATTTCTTCGAACTGACAGTTCAAAATATTTTATTATCAACGCCATATAAAAACCTATAACTTTCATTTAAACATTTTTTTGATACACTCATTAATAAATGCTGTGGAATCATTATTCCATATATATGGGGCACCCTGTATATATACCCTTTTAGATTTGATTAGTATTATTCGGGGAAGATTGACTCGTAGGGATATCAAAAGGACTGAGCTCTGAGGGATCTCTCCCATGCTACGAGGCCTTCGGTGGCGTTGTGCGTTTCCTATGAATTTTCTGATAGTCTCCGATAGCCTTCTCCATGCTATTCCACAAATGTTTGATCTTTTATAAGCGACTCTTTGGTATAACACCCGTTGTGAGCAGAATTTTTAAAATTATTTGAAGGTTGTTCATTTTAGATTGTTAGCCTATTTGTACTTTTAAATCCCTGTTATCGGCAGTTTTCTCGGTGCATTTCTCGCAAAGGTTGTTATCATTTGGGATGGCATTTTCAATTAACGTCAAGTGTCTTAAAGTTTTATCGGCTAATACAATGTACGTTCTATCGTAAGCAGCTACTTGATCTGTTAATGCAGCTCGGTCTCATTAGAGCTTGTTATTGTTGTTGTTTCCAAGATTTGGCTCCGGAACCCATTTATAAAACGGCGCTTTATCCTCTTTTAACAGCTTTAGGTTATCTTTAAATTCTTGGTCCAGTATCATGCAATCATTTCATGTCTTTCGCTTTGATGCTAAAATGCCTGGCAATCTAAGGGCATAAGCTGTATGCACTCGGATCGATATCTAGATTAATAATTCTATATGGAAAGCTCGTGAGCGATGTATTTCAGTTAGTTTTTCGGTTGAATAATGTGATTTTGTACAGCTGGTAAGACACCTTCCGTCCCTGGAAATATTTGTCCCGACATCAGCCAGAAGTTCAACACAGCTTTGTCGACATTTTCCTGAGTCACCATATTTGAATATCTCCCTTAAGGTAACTAAGCTTGTAGGTATTGTTGGTCTGTTTGGTGTTGTTAGATATGTTTCTGAATTGTTTGTCTTGCATATAGCTTGACGTAGTAAGGAAGATTCGGCGTGCCCTTTTTATATGTTGAACTTGTTGATCAGTTACATAAAGTTCTTTGTATCTTTAATGTTGAGAAAACGTTGTTCTTTCAGTGGCACTTACAGGACGGGGTTTCTTTGATTTACTGAAAAGTGTCTTACTTTTTCCTTGCAAATTTTCCATGTCAATTTTGTTCTAATTTACAACTCCAAATAAGTAGTTGAGTGCGAAGCATGCAAATGTATTGAGTGCCTTGAATAGATTTTTATTGCCTTATTCTTCTTATAAACTTTTCTGTCAATTATTTGATGGTCAATTCTTAACACTTATTTCATACTCAGGTTTATTCAGTACCCAAATCCTCAATATTCTGATTATTATCCATCTTAGATGCTCCATGTTGCATTCCTAGAACTTCGGTAAACTCCTCCATGATCTTTAGCAGAATTTTAATGTAGGTAGTAAATCATCATAACTTATCAAAATTTATTATAATTATTACACTTAATTTAACAGAAGGTATATTACTTTATAGCTATGTTTCTACTACAGCTGAGAATTTAAATTAAACGAATATTTTTTTTGAT
This sequence comes from Pachyrhynchus sulphureomaculatus, assembly GCA_019049505.1. Taxonomy (NCBI): domain Eukaryota; kingdom Metazoa; phylum Arthropoda; class Insecta; order Coleoptera; family Curculionidae; genus Pachyrhynchus; species Pachyrhynchus sulphureomaculatus. The sequence goes on from CM032456.1 coordinate 151,276,776, forward strand.
TTATATTTTAGTCATGTTCTGTAAACACTCGTTTCGGAATCTTTTATGTATGTATATAATTTTAGAAATAATTTTTAATTTAATTTAAATTACAGTGTAGAAAAATATTCTAATAAATCTGGAAATTTAAAATAGTCCAATAATTTCATATTTTGAAAGGAAAAAAAAAATTCACAAAACAATTGTAAAATAAATATTTTAGGAATCGTACCAGGTGGATACCGTAATGTAATCAATATCATGTAATAAATGGATACTATTTCCATTTGTGATATCGTATAAATTGTTTTTCCATCAAATTTATTTCCATTATCAGATGTCCTTTTAAAAGCTTAAATAGCTGAATACCTTGAACTTGGATGAGAGAAGATTATTTGTCTGTCTCAAAGTTTGACTATAGAATATGAAATAAATTATAGGCAAGTATTATCTTTACTAACGCAGCACAAATAAAATTATTGAAATATTTTAAGGATTTGACTGACCTGAATTTCGTATTACCTCATATATTTTAAGACAATTTAATAATTCATATAAAAGCAATAAAGTTACTTTACGTGAAAGCAGAAATGTCGAACTGGTTATTTAAATATCTGTAACATTACCTATATTAAGGTAGATTTTAGAAGTAATAAATTAGGAAGTTTAAAAATGCTTTATGTGTATTAAAGGAAATACATTTTATTGAGCAATTGTAGAATATCTGAATACAGTAGAACACATCATTTTATGCAAAGGTACAATGGTCTAAATTGCAACCATCTCCACAATATGATAAAGTTACTTTACACCACGCTATGGTAATGACACAAAAAATCTAAACGGCACTGCTGTTTTGTAATACAAGCCGTTTTGGATAATTGGTTAAATTTTGAATACTTTTATCAGCTAGTTATATATGGTAAATCTCTAGGAAATGAATTTAACCGTGGCCTTACGAACAATGTAGATGCTGCACGTTCAGGACGTGATGCCCGATTGAGGTTTCTTTTGAAGAAAGTCTTAATATAATTAAGAAGTAAAATTTGTATGTTTGTTTTTTCGGAGGTAATCTCCGAAACTACTGAGCCGATTTAAAACATTTTTTTACTGGTATGTAGCCTGGACTTTTGATGTGAACATAGGCTATATTTTATAGGGCTGTGGAAAAAGGGAGCTGACGCGGTGGGGAATGAAATTTGCCACGAGCGAGCGCAGAGCGGTGAGAGACGGCGGTCGACAGACCAGCGCTGGCTGGGGGGTGTTGCGTTTGTCTTGTCTACTCACAATCTATTGTTTGATTTTCTCGAAGTTCAGTGCCACGATGACTTAATGTTATGTTTTTGAAGACGAAAAGGTTTGTTGTTTTTTTTTCTCGTGGTTTTGAGGGTCTTTCGTTCTTTATGTAGGCACATTGTAGGTACTTTGTTGGTGTCAATAGTTACTAAATAACGATCAAAACATTTATTTATTGTTATTAGTGTATTTTTATTCAATAAGTATATAATAGACTTAGGCAACAAATATTATTAATCTTCCTTAATTTGGGTATACCCACCTTGATTTAGTTTTAAGTTCTCTATTATTTAATATGTGTGTTCTGAAATATCCACTAAAAATTGTGTGCAATTATTGCATTTTCTATTACAATTATTACGTTGTTGATTTTGAGTTTGAGGTGTATAATGCAATTGTTTAAGTATTATTAAGTGGGTTTTTAGTGTTCCGTACGAAACACATATGGGATTACTTATGTATCCGCCCATCTGTCGGTCACACTCGATTTTTTCCGAAACAATTTCACATATAAAGTTGAAATTTGGAAAAAGTATAGGAATTGATGGCTCAAGAACCTTGAAAGTTAAATTTTGACTTGAGGGGTTAATTTTAGGAGGTGAAATCAAAAGTGAAAAAAAAATACCAGGTCATCGAGTGGGGTGTCAAATGAAAACTTGTAAACGAAAATTCAAAAATATATATGATGTAATACTTGCACAAACTTTTCTTTACATACTTTTTAAAAAATGGCTAAAAATCGTTATCCCTCCATCGTATCTCGAAAATTACTGATCAAAAATGTTTTAAAAAATTCTGGAATAGTCTTTATAAAGAGCGAAAATTATTATGAGTGCTTTACGTTTGAAAATTTATCTGGTATAAACAATTTTTTTAATATAGTTTTCAGTAATTTTATTTTATCTGTTTATAATTAAACAAATATTTAGCTAGTAAATATTTGTTTTACACGTTTACTACTAGATTCTAGATTGAGCTAGATTGATTTATTGGTTGCTAGATAGCTAAGATGCTATAACTATTAGATATTATTGCTTAAGAAAAAACGTGAAAATACATATTGGATCTTCAGATATATACATGTCAGGAAACTAATTAACTCAGCCTAGGTAAGGATTTTATTTTATTTTAAAGGAAATCACCGTACGGAACAATAATTACGTAAGTCCAACCAGCACTTCTTTTTTAAAGATTAAGTAGTATCTAAAGACAACATTATGCCTGAAAGAAATTCGCAACTTTCTAGAAATACGTCTGAAGTGAGGGTGGCTACAATACGTCGCAATGAAGAGTCTAACGCTGAACGCTCACAGCGGCTTGACAGGCAAAATATAAAAACAATAGCGTCTATTCCTCATATTCCCATGATCCCAAGGGATCTACCGACTCATTTACAGCGGTTTTAATTTCCGGTGAAAGGATTATTTGCTCTTACAATAAATAACTCTCAAGCTCGTGGGAATCGATTTGAGACAGGAATGTTTTTCTCATTGCCAATTATATGTCGGATTTTCAAGAGTCGGAACTACAACAAACCAGCATATTTTACTACTAGAAAATAATAAAGCGTTAAACATAGTATATAGAAAAGCGCTAACCATTTAGAAAGGTGCTCAAAGTAAAAAAAAAAACGCTTGAAGAAAATAACGCTTCTACGCGAACAAAGTCACTGGCGGTTGCTAGTAGTTGATAAAATTCATGGTATCGTTATGGAACATCGTCACATTAAACCTCGTCAGATTGTTGATATGGTGGGCATCTCATATGAATGGGTACATAATATCCTACATTTAGTTATAAAATTGAAAAAGCTGAGTGCGCGATTGGTGCCGCATTTCTTGACTTCAGCAGACTAAAAACGCACGAGGAACGACATTTCAAAATCGTATTTCGAAAAGTTGCAGCGTACTCCAAATGACCTCTAGGGCCGGTTTGTAACTGTAAATGAAACGTAGATCCCTCATTACTCCGAGAAGACAAAACGGTAGTCAAAACAGTGGGTGGCGACTTGAAAGCGCACCGAAAAGAACGAAAACAGTTTTATCGATGGAAGCAGTGATGGCAACTGTTTGCTATGATTCACAAGGCTTCATCATGATTGACTATATGGAAAAGGATAAAATAATGACTAGCTCGTATTACACAACGGGTTTGGATCATTTTCATAGTGAGTAAAGCAAGCAAGCAAGTAAGAGTCACCAAGATCAGCTCGCTTAAAAGTGTTCGGTCACCAGGACAATAAACCTACTCACACATCGGCCGTTGCAAAGACAAAAGTGCACTAGCTGGGCTTCGAAGTAATTCCCCACTAACGGTATTCCCCAGATTTAGCCTCAAAAGACTTTTTTTGTTTCCTAACCTCAAAATTGGTTTGATGGAAGAAATTTTCGTCTAATGTCGAAGTTATCTGTGCTGTGAACAAGTAGTATGCATAATGCAAAACATTTTTTTTCTTAGAGAATAAAAAATTGGAATCTGGCTGGACCAAATATGTTGAGCTCAGTGGAGATAATCTTAAGAAATAATTTTTTATTTTTTCATGTTATTTACCTCGATTTTTCAATCCACTCTCGTATAACTTATTAAAAATGCATATTTAGAGAATATTTAGGCACTAACGACACATTTATATTATTTACTTCCTTCTCTACAAGCTTTTTATTAGGTTAGACTTTTAATGATATATAAAAACCGGTGAGCAAGAAAAAACTTAGGAAGTTAGGCGATACTACAAATTTTACCGATTTGTTACTATCCGTTGCAATCAACAGGTTGTGGTAGTACGTTAGATGATTGATTGTATTTTAATGTAAATATGCACAGTAGAAACATCTAAACCAATAAATAAGATGAAGATTTATGGATATATCATCGTTTTAAAATATTACCCTGTTAAGTTTGTCTTTAAAAATGTCGGGTTAGACTAGAGAGATGTTACGTTAGGTAAATATAAAATTTAAACCAAAAATTTAATATATTTAGGTGAAATTTCAACCACCAGGGACCTCTCTGGATCATCAGTCGAATTTTGGATGGTTGTAGCTTCTACTTGATGGAAATTCATTATAAATATATAATAAAAGATTGTTTTTAGTCAATTTCCACTTGTTTATTTAAATTGCGATGACGCGTTTCGCTGTCGATGCAACTTCTTCAGATCTACATTTTACACTGTCAAGTTAGGATTAATGTTCACAATTTTATATAATTTCCTAATTATAATATTACTCCTAATTTAAATTACATTGATAGTATTAGAAAACCCACACAGATTTGGAATTAGAAGAATAAATTCAATAATGGTGAATTACTTAAATCTACCTGTTCATTGAGTAAAAGTACCTGTACTACTCAATCATCGCTCCTGATGAAGCTAACATGGTTAGCGAAACGCGCGTCGAGTGCAAAAATAAAGTGTTTGGGTGTAGTGGTGATATATACTGAGTAGTATCATTGTGCCAAAGATTCCACATTCTCAACTTAGTAAAGTACATGTAGTCCTTAATCGATTTATTTGCATTGTCTCTAAAAGGTTTAGTTTTAAACCTTTGTGTTGGGTGTGTAAAGTTTTGAAATTCTTGTTAAATGTGTGATTTTCTGTTAAAAGATGATTAGCATATGTTGAATTAGATTTTCTATGGATGAAATTTTTTTGATGTTCTGTAATTCTTTGTATAAATGTACGACCAGTTTGTCCTATGTATGTTTTAGGACATGACCCACATGTTAATTGATAAAGCTCTGATTTATTGTCTTTATTGATGTGTGGTTTGTAGTTTTTTAAGATATTTCCCTATAATATTGTTAGCCTTGTAAGCTATGTTGATATTTTTTTGATTTAAAAATTTCCCCAGTTTTTCCGTTGGTTTGCCGAAGTAGGTTAAGCATTTAAATGTGATATTTCTGTCTTTAAAACGTGGGTATATTTCTGAGATTGCCTTGTATCTAAGTTTTTTCCTAACGATATTATTGATTAAAGTAACCGAATAACCGTTGTTAACGGCTACTTGTTTTATGTAGTTTAATTCTTTCGTAAAATTTTCCTCTGATAAGGGGATATTAGTTAGTCTATGTATAAAACTATGATAAGCTGCGAGTTTATGAATATATTATGAATCTCCAAATCCCACAACTTTATTCACTCATAAAACTACACAAACTTGACCACCCAATCAGACCAGTTGTTTCCTATATGTCTGCTCCAGCATATAAGACGTCATCCTTTTTAATTGATTTAATCAAATATCATACCAAATTTAAACCTAAATATAGTATCAAAAACGCATACGAACTCGTGAATAAAGTTAAGAATATAACAATACCAGATAATTCTAAATTAGTCTCTTTCGATGTCAAAAACTTATTTCCAAGTGTTCCCCTAGACGAAACAATAATTTTAATAGAGAACCTATTAACAAAAAACAAAGTAAATGAAGTTATAAAAATAGACATAATTCATTTATTAAGAACTTGCCTAAGACAAAATTATTTTTCATTTAACAATACATTCTACAATAGTAAGGAAGGATTAATTATGGGGAGTCCTTTAAGTCCATTACTTGCCGAAATTTTATGGACAATATTGAAACAATGATATTTAACAACCATAATAACAATAATAATTGTCTATACTGGTATCGATACGTAGACGATATAATTGTATGCTTTACAGGTATGGACAGACAATTAACTCACTTTTTACAGTATATTAATTCTTTACATAGAAATATCAGTTTTACAATGGAAGAAGAAGTCGAAGGAAACATCAACTTCCTAGACTTAACAATCAGTAAAATCATGAAAAAACATGAATTTGCAATATATCACAAACCTTGTCATACAGATACCACAATTCACAATAGTTCTCACCACCCTAACCATCATAAACTTGCAGCTTATCATAGTTTTATACATAGACTAACTAATATCCCCTTAGCAGAGGAAAATTTTACTAAAGAATTAAACTACATAAAACAAGTAGCCGTTAATAACGGTTATTCGGTTACTTTAATCAATAATATCGTTAGGAAAAAACTTAGAAACAAGGCAATCTCAGAAATATGCCCACGTTTTAAGGACAGAAATACTACATTTAAATGCTTAACCTATTTCGGCAAACCAATGGAAAAACTGGGGAAATTTTTAAATCAAAAAAATATCAACATAGCTTACAAGACTAACAATACTATAGGGAAATATCTTAAAAACTACAAACCACAAATCAATAAAGAGGGGTTTATCAATTAACATGTGGGTAATGTCCTAAAACATACATAGGACAAACTGGACGTACATTTATACAAAGAATTACAGAACACCAAGAAAGTTTCATCCATAGAAAATCTAATTCAACATATGCTAATCATCTTTTAACAGAAAATCACACATTTAACAAGAATTTCAAAATTTTACACACCCAACAAAAAAATTTAAAACTAAACCTTTTAGAGACAATGCAAATAAATCGATTAAGGACTACAGGTACTTTACTCAATGACCAGGTAGATTTTAAGCAATTCACCATTAATGAATTTATTCTCCTAATTCTCCTAATGTGGGTTTTCCAATACTATCAATGTAATTTAAATTAGGTGTAATATTATAATTAAGAAATTATATAAAATTGTAAACATTAAACCTAACTTGACAGTGTAAAATGTAGATCTGAAGAAGCTGCATCTTTTTTTATTATATATCATCAGTCGAACATAGTTAATTTATTTAAAGGATTTTTGCTTTTCAATGTTTGAAATTTTTTGAATCAAGATTAACTCGACATAATTTGGGAGCAAATATATCTTGGCATGAACTTGTTGCAAGCATAGCAAAGAGAGCTTCTCAAAAGCTGGGAGTATTATTTCGACCTACTTTACACTCCACAACAACTCTTAATTCTGTACAAAGCTCAAATTTGACCAACCATGGGATACTGCTCCCATGTTTGGGGCTCTGCTCCAAAACATACACTGCATTTATTCGATTCTATGTTTGCCTGATTAGAGACACGGAACTGACCAGCAACCTTGATTCGTTGGAACATCAAAGAACAGTTGGCGACTTGAGTCTATGCTACAAGTGGAATGGAAAGTGTTCGATGGATGTAACCCGCGTAATTCCTCCCAGAGTGGTGCATGCTAGAAATACACGTCGCGCTAATACTTCACACCCGTATGAGGTTCAGCTTGTTACTCTTCGTACAACCCTTTTCAAGCAGTCTCTGTATGGAGAACCTCATCCCTTTGGAATAATTTGCCCAGCACTGCGTTTCCGACGGGGTAAAATTTACAGCGTTTCAAGATCAACGTGATTCGCTTTTTCCGCACATATGTCGCTCCTGTAGCGTTTTTTAGGGATTTCTCTGCAGCACGTGTGCTAGGTCCATGAACAAAATTCATGTTTCGTCTTATGAGGGCTTTTTTACCAAAATCTGGATGTTATAAACACACCCCCAAGAACCGAAAAATATATATCGTAAATTGTTTAAACCAATAGATGTTATTCAAATGACCAATGTCATTACAAATTTAAGTAAGTGTGTAACATTGAAATTTTTCGAAAGTTTTTTCGTTCGTTAATGATATGTTCAGGGTTATATTTCAAACACTTTTTTATGCTGAGCTGTTTCAAGAAGTTAAGTATTTCACCCTTGTTATCATTATCTAACAGTTTTACAATACTTAAATCACATGATTATCTCTAATGCAATATACTGGCACCCGACTATTTTCGATGTCTTTTAAGACGGATCTTCTGTGTTCTTTCAATCTTTTGTCTAAATATGTACTTATTTGGCCTATGTATTTACAATTTCTGGAATTTATTTACTAAACTTCTGTTATGCTTCTCATGTTATGTTTGTCCCCATTATTGACCAATAATTTCTCTAGAAGGCATTTGTTTATACTTATACTACTTATTTCCCGTTTATTTATCTTTTGCGTATATTATTATTTAAGATAAAATAGCTGGTAAATAATTTATATATTTTATTTTCTTTTAGCTCGAAATAGTTAAAAACATCTTTTTGTAAAACCTTTCTACGCAACCGTTGCTTGCAAAATATTTTATTATTAATAATTATTTATTAAAATCCTTTTAGCCTTATTGAAATGTAACCAATCCATGCATTACAGTGTGAAATAAAAATAGCAAAAAAATGTCTCAGTTGAGAGTTAAATTAAATTTGAGCTGATATTGACCATTTAAACAATGCCTGTTTTTTTAAACAACTAAATTTTTTTCAGCCGTTGGAGGTGGGTCCGTAGGATCCAGACCTTAGTATAATACATACTGATGCAAGAGCCCTAATAAGGCAAGAAAATATATCGGGTTAATCCAGAGAATCGTTCAACTTAACAAAGACCTGGAAGAAATTCTATCTTGGGGTGACAGTGACCAAGTGGAGTTTAACGCTACAAAAGCCCAGGCGGCAGTTTTTTCTAAAAAAGTTAACGTTGCTGAACCCGACATAGTTATGTCGGAGCACTCCATTCCCCTAGCATCGTCGCTGAATTTGTTGGGCGTTAGTTTGGAACCAAATATGTCCTGGCATGAACATGTTGCAGGCATAGCAAGGAGAGCTTCTCAGAAGTTGGGAATATTATTTCGAACCAGAAAGCTTTACACTTCACAACAACTGTTAATTCTTTACAAAGCTCAAATTCGACCAATTATGGAATACTGCTCCCATGTTTGGGGCTCCGCTCCCAAACATACACTGCATTTGTTGGATTCTGTTCAGAGAAGAACTGTTCGTCTGATTGGAGACCCGGATTGACCGGCGGCCTTGATTCGCTGGAACATTGAAGAACGGTTGGCGACTTGAGTCTGTTCTACAAGTATTTTCATGGGAAGTGTTCGAAGGATGTAGCTCGCTTCATTCCTCCCAAAGCGGTGCATGTTAGAAATACACGTCGCGCTGGTGCTTCACATCCGTATGAGGTTCAGCTTGTTACTCCGCGTATAACGCTTTTCTTTTATATGGAAAACATCATCCCTTTGGAATAATTTACCCAGCGCTGTGTTTTCCACCGAGTACAATTTACAGCGATTCAAGAACAACGTGATTCGCTTTTTCCGCACACATGCCGCTCCTGGAGCGCTTTAGGGACTTCCCTGCAGCACGTGTGCTAGACCCACAAAAAAAAAAGAGAAGACGCCTTCCCTTGCACAAAGAGTCCTAATGAGGAACACGGGAAGTTTCACCGCTTCTAAGTAGTTGAACAACGCCAATTTTAAAAACATAACCTTAAATTAAATTTGTAATTCTTATGTGTAAATGTTTTAAAACTTATTTCGTATGACCCTTTTCAGTATTAGTATGTCTCAAGCTTATTTAAAATGTCTGTTATCCCAAATTTGCCAAGCAATCGACAATAATTTATTTTCTATTACTTTCTTACGCTGTGTCGTACAGAACAATGTGCTTTTTTTACTCTAATTGGGTTTTTTTCGACGGGACATTTAGAAGTGTTGTTTTGGCTCTCATCATGAAATGACTATACTGCAACATGCGTGTCGGTAATACTGTATGAGGAGTTGATTAAAAACTGTTCGCTTTTACTACAACAATGGTACTATATGCTTTGTTGATTTAGATACTTACACTGTACAAGTATGAAATGCAGATTTCAGACAACAGATGGTGCACCAATGCAATTTGTGCTATAAAGATTTGACACTGCGCGCCATTTTGTTGTGTCATCAACAAGTGTCAGACGCGCACAAGTGATAAATTGGAAAAGGGTGTGCATAGTGTTGTGTTGTGTTTAATATGTCGAAATTTATACCGAACAAAGAGCATTCGCGGACAGCATTAATTTTTTGTTTTCATTTGAAGAAAACTGCTGTTGAATCATACCGATTACTTCGAGAAGCTTATGGTAAACATGCTCCATAGCAAGATACGTGTGGTGGTTTCGGAGTTTCAAAAGTGGTGACTTTGATGTTGCAGACAAAGAACGTGGAAAACCGCCAAAAAAATACGAAGATGCGGAATTGCAAGCATTGTTGGACGAAGAGATTCGCAAACACAAAAACAACTCTCCGAACAATTGGACGTTAGTTAACAAGCTGTTTCCAATCGGCTACGAGAGATGGGAAAGATTCAGAACCCGGTAGATGGGTACCACATGAGTTGAACGACAGGCAAATGGAAAAGCGCAAAAACACGTGTGACATTTTGCTCGCTCGGTACAAAAGTAAGTCGTTTTTGCATCGTATAGTTACAGGGGATGAAAAGTGGATTTATTTTGAGAATCTCAAGTGCAAAAAATCATGGATAGACCCAGGCGCACCATCCAAATCGACCGCAAGACCGAATTGCTTTGGCAGAAAGACGATGCTCTGTGTTTGGTGGGACCAAAGGGTCGTGGTCTATTATGAGCTCTTAAAACCTGGGAAAACGATTTAATACTAAACATTACCAACAACAATTGACCGATTTGAACCGTTCGCTGCTTGAAAAAAGTCCAGAATAACGAAAGTTGCAACACAAAGTCATTTTTCTTCATGACAATGCTCCATCACATACGGCAAAACCAGTTCGCGACACGTTGGAAGCACTCAGCTGGGAAGTTCTACCCCATGTGGCTTACTCACCAGACTTGACTCCTTTCGATTACCACTTGTTTGCATCGATGGGTCACGCACTTGCTGAGCAGCGCTTTGGTTCGTACGAAGATGTGAAAAAAATGGCTCGATGAATGGTTTCGCAGCAAAAGGGGAAGATTTTTACTGGCGTGGTATTCACAAATTGCCCGAAAGATGAGAAAAAACTATAACAAGCAATGGAGCATACTTTAAATAAAGCACTTTTTATCATTCTTCCGAATTTAACGTTTTTTTTTTAGGAAAAAAAAATCCGCATTTCATACTTGTACACCTGGTATTTCTCCACGATTTGCCTGCACGAAATTAAAACCATAATTTTTAATTCACAAAATTAAAGTCTACACTTTAATCTATGCTCAATAAATTTTACTAAACAAAAATTCTATACAAATCATAAAATCTGGAAAAGCATAATAGAATAATAGAAAACTAATCGACAAAATTGAAAGATGTCATCACCATTAACAGGACGCCGAGTAAACAATCATTATTCCTTTTAACTATCGTGACGAAGAAAGACTAATGCCGGCTGTCGTCCGACGTTTAATCTAACATATGAAAGGATAAAATCATACTGGTGTGAAATTAGTTGCTTAATATATTGATCTGAAATTTGGCACTAACAAAGTTGTTTTAAAATACTCAACATTTCCGATAGACTTGGCATCATATCAAAATTAGGATGCTCACTCATTCATGCTTATTTGAGAATCCCTCCATTCTCAAGGTTAATATCTATTAAAAATTGAAAAGTTAAAAAGTAAAATTGTCTAACTTTTACCTTTTAAATATTTTAGCAATGATTTTCAAGAAACAAACAGCTGAAACCATTCCAGTTATTAAATTAATTAATTTCGAATACCTCCATAGCATAGACTTTCTATTTGTACATAACTTTAATTACAATATTTTAAAATTTCTTATAATAAAAATGCTATTGTTTAGATGTATTTTATGTAAAAATTAGACCTGAAAGCATAAAATTCTCCTCCTATATATTTCATATTCTGAGTAAAATAAACTTCTAACTGGATGAATATTTATTAAAATTATACATGAACAATAATATAAAACCTATGAAATAATTTTAATTAGTTTTATAAATAAAATTTAAAGGCAAATGCTTTTCTCTGTTTGAATTCCCTCCTGAAGTCCTCTTTGTGAAATATCGGTTAGTCGGATCGAAAAGACTTTGTAGAGTTTGTATACGGGTAAAAATTCATGAAACGGAACACCTCTGACCCGACTTTTCGGAAATTCAAAAACAATGATTTATTTTAATACTACATATACATAGGTAGAGAACATTTTTAGTTAATGTTGATTATTATAATTGTTATAAACAATACAAGTTTTAGGTAAGTTTTTTTCAAAAATTCATAACTCGGAAACTGATTTTTTTTATTTTTAGTCGAGACAAAAATAGCCAGAAACATTACGAATTTAAAAAAAAAATGCATATTGAAAATTTTTTTTTAATGACAACAAAAATCACTTTATTATAAACAAATTGAAATTTAATAAGATTCTTAACCACTTATAGACAACAGACAATTTTTTGCCTCAATTAGAATTTTCATTAAAGGTCAGTTTAGAGTTATGAATTTTTGAGAAAAAAAATGACCCAAAACTTCTTTTGTTTATAACAATTATAATAATCAACAACTGAAAATATCAATCAAAAAGCATTGTTTTCAAATTTCCGAAAAGTCGGGTCGGGGGTGTTCCGTTTTACGAATGTTCACCCATACTGAAATTGTTGTTTTTTAAGTATTTTTTTTTCCAAAATCCTTTTAACGAATAAAATATTTTTAGTATTATTTTTGTTTACAAATATTTTTTATTTCATTTATGGCAGAAAATTTTTATCGACATGTTACATTTTATTATATTTCACTTTTTTAAACATTAAGTCTTGCATGCAACTGGAATAGAATCTTTTTTTTTCGATTAATTAGTTAATTTTTTATTTTACCCTTATTCCTCCCGTATTTTTTATTGACCAACCATAAATATTTTAGTACTAATTCATTCCTTTTAGCCATTTTATCAATTTTTTCGATTATTATCGATAATGTAGATATGTAAAAATTAATCCCCATTGTGTGTAAAAATGATTGTAATTTTTTGTATATAAAGTTTTTTCAATTGAGTTTTCTCAAACAAAATGAAAGAATCATATAGTCTAAGTCTTTGCATTAGCCTTTCCAAAAATAATCCATAATATAATTTACACCAACACCACAACAGTGGCTTAGAAAGAATCACTGGCGTCCTTGCAAATAGGGTACAAAGGTCAGACGGTAACGTACCCAACTTGAAGTCTTAGAGTAGTTATAACTAACTAATTAGGTAGTGTTTTGGGCCCGATTGATTTATTATATACTTAAACCAATTAGATATTTGAGGTATAAAGGAAGAAATGGATGTAAAAATTTCTTCGAATTTGTAAACCATGATAAATTATAGGTATGATTGTACTGGATCTAGCAAGATATTGAGTTAATTCGGCTTGCACACGCCTTTTTGTATTAGTGGGCCGGAGTGGAGAGTGGTCGGGGATTCATGGATTAACTGTTCCCAGATTGGTGAGAGGTAAAGCCCACGATTAGGATGTTTACATACTTCAATTGAGTTCCGACTTTTCCTAGGATAGAAAAAGGAATTTGTTAAAATGAACTTTGATTGATCAAAGAGAATCTGCAATCTACAAGCGAAGTTCGTTTCGAAACAGCCAAAATTCTCAAGAACGCTAAGCTAACAGCCACGATCATTTCTAAATCAAAATCCCTCGCATTAAAATCCCTCAAATCGGACCCAAAATTGATCATTTTGATAGTAAATAAGGACAATTCTACAATTGACATGGATTTACTAGGCTATCACAACAAAATTCAAGAAATTCTATCTGAAGGCTCATACTGACCACTAAACAAAGATCCAATACTTTCAAAATTCGGCGCCGCCACGGACTTCTGAAAGTTTACGGACCATTCATCCTTCTTCGCCCAATTCTTAGTACATCCAACATTTTTTTCTTGCAAGTACATGGTCTCTGTCTTAAAACCTCTCACCGGCGAAACAGATAGTTTTATCATAAATTTTTCTTATCAATCAAATTTAACCCCAACGATCTTTTATTCAACTTCAATGTCAAATCTTTCTTCCCCGTAATACTATAACTATTATTAGAGATATCCTCCGTGCCCAGCATCTGGCATCAGATTTCCTAAATGTAATTGGGAAATGCCTTTCTGGGATGTATTTTCTATACAGTAGTATGAACAAATATCCAGCACGGCAGTGAGTTCCCCTGTTTCTTTATTTATTACCAACATATTTATGAAACAATTTAAAAAATAAATCATCGACACTTTTCATCTTATACCAAAACTTTGAAAGCGATAAGCTGATGACACTTTCATAATTTGGTCACACGGTCATGAAACTCGTCAAAGTTTTCTCAGTCATCTCAACTCTTCACATCCAAATATCCATTTTTACCCTTGATATTGAAAAGGATAATGCTCCCCCTTTCTTAGACGTGTTCATTAATCAAAAGTCAAATATGACTTTAAGCCACTCAGTATATAGAAAGCCCATTCACACTGATAATATCTAAATGTGCTTCGCATCACCATCAACTTCCTTGTCCATAGAGCTATATAGCACTCTCTGATCCACAATCTTTTTCAATCAGAATTAAAGTACCTTACTTCTGTTCTTCAATCAAATAATTTCCAGTATTAACATAAAAAACGTTCGGTATCTACGAAAACTAGAAGTCAAGTAGATCAGTCTCTTGGGATAGTAGTTCTTCCATATATTAAAAGTGTCACGGATCGGATTTCGAAAATTCTACGGAAACATAAAATGCTAACATGATTTTCTGCATGCCCTAGACTCTCACAACGTCTTAGGTCTGTTAAAGACAAGATTATCCTCGATCATCCAGGAGTGTATGTACAGTATCCCATGGAACTGAGGTAAAACCTATGTCGGCGAAACGAACAGAAAAATATGTACTAGAATTAATGGACATCAAAAGGTAATACACCTTTGTAACATTTTTACTTCAGCACTTGTAGATACCAGCAAGAAACAGGATACCAGATTCCTTTGGACCAACCAAAGATCCTTGCAACAAAATCTTTTTTCTATCCTTGTTCTCAGAACAAACTCTGAAGAAGCTGGCAGGATGATCAACGAAACATCAGTATCACTTTGTCAATCGAAACAGGGGAAAATACAGGCGAATTATACCTGACAGCTCTGCACCCTATGGAAGTTTCCTACCAAAAAAAAATGATAAAATATTTCGATGATAACTTTTTGACTTTATTTTTTTTAAATCCAAATATCTGCCTTTTCCAAATAATGGAGTAAAATCTCACAAAGAAATAATCCTCCTTTTGATCTTTAGAGAAAATAAAACTAGAACCTTATAAAGCCCCTATGTGGCAGAACTGTCCAAGCCAAATTGAAAAAACTTGAAAAGCACTAAAAAAGCAGAATACGTGTCAATAGATTGTCGCCTAAAATGGACTGGCTACACCCAAAATATGGCTTTTGTGCATTTTTAAATCAATCAAGAAAGTTATTTCCCCAAATAGTCTTTGTACCATTTATTGTGCACTCTCTTGGCTTATGGTATACTAAGATCGGGCTCAACTTATAACAGCACTTTAAAGGCGCTGTAAACTGCACAGTTATTTTGTACCTCAATATATTTTTCTTTTTAAGATACTTTCTGGACATCGCATTGCTTTAAGTGTTAGCAGTATTTATTATAAGGATTTTTTATATATACTTCAATAAAAAATAAAGCTCTAAATGATGTGTGTGCATTATCGAACGAGATTCAGGCAGAATACATTAATTTTCTCCAATGCTCGTGCAAATAGGTAAACATATCTTTTTATGTGTAGGTCAAGAAGTTTTTATTTAATCTCCCTAAAACTTAAAAATAAAAGGCACGATTAAGAGGTTACATACACCTCGAATTTTCAAAAATTCGATTTTTTTTTACGAATTTTTATTTTTATCTTATATTAAATAACAGCAAGATGCTAGAGGAAGAAGGCACACAGTACGAAGCTGGAATGGGAGACTAGCCGTAAGTTCACTTTTTATCTACCCGAAACTTTAAACGCGTTTTTCTCGAAACTATGTTTTCAGACACTGTCTGCAATATTACTCAGTCAATTTTTATTATTTTTTAACTTTATTTTTTAATCTTAATAATTACTTTTTGTACAAAATGTTGAGAGGTTTTTTAATTTTTTTTCAATTTTTTATAAATAATTAAACATTAATATTTTGATCGAAAATTGCATACCAAAGTTTGAAACACCGTAAATTCTTTATTTTTGAAAAAAAAAACATTTTGACAATTCTTAACTACTACATTATTTTACCAGATTGATTTCTATTTTAGCAGATTGGATTATTTCTTGTGAAGTTATCCTGCAGACAAAGAGGTGCCATAGCTTTCGTCAGTGGTCCATTTAAACCGATAAAAAATAATCATTTAAGATATAAAAAAAAATTCTTATAATATAAAGTAAAATGAAAATATGTAATCGCCATTCTTTTGTATTATTCACTTATTAACCTTTAAAATATTTCTTTAGTATATACATACTTTTAGCGCTCAGGTGTATGTAACGACAACAATTAATAGAATTGAAAAGGAGATTGCCAGAATGGCTCATTAACAAACCATCTAATATATAATAAAATTAAAATTTTCTGCTTTTTTTTTTACTAAAAGCTGCTACTTGCAGGCTAAATAGGTAGAGTTTTTTGGCAACAAATGAATACAGTAATTACGTTAATCTTTTAGTTACATTTTTTTCCATTAAAATAAATAATAATTTGATATATGCTTTTCATTTCAAGTCGATATACTATATTCTAGTGATCCTAAAATCCTCTTCAAACAGATCTTGCAAAGATACAAAATTTCATGCAGTAATTTTCAGTGCTTTGCAAGGTCAATAGCTTTGCAAACCACAGTAACCCTTACCCACGTACTAAGTAAAACGTAGGCTGAAAAGTGTTTGCCACATAGGTGTCGCGCTTTTCAAAAAATCCATATGATTTTTAGGAAGTACCAAACTTCAAAAATAAAAATCGAATTTCGTGTATTGATTAAACACTGATGATGGGAAAAATACTGTTCAAGCAAAGCAATAGCTTGGTAAGTGTTATGGGGCTCTAACCCTGGAAAATCACTCATCATTTACTGGTATGCTGAATTTAAACGCGGTCGTACAGATACAAATAACGCTGAACGCTGTAGACGCCCAAATGAGATGGTTACACCGGAAAACATCATAAAAAAACTCCACAAAATTGTTTTGGGTGACCGTAAAGTAATATTGTGTAAGATAGGTGATACCCTAAAGATATCAAAAGAACATTGTAACGTGCCCCACGTTTTACGCCCCGTTTTAATTTCTGATAATGAATTGAGTGAATCCTGATTTTAAAAGAACTAAAGAAATTAAACATACACTAGCTCAGTTTTTTCTTGGTAGAGTTATATGGGTAAGAGATAATTGTTGTACGTCTTTTTGGAATTAGTTTCTCGTTGTTAAAAAAAATTTCGGTTGTACTAAATTTTTGGGCACCATTCATTTTAAAATAAAAAGGATCTACTTTCAGCTAAAAAAATAAAAAAATACTGAAGTGTTATGCAGTTGTTAATAAAAAGAATTTTTCTGGTACAACCCTTTTATCCTGAAAAGTAAGATAGGTATTCAGTGAGACACTAGCTTTAATCAACAAAAAAGGTTTATTAATGATTTAAATTAAAAATTCTAACTCTTGCAGTTGCAGAACTACGTCTCTAAAATGGCTACGCCGGATACAAACATTTGACCAATCACGACGTACCACGAATTCGATAGATTCGGTCAGAAACCCGCACTGCACACTGTACCATGAGCTGCTAGACATTCCAGTGTAATACACTGCTCGATACAAAAATGAAAAGAAGTACACTATAAAGCCAAAAATCAGTAACATTTTATACTCTTAAAATCTAGGAAAAAATGAATGTTACATTTTACCCCCTTCCAAAAAGAAATAGACTACATTAGTCTATTAAACTAAGCCTATTCATCAAAAAAAGATACAAAGTGGTACACTGTCACTTAATACTAAGGTCAAAACTTAAAACAAAATTACAATCTTCAGACCTTACTACTAGACTTAATTTAATTTCGCACTAATATTAAGTACAATGAAAACCAAATGAAAGTCTCTGCATGATCACAAGAATCTTATAACTAGACTTAACTTAATTAAGCACTAAAGTTAAGTACATCAAAAAGTAAATAAAAATCCTTACATGAACATAAGAAATACCTTTCCAAAGTAACAATAGCGGTCTTCTTATATAAAAGAATCAGCTCTATTATTGTTACCAAAACAAAAAAAAATATAACTTTGTCTAGACTCTTGTCTAAATCAAAAAAGTGAACTGAAACAAAATATGAACACCCCCCTTAAAATAGTTTAAGGATTGTCAGAAAATTTTCTATTTCAGCAAAAGAAATTTAGAAAAATTCTTGAATAAAGAAAAATAAAAAAATGATTCTAGTGCAAACATTAACACTAAAAGGAAAAAGTCTTGTTAGACCATTTAGCACAAGGCTAAGAAAAACATCTGGATGAAACTCCAGACAAATGCTCGGGAAAAATCGCCATCAATGCTCTAGCTCATCGCTAAGAGAACATTCCAAATCTAGTATCACTACTAGTCGCACTCAGAAAATAATCGCACTCTACAGCGCAATGTCGACGTCCTAAGACATCTAGACATGCAAAAATCGCCAGGGAAAACGCTACATCGCGCAATGTCGACGTCCTGAGACATCCAGGCATGCAAAAAAACGCCAGGAAAACGCTCTGGTTGATCGCCAGAAAACACGTCAGCTCATCGCCAACAAAACACTCTGGTATATCGCCAGAAAAAACATCGGCTCCTCGCCAAGAAAACACTCTGGTACATCGCCAGAAAAAACCTCGGCTCCTCGCCAAGAAAACACTCTGGTACATCACCAGAAAAAAACCTCGGCTCATCGCCAAGAAAACACTCTGTAAATAGTCCTCGACTACACAAAGTCCGCGTTCTAAAAGAACAATCTCGCTATTAGCATAGTGAGTAGCTATAAAAGCTAACAACATCACTATAAGCACAGTGAATAGCTGTAAAAGCTAAAATTCACCCTAAACACAGTGAATAGCTATAAAAGCTAAAATTCACTAAACTGAATGATCCTGCTTCAAAAAGCAATGTTCACAGAGAACAGAATGATTAGTCCGCGCGCAACTAACATTCAAGGAAACATTCCCAAAATAACTATATGAGACAGCAAGTCTCGAAATAGGACCTCCATAAAATCATAATCTTATATATAGGAGTCCATAAGCAAAACGACTCAAAATCACGCATTTTGAGCTCGTGCCCTCAGGCAACTAATATATACCGAAATATATACTGAAACATATACAGAAACATATACAGGAGTTTAAATCCCAAACTCTTGGTTATGACAACTCCATATCGAGCTTGGTGAAAGCTCTTAGCAAAAGCTAAACGAATCTTCGGCACATCGCACCAAAGTAGCAAATCTACCTAGAAACATGAGTCCGAAAAAAACGCTCTCCGTCATTCTTTAGGGTGTCTACACAGAGATATATGACTTAACCAGCATTGCGCTTCTTCAAATTGCATGAAGAACCCTCCTGTACTGGTCTCGCCCTAGAACAACAACGAAAAAAAATTTAATCCCACATAACAGGAGATAAACACCTCACCACGATATACTGAAAGGTGGAGAGAATAAAATACAGAAATGGTGACCCTGGTGTCCACCAACAAAAGGGAGTAGATTATAGCATCCACTAAACTGAAACGGTGTCTACCACACCACCATAAGTCAAAAAAATTAATCAATAGGGTGTTCCGAAACACACTACTGCCAACAGCCTGTCACCACTAATAGGTTAATTGGAGCTGAGGTTGACTACAGTAGCTAGGCTCTCCTTTGGCTCAAATAGAAATAACCATTGAGTAACAAAACCTCTAAAAGGTCCCAAAGGTCAAACGTTCGCCCCCCATAGACTACCCTTCCAATCCATCTGTTCCTCAGGAAGACTAACTCCCTGCCAAACGTCGTAACGGCATTGGTTAGCACCCGATGTATCACAGCCTGTAAAAAAATAACTTATGGGATACAACCTAAAAGGTTTGCAAGGTTAACTTAACCAAGCTTCAAACTGAAATTTTCCAAAAAGCGAAAATGAGCTTACAAAAATCTAATCGAAGGGAAAATTTCTTAACCTTTCTGTGGCAAAACAAAAAAATAAAAAATATTGAAGATGACTTTTTCCAACAGAATCAGGAACAAGAAGAAAACATCGTTGACAGTAAAAATATTCGATCATGGTGTTAATCGTCTCCCCAGATAATAGCCTCTAGACGAAACTGCTACAGGTATCAGGCATAACCGTTTTCTGTCAGCCCAAACTTCTAGAATTATCTAATGAAAATCTAAAAATTCGGTTAGGAATCTTCCTTCACTGCGCTTAGCCTCTCTTAACAAGGTTCTCATCTCGGTATCAGATTTTGATCACTTCCTTGTGAAATGACTGTCTTACTTTGCTTTCAACTCCTGTAAATGATCAGCCTTTAGTTCCCCTGCAAGAATTCAATTTCCATCAGCCTGATAGTGAAGCAAAAAAATTTAACGTGTACGCCTATGAGTCTATGCAAAATAAAACCATAAAAAAATTAGTGACTCAAAGGTAACGTTTAAACGACCCTAAAAAAAAAATAAAAGGTACCCTCAGCTTGTTAATACAGAAGAAAATCTAAATAAAAATAATCCGAGTTTTAGACTAACTGGGTAAACCAAAATCGATTTACTCTTAATTGCACCCATAATATACCATTAAGGTAATAAAAATACACCCACTCGGGTAACAAATTTTGAAATTGCTCATAAAATCTTTTGACTCATCATCATACCACGCGAGCTACATCTTGCGCTTGTCCAAACTCAAGATCACTTTGGATTGCCTCTTATCAAGATTTCGCTTCCAAGTGTCAAGAACTGGATATTATT
This sequence comes from Pachyrhynchus sulphureomaculatus, assembly GCA_019049505.1. Lineage (NCBI taxonomy): Eukaryota > Metazoa > Arthropoda > Insecta > Coleoptera > Curculionidae > Pachyrhynchus > Pachyrhynchus sulphureomaculatus. Next base: position 151,297,802 of record CM032456.1, read on the forward strand.
TGGGGTCATAAGCAAATCAAATCCCGCGACCACCGACATACCAGTCTTATGATATATCCTGACTGTGACTCTTTCGCAAGCTCGCTAAAACTGAGTCGATGCTAAACATCAACCACAATCAACCTAAGTTTGGATATGATCAGTACCCAAAACCTTAGCAATAAACAATAAAAGAAAGCTATTCTCTGCTCAACTTTTATAACAGTCAAAGAAACGAGGTCGTCACCTCTACAGAGCAACATCAAAAAAATAAACTAAAAATCATATTGGGCAATTAAGATAATGTAAATATAAATATAAGTCATTCTTCTGACAAACTTTCATTAGGGTTATGTCTATTGAATGGTTTTAAGTCTATAATATGCCATTGTCCTACTTTAGTCCCATTTAAATTGACCAAAACATAAACTGAATCTGAAATCTTTCTCTTATCACGCAACGCACATACTTAGGTACTAATTTAGATGTGAATTTATCAACTGCACTGAAAAAAAAAATTATTTTTCCGCCAAACGTGATCTCCTATATTAAAGGAAACATCCTTTTTTCTAAGGTTATACGACTTACTGTTCTGTTCATAAGCCTTATATATCCTACTACGCACGTCTGTGAAAATATCTTTTAAACCCTTTAAATTTTCGGCGTATGCATCCCTATTACCCGGAATTATTTCGCTGTCAACACTGACATCTAAATCCAAAATTTTTATAATACGATCCAGATAGAGGTATCTGTCTGCCGTAAGACGGTGTAAACTCGATCACTTCGTGTTTGAATCTTTGAAATTCCTTTATCCCGAATTATCACGTGAATCAATGATTATTACTTTCAACGAAATTATATTGTAGAGGGCACACGGGATTGAAACGGATGTTAAAACTATATGTCTCACTTAAGCTCTTAAAACACTCAGAAGTAAACTGAGTACCGTTATCGCGTATCAAAAGCGATAAAACTCCGTGGATTAGAAAAATATCGTTTTCTAAAATTTTCAAAAATCATTCGACTTTAGAGCTTTTCAAAGGAAATAACACGGTATTCTTTGTAAACCTGCTAGAAATTACGAAAAGTCATTTATTTCCCTGTTTGGAACGTGGAAATGGGCCCACTAAATCGCAGCTATGACTTGAAAAGGGTAATTAACAGTAGAATTTATATGAGAATTAAGTTCGCGTGACTGTGGATACCACGAGTTATCAATAAAATTTACTAAAATTCCGAATTTTTGTGCAAAATCACATCCTAAAAGACACTTGTGTGATAAAGAAAGGTAAAAACTATAACCATTGCAGACCAGCGGCAACTCGACCGTACTTGAAACTCTTTGGGGTTGCCATCTGCTGTGGTAACACTTCTATTTTGGACATGGCATATTTTTATACCTAAAGAATTTAAAAATTTTAAAACCATTCTGATCTATTACCGATGTATTTACGCCAGAGTCTAGTAATGAAGCAGTCAACACCTAACAGATTTATCTTTATATGCGGCTTGTCATCTAAATACTTATGCATGAATAAAAGAGAAATGTGACTATTTAGAGAGACAAGAATTTTAACTAGAGAAAGAGAAAATTTATTAGACTTAAAAAATTAGAAACTCTTCGCAACCATTTAGTCCAATCAGATTTATGGGAATATTTTTTGGTCGTCTACGTACCTCTCTATATTAAAATTTCTTTACCAAATATTTTAAAAATTTTCAAACAAAAAATCTCTAAATAGCGTTCCGTATAAGCAAAGTATTTTCAACATTCATGCAAAAAATAAGTAAGAAAAACGTATAGGTTTTTGCTAACATCGCCTTTATAAGATAAGAAATAAATTCCCAAGTGCAAAATTTGAATAGACCAGCGCATCCGCCAATCTGAACTATAAAGGTAGCTTTAAGAAAAGGAGGAAATTCTTAAATTAGGATCAATTAACAAAATTCAAATATCTATAACACCATCAAATAAATTGAAATAATTAATTTTTCAAATTTCCTGCTTTTGTCTTATTACTATAGTGTAGTTTCGTTTAATAGACAGTATGAAATAAAGCTAAATTATATGGAAAGTTAGAACTTTTACTCTGTTCAAAAGCTAGTACACTGAACCTCGTAAAATGTAAAAGAGAATTCCAAAAGCCCCAAAACGATGGCAGCGCCATTTTGTAACGTGCCCCACGTTTTAATTTCTGATAATGAATTGAGTGAATCCTGATTTTAAAAGAACTAAAGAAATTAAACATACACTAGCTCAGTTTTTCTTGGTAGGGTTATATGGGTAAGAGATAATTGTTGTACGTCTTTTTGGAATTAGTTTCTCGTTGTTAAAAAAAATTTCGGTTGTACTAAATTTTTGGGCACCATTCATTTTAAAATAAAAAGGATCTACTTTCAGCTAAAAAAATAAAAAAATACTGAAGTGTTATGCAGTTGTTAATGAAAAGAATTTTTCTGGTACAACCCTTTTATCCTGAAAAGTAAGATAGGTATTCAGTGAGACACTAGCTTTAATCAACAAAAAAGGTTTATTAATGATTTAAATTAAAAATTCTAACTCTTGCAGTTTAGTAAATACAAAAACTCTAGCCTTAAAGGTAGTTATTACTAAATAGAGTTCTGACATCAGACATTTTACTTTTAAAATTTTGCTACACCCGATATTGAAAGTTCGTGACGTTCACTTCACGATTTATCAGTTCAATTCGATTCTAAATCACTTATATGCGGGAAATAGGTTTACTGATGTATATTTTGGTGACTTACGGTTTTCCTACGGGCTTCTAGGCCTTAAATTGAACACTTAAAACCGCTTTCACACAATCCATCACTAATTTATCGGAACTGCTTCATGACGAGAAGAGCCTACAACGGCCACTTCATGTTAAAAAAACCGGTCAAGTGCAAGTTGAACTTGCACAATTAGTGTTCCGTACGTTGATTGTTTTTAAAATAAAAATTTTTGTTAGGGTGGTATTAAATGATCAGTGACTTCACAAAACACACTCCAAATGAGTTTTCAACAAAGTTTGTTTCCAATCTTCACTGAAAACTGGTGACCTTGAAATTTTGTTTTTTTTTATATACCAAATAAATTATTAAAGGTAATGCACTCGTGATAATTTTCGTTCAATCTATACCCCGTGGAGAATATTCTAGAATTTTTTCAAAATTTTTTGATCAGTACTTTTCGAGATAAGGTAGGGGACAGCGATTCTTTAAAAGTAATACGAAGAAAAGTGTGCGTAAGTATTACATTATATATATATATATATATATATATATATACATATATATATATATATATATATATATATATATATATATATATATATATATATATATATATTTTACTCGTGTTTTCACAAACTTTCATTTGACACCACACTCGATGACCTAGTAAAAAAATTTTTTTTCACTTCCGATTTCACCCCTCAAAACGAACCCCTTAAGTCAAAATTTATGTTACGGTGGTATAAAATGATTAGTGACTTCACAAAACACACCCCAAATGAGTTTTCAACAAAGTTTGTTTCCAATCTTTACTGAAATCTGATGACCTTGAAATTTTTGTTTTTTTATATACCATATAAATTATTAAAGGTAATGCACTCGTGATAATTTTCGTTCAATCTACACCCCGTGGAGAATATTCCAGAATTTTTTCGAAATTTTTTGATAAGTACTTTTCGAGATAAGGCCCGGGACAGCGATTTTTTCACGAATTTTTAAAAATAATACAAAGAAAAGTGCGCGGAAGTATAATATTATATATATATTTTTTACTCGTGTTTTCACAAGCTTTCATTTGACACCACACTCGATGATCCAGTAAAAAAATTTTTTTTTCATTTCCGACTTCACCCCCCAAAACTAACCCCTTAAGTCAAAATTTAATTCTCAAAACTACATGGCTCTGATGAGGCCGTCAATTCCTATATTATTACCAAATTTCACCTTTCTATGTCAAATAGTTTCGGAGAAAATCGGGTGTGACAGACAGACAGACAGACAGACAGACAGACAGACACCGAAGTGATCTTATAAGTGTTCCGTACGGAACACTAAAAACAAAGCCCACTACGGCTTAATGATTTAAACTCGTACTCGACTTGGCTCTCAATAAAATTTTCAGAAGCCTCTACTGCGGCTGGATGAACAAAGCCTGGCTGCGGCTTGATCGGTGAAAAAGCCAACTACGGCTACTGATTGCAGAACAGCCTTCTGCCGCTACATGTTGGAAATAACTTCGGCGGCGGCTTCATGGGGAAAAGCCTTCTCGGCGGCTAGATATAAAAAGCCTCTTGGCGGCTCGGTGGAAAAAAGCCTCGATCTGCGTTCTCCGGACCCTTAAATAATCCGTGAGAACTACGTCTCTAAAATGGCTACGCCGGATACAAACATTTGACCAATCACGACGTACCACGAATTCGATAGATTCGGTCGGAAAACCCGCACTGCACACTGTACCATGAGCTGCTAGACATTCCAGTGTAATACACTGCTCGATACAAAAATGAAAAAGAAGTACACTATAAAGCCAAAAATCAGTAACATTTCATACTCTTAAAATCTAGGAAAAAATGAATGTTACAACATGTTGGTAATGTTTTGCATGAACATTTGGGAATGAGAAAGCTCTGTTCGAAATGGGTACCGCGTTTGCTCACAGTGGACCAAAAACCACAAAGTGTTGATGATTCTGAGCGCTGTTTGGACCTGTTTAAGCGCAATAAAAAGGATTTTTTCATGCAATATGTGACAATGGATGAAACATGGATCCACTACTACACACCGGAATCAAATCGGCAGTCAGCTGAGTGGGACAGCAGCCGGTGAAAGCCGCCCGAAGCGACCAAAGACACAACAGTCGGCTGGGACGGTTTTGGCCTCTGTATTTTGGAAGGCACATAATAATTTTCATCGACTATGTTGAGAAGGAAAAAACCATCCATACCGAATATTACATAAAGTTATTGGTGCGTTTGAATGTAGAAATCGCAAAGAAACAGCCCCAAATGAACAAGAAAAAAGTGCTCTTTTATTAAGGAAATGCACCGTGTTAGAAGTCAATGGTTACGATGGCAAAATTGCTTGAATTGAAGTTCAAATTGCTTCCTCATCCACCGTATTCTCCAGATTTGTCCCCCAGCGACTATTATCTATTCACACACGTCAAAAAATGCTCGCGGGAAAGAGATTTGGCGTCAATGAAGAAGTTATCGCCGAAACTGCGGCCTATTCTGAAGGCAAAGACAAATCCTTTTACAAGAAAAGTATAGAAATGTTAGAAAAGCGTTGGGCCGATTGAAGGAGACTATGTTGATGAATAAAGTCGAATTTTGCAAAAAAATGTGTTTTAAGTAGCTAGACCAAACATTTTTCAGCCTACATGTTATATAATAAAATTTGTTATATTTTTGTTAAAATAACGTCAGGTTGGTAGTTATAAGTAAGTAAATTATTATTCATGGCTCTCGTATTTCCTCGAGAGCTTTATTTACGAATGACCCCTGATGGGTTTCTTTTTAAGGTCTTTACATCGCTGCGTACTTAGGCTCAATACGGTCCTCTGCTTCCATCTTTATATTGACAGCTAAAACGAACCTAGAATACAATCTACAGCTTTGCTAATGACAGTACGCTTTTTTCTTCATCTTTATGAATGCTCGAACATCAGCCACCCATGCAAATATTCGCAGACAACAGGAATATAATAATAATAATAATAATAATCGAAGGGGGGGTCCCACTTCACCTCCGGTCCTTTAAGAGTACCCCGGAGGTGCCCCCGCGAAAAGGTGCATTGTTCGAAAAACGATAAAATTTATTCCCTTAGATTATTCATATTCTTTTACCTTAATATTACTAAGGACTATTTATTTAATCGAGAGATGCCCACCCTTATGTTTGGGGTTAATAACCCGGGGATACCGCAGACAACAGGAAGTTGTTCAACATAACAGAGTTCTGAAAGAAATTATCTCTTAAGGTGAGGGTAAGTAAAAATTTTAATGCTACAAAAAAATCAGGCGGCAATCTAAGCATCATCACTCAACTTGCTGGAGGTTAACTTGGGAACTAATATATTTTGTACTTCTCAAAACCTGGGAATATTATTCCTTACTAGAACGTTTTACACTCTACAATGGCTTACCGTATAAAGCTTAAACGACAAACGATGAAATACTGCTCCTATGTTTGTGGATCTGCTCCCAAACATATGCTCCGTTTATTTTGGTATTATTCAGAAGAGACCCGGAAGTCACCAGTAACCTGGATTCCTTGAAACATAGATGAACGGTTGGCGACTTGAGCTTATTTTCTAAGTATTTTAATGGAAAGTGTTCGATGGTGGTAGCCCGCTTAATTCCTTCCAGAATGGTGCATGCTAGGAATATACATCGCCCTAATACATTACATCCTTATGAGGCTCAGTCTCTACACCCTTTTTAAATTGTTCTTTTATATGGAATCTCCTCTCGTTGGAATGATTTATCCAGGACTGTGTTTTTCACCTAATACAACTTGTCGCGATTCAAGACCAACGTGGATCGCTTTTTTTTTTCCGCAAACATGGCGTTCTTGTACCTTTTGAGGGATTTTCTTATAGCTGTATGCTATACCCATAAAAAACAATAATAATAATAATGGGGTAATAATAATAATATGGTGATGATCATGAGACAAACCAGAAAAGAATACAAAAACCTTCACACCAGTTACATCGACTATAAAAAAGCCTTCGACCCCGTACCCCACAGCTAGTTAATCAAAGCCCTAGAAATCTGCTGAATCGACCAAAACCTCAGGCAATGTCTCGTGTAAACTATGAAAACATGGAAAACCAAAATCCACCTAAAAACACAAACCTCACGCATCCAACCAGAAGAGTTTTACATCGGACGGGATATATTTCAGGGAGACTCGCTCAACGCTCTGTGGTTTTGCCTCTGTCTTAATTCACTCTCAAATACACTAAACAGAACAAACCATGGCTTATGCATCACGCACCAAAAAGTGAACTAGCATAAAATAAATCACCTCCTATATATGGATGACATTAAACTCTACGCTGCCACAGAAACACAGCTGAAAGAACTCCTCAAAATCATAAAAACACACACGCTTAGATATCAATATGGAATTTGGTATAAGTAAATGTAAAGGGCTCCACATCAACAAAGGCCAATGGAAAGGCCACCATGATACAGAAACCATCAACAATGATACACTAGATAAAAAAATATACACATATCTAAGCTTCTATCAAAGCACCAAACTCAATACTCACATCAAAATAGAGCTCAGAACCGGATTCAAGAACAAACTCATGAAACTTATACAAACAAAACTCAATTCCAAAAATCTCACTAAAGCCATCAACACGTTCGCTATACCAATATTCATTTGGTATCATTAAATGATCACACACAGATAGTGAAAACATTCACATCCTTATACGTTCTCAATTTTACCAAATATAGGAAATTACACCCCAACGCATGCAAAGAAAGACTTACAATCGAGAGGAAGGAAGGAGGAGGAGGAATCATAGATATAAGATCACTACACACAAAAGAAGTACAAGCACTTAGGAAATTCTTTTACGCCAAGCAAACCAGCCTCCACACAACAACAGTGAAAGCAGACAAAAACCACACACCTCTCGACTCATCGCGGGCAGACCACCCAGCAGGCACATACATTCACACCCAATTATAACAGAAAAAGATTAGAACGTGATTAGAAAAAAACACTCCACGGAAAACAAAGATATCACGTAAAACAGAACACAAAACAATCATACATGGGCTGCTATTCCCTGAAACAAAAGACTTCTTATTTGTCATCCAGGATAGAGTCATATTAACCAGAAACTACTAAAAGCATATCATCAAATACCCAACTATTACAGAAGACAGATGCAGGAAATGCCACCAGCATAAATAAACAATCGAACACATAACAACCGGATGTAAAATATTAGCCGGAACGAAATACACTATCAGACATCGCTTAGCAGCAAAAATAGTTCACCAAACACTAGCCAGAATATACAAACTCATAGAAAACACAGATCCCTACTACAAATACATCCAACGTCCATACTTGAAAATAAAGATTACAAGCTCTACTGGGACATCAATATACCATACATACAGATAAAACAGTCCCCGCCAATAGACCCGATATTACTTTTCAATACAAAAAAGAAAAGTCACCTATCTAATTGACATAGCTGTCCCCAATGATACAAACATTGAAATGAAACATACAGAAAAAATCTCCAAATACACAGACCTGGCAAGAGAAATAAAAAGGCTATGGAAACAAAAAAGTTATCACTGTCCCCCTCGTCATAAGAGCCACAAGCCTTACACCAATAACATTCATACCACACTTAATGCAATTAGGACCCAACACAAATCTACACAAAAACACTCAGAAGTCGGTGATTTTGAAATATGTAACATTGTCAGGTCATTGCTTAATACACAATGGTAATAGCGTTTTCTGCTGACTTGGCTTAAGCCCGTCAGACAAACATTTAACCACATTGACCAAATCTGAGAAAGAAGAACAAGAATTATAATAATGATAATTATTACAAATAAAAATAAAATTATAGATCAACCAGAAAGCTGGCGAAGATGCTGCATATGTTATGAGGATTATACCATTTTATAAACTGTAGTAACTTACTCATGTTTTAGGAATTCGTTTAAAATAACATTTATTGGTTTTGGTATCAACATTTTACTCAATTTTATTTCCTTAACAGACACAATAAATCAATTTCCTGCTTTTCTTTTTATACATGTATCTTGGGTGCTAAGATATTTACGGCGATAAGTGAATTTTATTTATTTACGAGTTCGGGCTACTCTATTTATCCTTTCAAAACGAAAATTCACCAAAGGAAAAGATTCATGTACAAACAGTTCAGTGGGCATCAGACGTCGGCTCGTATCGATCTTTTATATAGAGATGAAAAAAAAAGGGGAACAAAAGCCAACCGGTAAAGCCAGTGTCATATAAAGTATATACCAAGTTATAAATTTTTTAAATGTTATTTCGATATTTCTGACAATCGTAATTCGATTGTTTTTTAAGCGCTTATATTAGTGACTGTTAAGTTTTCGCATGCAGGGAAAAATAATACGAGGGTTGTATGATAAGTACCTGGTCTCGGTTAGAGATTTGTCGTAAACACAACCTTTCAGAAGAATCCTGTCAAATTTTGAAGTCGCTGTATAACTTCGTTTGTGAGTGGCAGTCATCTAAATAGAACAACTTTTGTTATTTTACAACAATGGAAAAAACTGAATATCGAGCAGTGATAAAATATTTGTTTTTTAAAAAAGAAATGATAATATAAAAGCGGAACTCAGCAAAGTATATAAGGACTCTGCACCCTCGTTATCGACCCTAAAATATTGGACAGCTGAATTCAAACGTGAACGTACAAGCATTTTTAATTAAGAACGTCCAGGTCGTCCAAATAAGGTCACCATATCAAAAATCATAAAAAAAGTCCACGATATAGTGACAAATTACACAGGCCAACGATGAAAAAACTTTTTAATAATTTTAGCTGATTCCTATGGTTTTTGGTATGCTGAGTCCGAAAATAATAATAAAAAAGTCGTTTCATCCACCAATTTTTCTCATTTTATTAAGTTGGCAATAAAATCAGAATTTTATATGGTTGGCAGTAAAATCAAATATTATTAGGTTGGCAGTTCCGATAAATGTCGCAGCTGTTTGTTTTCTTCCAGTTAATATAACCTCGCATTGCAGTGTTTAACCCACGTGCTTTAATTCACACTCAAAGTATGGCCAATCGTGGTTGTAAAAACTCTCCAAACACTTTTTGTTATATATGTGGTGAGTTTGTAGTTAAAAACATCAAAGAAACATTACTGACTTTGTAAAAAAAAGTATACTTTACATATTTTGGTGTAGAAATCAGTAATCAAGAAAAATGTTGTGCTCCTCATAAAGTATGTTATGTTCGTGTCGAGGATCTTAGGAAATGGTATAAGAAAGAAAAGAAAGCTTTTAGATTTGCAGTACCCATGGTATGGAGAGAGCAAGAAAATCATTCAAATGATTATTAATTTTGCAGCGTTGATGTTTTTAGATATAACTCCAAAATAAGAAAATAATTGTCTATCCTAACTTTACTTCAGCTAATCGGCTGGTAGGACATGGACCGGGACTTTCTGTCCCTGAGCCACCTCAGTCTATTGATGACGTTTACACTCCAGTCCCGAATTTAAGGAAAGTCGACCGGATGATGATGAGTTTCAATATTCTCTAGAAAATTTAAAGCCACAGTTGTTTACACAAACTGAGTTAAATGATTTAGTAAGAGATTTGGGTTTGACTAAGGAAAAAACGGAATTGCTTAGTTCTAGGCTGAAAGAAAATTGGAATCTGGAACATCTACTTACCATTATAGAAGAAGAGATCAACAGTTTGCTCAGTTTTTCAAGCAGGAAGAGGATTTGGTTTACTGCCATGATATTGGTAGTCTAATGAACGAATTTGGCATTGAGATAAGAAGGAAGATTAGAGGCTTTTTATAGACTCATCAAAAACTAGTTTAAAAGGTGTTACGTTACACAACGGAAATACTTATGCTTCAGTGCCTGTTGCTTATTCAGTCCATATGAAGGAAACTTACGAAAAACTCAACATGATTTTACAGAAAATTAACTATCCATCTTACGATTGGATGCTATGTAGAGATTTAAAAGTTGTCCCCATGATCCTTGATCAACAAAAAGGATTTACAAAGTTTCCATGTTTTATATGTGACTGGGACAGCAGAGTAAGTGATCAACATTGGTCCAAAAAAACAATGACCCGTAAGAAAAACTTTAACACCTGGCGAGAAGAACATTTTGCATAAAACTTTAGTAGACCCAAAAAAGATTCTTCTACCACCATTACACATCAAGTTAGGCTTAATGAAACAATTTGTGAAAGCCTTGCCTAAAGATGGTGAATGTTTTAAATATTTATGTAAAAGATTTCCTCATTTATCAGAAGCCAAACTGAAAGAAGGGGTTTTCGTTGGGCCTGATATTCGTATAATGATGTTCGATTTCAACTTTGAAGCAAGGATAATTACAAAGGAAAAGGAGGCTTGGATATCATTTAAAGAAGTTGTGACTAAGTTTTTGGACAATGTGAAAGGCCCTAACTATGAACTTGTCGTAGCTAATATGATAGATAAATTCAAAAATCTGGGTTGTCTAATGAGCCTTAAAGTCCATTCCTTGCCCAATCATCTTGACTTTTTTTCTAAAAATTTATGGGGGATGTGAGTGAAGAGCAGAGGGAACGGTTCCATCAGGACATAAAGGAGATGGAGAAAGGGCACCAGGGACAGTGGAATATCAACATGATGGGTGATTACTGTTGGCCACTTCATACAGAACAACAAAATGCATCACATCGGAGAAAAAGCTACACAAGAAACTTCACTGAGAAAAGAGAAAGGAAATGCAAAAAAAGAAGCACCTAAATTATTTGCATTGAAGTGAAATATCTTAACGTGAGTGAAAATTGTAGCCTAATCAAATAAAAATACGGTTCAAGTTTTTATTTTTTATGTATCAAATTTTCCATATTTTGAAATTTAATCCATGCCATATTGTGAGAGAACTGTGGGCCACACAAAAAAAACTGATACCAGGTACGGTTTCAGCACCCAAAAATACATAATACGTAGATATATATATATATATATATATATATATATATATATATTTATATATTATATATATATATGTATATATATATATATATATATATATTATATATATATATATATATATATATATACATATATATATATATTAGATATTATATAGCTTCGAGAGAGAAGGAGTACTATTGCTACTAATCAGTTGTTTTTATCAAAAATAGCCTCTATAAAAGTTGAATAGTAATAAATTGTCTGTGTCGCTGGTGCTTAATAGATCAGTAAACTCATCTACTCTAACCATCTTTTACTTTCAGTCTTATTTAATGAATAAAAATAAGACGTTTGTCAATCGTCCAACTTCACTTTATGACCTATTACCCAATCCGTAGTTAGCCAAATATTAAAACGATTTAGACAATCAGGTCATATTAAGGATCGTTCTAAATCTGGACCTCCAAAATTTAAAAGAAGCGATGATAAAAAGTTAGATGTTTTATTGGAAATTACAGAAAATCCCCATACAGCTACTCGTCAGCTTTGTCTAGACCACAACATAAGTAAAGTTACTTTACTTATGCTGTATACTGAATGAAGAAAAATTGCATCCATACAAACCTACTATTGCAAGAATTATTTGAAGATGACTACGATAGACGCGTTGAATTTTGCGAGGTCATGATGGAACGAATCAATAATGAACTTACCCTAATTCATAATTTTGTTTTTTCTGGCTAGGCCACATTTTGTCTTAACAGAAGAATTAACAGGCATAACTGCCAGTACTAGTCTACTGAGAATCCCCACCGGATAATCGATAGTCATTCTCAAATACCACAAAAGATAAACATGTGGCAGGGATTTGTGAACGTCATATCATTGGTCACTTTTTTATCCATGGAAATCTTACAGCACAGCGGTATTTACAGTTACTCCAAGAGCAAATTATTCCAACTTGTGCAGGTCTTTTTCCCGATGAAAATAATTTGGATACCCCTAACAGGAATCTGTGGTATCAATAGGATGGAGCACCTCGTCACTATTAAATCAATGTTCGTGAAAAAAAATCAAGATGGCGTAAGTTCTTTGAACTGACAATTCAAACATTTTATTGTCAAAGTCAGCATATGCGCCGTATAACAGCCTATAACTTTTATTTAAACATTTTTTGAATACACTGATTAATAAATGCTGTGGAATCATTATTCCATACATATGGACCACCCTGTATACAGGTTATAGAATTACATCTACTAAATTGTTATAAACTGGATTGATCTGACGTTTAGAATATTTAATTGGATTTGATTTTACTTATCACTTCGCTACAGTTTATTACAGTTTACTCTAGCTTTCTCTGACTTGAAGAAAATGTAATAATGTTTAAATTTATTTATCAGTTTGCTGCAGTTTACCTTAGAGGCTTTTATCGTAAAATAACAGTATTAGAAATTCAAAAGGCAGTTTCGAGACTTAACAACAGGTGCAATGTCTGTGAAGCTTAACTTGATGATTCAATTTTCAAATAAAATATTAGAGAGTAGAGTAATTTTCTATGAAATTTATAAAACAGGCGAACCTAGATAAGCGAGAATTCAAGGAACCGGAATTTTTTTTCTCGCTCATATAGGTTTCTCACTTATCCCATTCATCACTTACAAAGATTCAGAAGTGACTCATCTTACTCATTGAGCTATAAAAAACGGGATGAGGAATGTACAGGTACTCCAGAAATAATTTAATATGTACAATCTGTCAAGTAAGAACTTGTCCTCGATAAGTCATTTTTGGTAGATGGGATTCTAGCAATTTAATAAAAAATCGATAAAGGGAACTTCTGTCTAGGACGCATTTTAGTAAAAGTATCAGTCGATTCCTAACGTTCGTGAAATCACGTAAAATCCGAAATGAATCATTTGTTTGTGCGTCGGTTCGAGGCAATCTTTTTTTGTTCCCATCCAAAGGGGCCTAAAATGACACATTCTGTTTCCGCTAGATAGGTTAAAAGTCGGTATCGTTTATGAAGAAATGAGTAAATTATTTTAACAAAACAAAAAATGTCGACGACTCGCTAAAACGTGGCTTTGTAGCCAATGTCACTACGGCAGTCGAAAAAACGAATCGTGTTTCTTGGGACCCGAAATTGACGCTCAAGGAGCAGCAAAATGAAGAAAATCAGGTTTCAATTTATCCCATGAGAGCATTCGACAATATCTTTATGCTCATGATGTGAAATTCCAAAGCATGTTGTAGAAATCTTTGCTGGGTGAAAATTACGTCGCGAAGCGGTTCGCTTGGGCCCACGTTAAGATACTAAAGTGACCCTCACAATCGCCGGACGCCAACCCCATTGAAAATGTCTGGTTCCTTGAAAAGAGAAAGCTCAAAGGAAACACTCTGAGGACTTTGACTCGACAGCTTGCCTCGAAGATGCCAGGCGATTTTTTGATGCAGGAGGCGATTGGATAACTAAGATAATTGAACCGTTGTTACCACCATAGAGATATTAGAATAGAGGAGAAAAATATATAGCCTGCTGTAAGTGAAAGCGTACAGTCGTTAAAAAGAGAAAGAAATAATATGAGTCATTCTGTCTCTCTTACTCGGCGCACATCCACAACACTCTCGCACGGGTACGCACGCCCACAACACTAAGTTAGAGTGCGTACCCTTGCGAGAGTGTTGTGGGCGTACGCTGAGTAAGAGAGACAGAATGACTAATATATTTATTTATTTCTCTTTCTACGAGCACCACGCTTCTCGCGAGAACTTACCTCTTTATTTTAATATCTCTATGGTTAGCACACCATGCACAATGATGATGGCAAAAAATGTTCTGGAATCACATTTTTTTCAAAAATACAAGCAGTTACGTTCTTACTTGACAGACTGAATTTACATATTTATCTAAAAGCTTTAAATATGTTACAATGTATATTTATTTACTTAAAGAAACCCTTTAGTTTCTCTTGTGTTTCTGTTTTGGTATTTTGAACCTGCATTTCAAGTTCATAAATCAAAAATTTACTAATCAATATCGGCAGACAATTCTAGCGGATTTAAAGCCTCTTGCTTCTTTAGAATGGGCTTTTTTATGTCCAAATTCCCGTTCGACGGATCGTCTTCACTGTCATTTCTATCCATAGATGTGCTCACATAATCTGAAACCATATCGTCATTTGTGTGTTCTCTGGCAACCGGTACATCGTCATTAACTTTCACAACGTCTTCGAAGGTTTGCGTTGACATGTTTATTTTGTCAGACACAACTTGGGCCTAATCCTCATACTAGGCCCAAATTCAATATTATTTTCATTTTTCTCTGGCATGAAATATTGGGTTTACCGCGCCATTCGAAAATCTAGCTTTCTTGAAGCAATTTTTAATAAGCACGTCGTTTACTGTATACCACGCTCTCCTTACGAATTTCATGACTAGAAAAATGTTTATCTCGGGGGTAATATTCTGATCCCGATACTCAAGAATAGGTTTTTTTTATGGGTCTAGCACACGTGCTACAGGGAAGTCCCTAAAGCGCTCCAGGAGCGGCATGTGTGCGGAAAAAAAAAAAGCGTTGTTACGCGAAATAACAAGCTGAACCTTATACGGATTTGAAGTATTAGCTCGACGTGTATTTCTAACATGCACTGCTCTGGGAGGAATTAAGCTGGCTACATCCTTCGAACACTTTCCATGAAAATACTATGTAGAAACAGACTCAAAGCTCCAACCGTTCTTCGATGTTCCAGCAAATCAAAGCCGCCGGTCATTCCGGGTTTCCAATCAGACGAACAGCTCTTCTCTGAACAGAATCCAACAAATGCAGTGGGTGGTTTGGGAGCGGAGCCCCAAACATGCGGAGCAGTATTCCATAGTTGGTCGAATTTGAGCTTTGTAAAGAATTAACAGTTGTTGTGAGTGTAAAGCTTTCCTGGTTCGAAATAATATTCCCAACTTTTGAGAAGCTCTCCTCCTTGCTATTGCCTGCAACATGTTCATGCCAGGACATATTTGCTCCCAAATTAACGCCCAATCAAATTGAGTGACGATGCTAGGAGAATGAAAGTGCCCCGATATGTTAATCTCTTTTTTAGAAAAAACTGCCGCCTGGGTTTTTGTAAGCGTTAATTAAATACTACTTGGTTACTGTCACCCGAAGATAGAATTTCTTCCAGGTCTTTGTTAAGTTGAACGACCTCCTGCTGTCTGCGGCGCCGAGTAGCCGATGTCCGAGCGTTCAAAACGAATGAAGAGATAAACGTACTGTCATCTGCAAAGCTGTAGATTGAATTTCCGGTATTTTTTTCAGCAGATCGTTAATTTAAATGAGAAAGAGAGTAGGAGACAGTATGGAGCCTTGGGGCACACCGACCGGCGAGGATAGTGAAGGTGTTAGAAAGAAGTCCGCCACTCGTAAAGAACGCTCTCTGAGGAAACATGAGAGCCACAAAACAGAAATTTTTCCAGACCTCGTCTCTGCGATAATAATGTTTAAAAACGTGTATGATCCAATGGTTGTACCTTGTTGTGTGATAATGGCTCACAATTACTTACCATTGCATTTGTAAGTGATGGTTAATCCATATGGATAAAGCCGTTGTCAATAAAAGAATGATTTTTCTTCCTATGTTCTTCATTTCCATATTCACTTTTTTCAGCCATCCCTTAAATATATCCCTCGTCATTCAAGCCGTTCGTCCTTACTGTCGTAGTTAACAAGTAGAGAAAGAGTAAGAGCAGAGTATATCGAGGGGTCGCTTGGATTTATTGACGATGAAAAGAGGAAGTTTATCCGTACTAGTCATGTTGTGCATTGAAGAATAGTAAAGCGCTACCCTCACTTTGTTTTCTCTATGGCATTCTTCTACTTTAAATGTAAATTTTTTATCCGGAAGACACTTCAAAAACACACCGGTCGCTCGTCCGCGTTGTAATGTCATCGAGATCATATCCTTCTAAGAAACTTAGCAGATCTTCAGTCCACTGATTACACACATGCTTGATCAACAGACATTTTGCTTTAGCCCCGGCCGCTTTCTTAAAAGTATATTTCTATGTCAGCTTTTTTAAAAGCACTTTCACCAGTCCAGTGTTCTATGATTAGTTTTTATATTCCATAGTTTTGTGCGATAGTTGTTCGTAAAACTTTGGGAGGGGGGGGGGGGGGGGATAGAATGGTACCATTGGGAATGATTTTTTATCAAGAGCTTGTGTAATCCCATTCCTCAAGGCCACTTATTCAACTTTTAGCATAATCACCTTAAGGTTTTGTACGCCTCTTATACGGGGAATGGCCCAAGCCACTCTCCCACATTACTAGTCCAGACGAGAAAGAACTTACTCTCTTTTTAACAGGTTTCCTACACACTCACTAATACAGAGGAATCTTGATAACTGAGAATGACGGGGCCCGTGAATTATCTCCTCCGTTATATTGTGATTTTCTCACATTGTCCTTGGTTCGACTTTTTGAAAGTCTTAAGGTATTTTCGAAAAGCAAGCTATGATGTAAATCCTCCGTTCGTCATTTAATGACAGATATGATGTAATAACATAATTTATCTTACTATGTAATGAATTAGTAAATCAATCATAACTACGTTTATCACTTTATAATTTTCACTATATGGACGTATGGTGTCGCGAAGTGATAACATATCCCGTTTGTTTTCGGGTCGA
>CM032456.1:151315284-151480284 GCA_019049505.1 Pachyrhynchus sulphureomaculatus
ATTCGTTGTATTACATCTGTCATTTTTGGTCTTTGTATCTCGATGTTAGGAATAAGATCTTGGAGTCTAATATTTAGCATTATTCTCTTCATTGCTCTTTGAGTTACCTGGAGTTTATTTATTACACTTCCATTTAAAACCCTCGTTTCAGTGCCATATGTTAATACGGGCAGTACAGGGTGAGTCAACCATAGAGTAAAGTTCATTATCTCATTTGTTTCGGAAATGACGAAAAAATGTTGAATACAATAGTTTTAGGGAATGTTAAGGTGCACAGTTTAAAATTATTTTTGAGTATACAAGGTACTTCAAAAAAGTGTGGCCGATATAACATATGTTTTTTTTAAAATGGAACATACTATTTTCTAATTTATTTTTAAATTTTGAGTAAAATTTTATAACTTTTTTATTAATCATGTTATATACCTAAACCTAGTAGTTTTTCTAATATTTCAATTTTTATAAAAAAATACTAGTTTTCAGTTTTGTAAATGATTGCCAGTAGCGCCATTGTTTCTGAAGGTGGAATACTCATAATTGGTACAAGCGTTCTATAGAGATGAAAAAGATATATGTAAAGAAATTTGAGTTAGATGCTACAGGGTGTTCAAAATAAATTTATGCATTTCGACTATTTTAAATTGAAAAATCTCGAATTTCTTAAATGGCACACCCTGCATATTATTATTTTTTCTGATAAACTTTACAAAACCCTCCAACTTTTATTAAGCATGTCGCATACCTATTTCTAATAGTTTTCGATTTATTTTGAATTTTTCAATTTTTACCCTTGTTTTTAATACACTTACGCTATAACATCATAGGTGCCCAGACAAAACAAAATATAGGCATTGTCAAATTTTAACATGTCTATTAAGCAAGTAAAAATAGTTTAATTTGTTGTAGTAAGTGACGTATAAAGGTAATAGTTATGGATTTTTCCTGAAAATGAATTAATTGATATGGTTAATATGTTAAATAAGTTTAAATATATATATACATACTCGTACACACACAAATACATGTACATACATACATACATAGATATACATACACATATGCATACATACACATACATATATTATATTTATACACCATTCACACTACACTGATTTAATTACATATTTTCACTTAACAATGGTTGTGTTGTATCTTGGTTGTAATTTATGTCGACTGAAATAATTAACTTAAACTTATATATGTCTTATCCTTGGGTCTTCATAGTCTATTTTTGTTAGTAATTGTTTATATTTACTTAATATAACTAATCCAATTTGCACTTGTTGCCACGCAGTCATGGAGCTTCAAAATAAATAACTGATCTGTGGTATAGCGGTTTGTGCGTTGGGTTGTCTTGTGATCTGGTTTGTGTCAAAACTTGTGTGTATATTTTACGTCAATAGAATTTGTCGACTATTTCGTCTATGTGTTGTTTTATAGTTTGTATGTTTGTCATATGGTGTAAATCATTAATTCTTATGTATCTGTCAGTTGATGTGACATGTCTTAATACTCTCTTTAGCATGCGTTGGAGTCGTTGCGTTTATATGTTTGATATGCCATAGCATACTAGTGCGGCATATATTACTACAGGTCTAATTATTTGTTTGTAGATCATTAATTTATTTCTTTGCTTAATGTATGAGCTTGGTGCGAGAAGTGTATACAAGTTCACAGATATTGTCTTATTATACGAAATTGAGTATGTCAGAAAACATCGACTACAATTTATTTTTCAAAATATTTTATAATATTCTATAAAACATTGTGTAAAATATATTCTATAATTGGTGAAGTTTTTACATACTATTTAATTTGCATATCTGAGAAAAGGAGTTGTTTCAGTCCTAAAAGATAATAAGATATAAAAATATTCTAATTTATTTCAATCGAATGAGCCCATTATCGTTAATGACAGCATCAGCCTACGCTCTTCTTGTGTTAACTTCATCTTTTCTTAACAGACTTTTATAAAGTAGAATAAAAACTTTCGAAGGGGGAAACAATCGGTAAGCGATACACTTATTTTTCAGTGACTTTTTGTGTAATTTGATTATACCTCTTAGCATTGTCATCTCAGAATATCTTCTTTGGTAATTTGAATAGGTATTATTGAATTTTTTTATTATAGAGATTAGGGAAGATTCGTAGTACTTTCTTTGACATTAAATAAATCTTATCTTGCTTTCAGTTAAGGGTTTGTTGATTATTATTCGTCCTAGTTCCTCCAGAAATATCAAGGATGGACGAAGATATTGTTTTTTAAAAAGAAATGTGTGTGGTAAACGATAGTTTCCCCTCCAATAAATAGCAGGTATTGCTACACGATACCAATAAAAAGTTTACACAAGCTACATATTTTATCGACTTAAAAGAGAATGTAACAAGTGAGTTAACTGACCCTCAAAAATTAATAAAATTCAGAGGAAAAAATTAAGAATTAAAACTAACTAAAAGTGATTGACAATCCTATAATTGTTATTCATTCCCTTTCTTTCATTTTGATCTAAAAATTTTTCTAAATTTAATATATCACAAATGTACTTCTTGCATTTTCTTTATACAAGAAAATTTAATATGCCACTGCCCATTCGAAAACAAACTTTATTTTTCACATATTCCAAAATAATATCAGACATTTTTTTTTCATTTCCTTGACTAAATATTAGTATTATTTTCATTAAAAAAATGGTTTCCAAAATTTTTGCATTTTCGCATCTTTTAGGTCAACATCAATCTGTCACACTATCGACCTCTCCATCTGTAAACGAATAAATTTTAAATAAAATTATTTATAGGGAAACATATCAGGAGTTATATAGAACCGATTTCACCTCTGATACACAGACCATCATTTGTTTATAGATTCCACATCCAATAAGTGTCGAGGTCGTTATCTTATGCCATTTTATAGTTGACATGAACTGACTGAAATATTCAAAGAGTACCGACGAACCAAACTCTCAAGATAAATCTGGCGATATTGGCTGTGGATTTAAACATCCTGTTAATAAATCAACCCCGAATTCCTGATCGTGATCAAGACTTTGTTAGTTTTTTTCATCCTTTTCTGATAAGCAACCATGAGGCTAACGTCTTTCTGACTATAAGCAGCAAGCAATAATGAGAAACCTGGAAAAATTCAAGGAATGTTTTCGAACTTCTCTGTAAATAAGCATTTGTTTAAGCTCTGATAACAGATCTAAATATACCCGGAAAATTTCATACGTAAGATTGGCTAGGATCAAAATTCATTCATTCAAACATGAAGCCAAGGAAAAATATAATCAAAAGAAAACTTTTCTGCTATAGCAACAGTTCAACATAAATCTTTTGGATCGATTGCTGAGTTACTCAAAATTTCATTAAATCAACTGTACTCTATGTGGTATGAAATATTCTGTTATTTTTTTTTTTTTGAAATCGTTCTTTCCAACATCTTCTTTATCAACATCAATATACGCTACAACTACTTATTATCTTCTACTGTTCTTCTTTACGTTAAAATCTAAAAATTTTACTCATGACAGCAGAATTACTTTTCAGATACTACATATATATATATATATATATATATATATATATATATATATATATATATATATATATATATATATATAATATATATTTACGCTTGAACACCAAGAGCCACCACTCAGTTTACCACTTTAGTAAAGACCTGGAACGAATTCTGCCTTGGATCAGAGTAACTAAGAATCAAAAACAGACAGCAATCGTATATCTATAAAAGATAATCTTTTAGATTACTGAATTCATATGGTGTTATACTGGGGCTTCAAATTCTAGTGGCATCGTCATTTAACTTGCTCAATTGAAAGTAAATATCTATTGAACACAACGAATTGTACCAAGTACGCATACCCAATACTCCATCGAAAGATGACACAGCAGGATTCAAGCCGACGGAGTGATTGAACGGTCAATACTTAAAAGCAGGCAACGCTTTTCGAGAGATTCCCCTCAGACATATGTGGCTAATGTAAAATAACTGAAAATAGACAAGGCTCATACTTCAGCAGTCCACCTACTATTCTCTTATACTTCAAATTTCTGCTTTTAAGTGTTAACCATGTCAACTACTCAGTCGGCTTGAAAATTGCTGTGTGTCAGCTTTCGATCGAGTATGTGTACTTGGTAGAATTCGTTGTGTCCTAACATCATGTTCCGTAACTACACAACTGACGAGCCGTGATACAGCGAAACGCATCTCGGGCTGGATTTGACGAATAAGAGAACAATGGGTGGACTGCTGAAGTATGAGCCTTGTCTGTTTTCAGTTATTTTATATTAACCAAATATATATTGATATAATTATGTTGTAGATGCACGGAAAATTTCTCCAAAAGCATATTTTTCCGTACTTGATAGTTGTATGTTCTGCAACAGCTGTGAACGCTATACAACGATCGGATCGAATACTGCCCCATGCGTAGTTGTTCTCAAACGTACTCTCCATTTGCTAAATTAATCCCCTAAATAGCTATTCGCATATTTAGTTACTTTGAAGCCAGTAGAAGTTTTGGCTTTTTGAAGTACTGGAAAAAGATGTAGCTCGCTTTATTCCTCCCAAAACAGTGCATGGCAGGAAGATTCAGTTTATCGATCGTCGTACCACAGTCTTCAGGGTATCTTTTATATAGAAAATATCATTCCTTTGAAATTACCTTTCCAAAACTGTATTTTTATGAGTACAACCTGCAGTAATTAACGATTTAGCGATTCTTTTGTATTCTGTAACCTTAAAAAAATACTGTTCAGCTGACAACACATTTTCTCATATATCAACACAGTAAAAATTATAATGGTATTTATTTGTTAATCGAATAATCTCCCTACTGGCCAATTATTAGGGCTTTCCCCCATCTCCCTATGAGCCAATTTCTGACTCAAATAGCGTAGCTTAAAATCCAATTTGTTAAACACCCCTAATTAACAACACGCATTGTATTCGCGGTGCTTTTCACATATAAATAATGCAAAATATCTATTCCGTTCAGAAAGGCTATTTATAATGTAAACACAACTTAAGCATCTACTGTAATTGTCAGTTCCTTCCGGAGTATTTGATAAATTACCCGTGTGCTTTGGGAAAGTTAGAGAGCATGTTGCTGCAGTAAATCTAGATAATTATGCGTATGTCACCTGCTAGTAATTATTTTATACCCATAAAAATTTTGTAAAGTTTTACAAAACTTCGATTAAAAGTTACATAGTAAATAAAAGAATAAGGATTCTTTTTACAAGGAGTTCTTAAATATGATTCTAATATAATAAAAACAACTTTATTTAAAAGATATCGCCCAAAAATAAAGACCAGTAAAACCTATAAAGCTACGAAGTTTAATAATTCGTTAAAAATGTAAAAATTCTATAGAATTAATTATACCAATCGAAGAAAAATATGATTCAATTGTTAATTCATAAGCGAAATATATATTTAGTATCTAAATAATACGCAGAAAAATATATATTGGCTTTGCGTTAACAATGCTTATTATTGACATATGCTTAGTACATATTTTTTCTCCGGGTACATGTAGCCAACCTCCTGATATAATCGTATCCTTTTTCCGATTTGAAATGTCGTGAGAACGGGAGAAATTGGCGACATGGCGTTTCTTTTCCCGCCCCATGACCTTGTGATGTTTTCACTCCATTTTCCGTGTGTCTAGCGACATGTCCTTACTATTACTAGCCGATTATTTTCACGATGTCTGTTACCTGGGTTTTCCCCGCATCCATTCGTTGGTTTTTCGATCTCTGAGCGATATGCCTAACAGTCTTCTTTTAATAACTCTCGGGTGTACCCTTAGTTTATCAATAACCTTTTTAATCAGAACCCATGTTTCAGAACCATATGTAGATATGGTACACTCATTATAGCTTTTTGATTTTCCATATTGAAGATGTACTTCTGATTGCTATAGGCAGCCCATCCCAGGCTGATTCGCCTATTGATTATTATAGATTATCACAAAAAAGTTCTTCTTTCTCACATTTGGTCAATGTGGTTCCATGTTTGACTGACGGGCCCAAGCTAAGTCAGCACAAACACTATTACCATTACGTATTTAGGAATGACCTGAAAAATGTTACATGTTTTCAAAATCTCCGACTTTTGAATGTTTCTGTGTATGTTTGTGTTCAGTCCCAATTATACTAAGTGTGGTGTGAATGTTATTGATGTAAGACCCAGTGGCTGATATAATGAGGGGACAATGATGACTTTTTCTTGTTTTCAGAGCCTCTTTATTTCGGTTGCAAGGTCTGTGTATTTGGTTCCGGCTAATATTTTACATCCGCTTGTGTTCGATAGTTTCTTTCTGCTGGTGGCATTTCCTGTATCTGTCTTCTGTAATAGATGGGTCTTTGATGATATGCTTTTGGTAGTTTCTGATTAATATAACTTTATCCTGGATGGCAAGTAAGAAGCCTTCTGTTTCAGAGAATAGCTGCCCATTCTGTAACCAGGTGTATGATTGTTTTTTATTTACGTGGTCTTGTTCTG
Source organism: Pachyrhynchus sulphureomaculatus (assembly GCA_019049505.1). Lineage (NCBI taxonomy): Eukaryota > Metazoa > Arthropoda > Insecta > Coleoptera > Curculionidae > Pachyrhynchus > Pachyrhynchus sulphureomaculatus. Next base: position 151,321,814 of record CM032456.1, read on the forward strand.
TGTGGTATCTGTGTTTCCCGTGGAGTGTTTTTTCTGACCCTGTTTTCATCTTTTCCTATTGTAATTGGGAGAGACTCTATGTCTCTGCTGGGTGGTCGGCCCGGGATTGAGAAGTGTGTAGTTTTTGTCTGCTTCCACTGTTGCTGTATGCAACTGCTGGTTTGTTTGGTGTGAAAGGAGTTCTTAAGTGCTTGCATTTGTTCTGATCTAATGTATATGATCCCTCTTCGTCCTGCCTTCCTCTCGATGGTAAGTCTTTCTTTGCATGCGTTGGGGTGTTGTTTCCTATATTTGGCGAATTGAAAACGTATAGGAACGTGAATGTTTTCTATGTCTGTGTGTGACCATTTGATGATCCCAAATGAATATGTAAGCATAGGTATAGCGAACGTGTTGATAGTTGAGATTCTTAGAGTTTTGTTTGTGAAAGTTTCGTGAGTCTGTTTTTTGAATTCAGTTCGGAGCTTTGTTTTGATGTGAGTGTGGTTGAGTTTGATGCTTTGTTAGAAGCCTAGATATTTATATGTTTCTTTGTCGAGCATGTTCTCGAGTATTTCGTTGTTGATGGTTTCTGTCTCATGGTGGCCTTTCCATTGGCCTTCGTTGATGTAGAGCACTTTACTTTTACTTATACCAAATTCCATATTGATATCTGTGGCGAATGTTTCTGTGATTTTGAGGAGTTCCTTCAGCTGTATTTTTGTGGCACCGTAGAGTTTTATGTCATCCATATATAGGAAGTGGTTTATTTTATGTTGGTTCACTTTTTGGTGTCTGATGTTAAAGTGTTTAGTGTATTTGAAAGTGGATTGCAACAGAGGCAAAACCATACAGCGCTGAGCGAGTCTACCTAAAATATGGATGAGTTCGGCTTGTGTTTTTAGGTGGATTTTGATTTTCCATGTTTTCATATTTTGTGCGAGAAATTGCGTGAGGTATTGGTTGATTTTGTAGATATCTAGGACTCTGATTAACCAGCTGTGGGGTAGGGAGTCGAAGGCTTCTTTATAGTCTATATAACAGATGTGAAAGTTTCTGTGTTCTTTTCTAGTTCTAGATCTATGATCAGCTGCTCTTTGCATCCTCGGGTATTTTTCCTGCACACTTTCTGCTCTTCTGTGAGAATATTCTCGTCTATTTTCCTGGAAAATGTGGCTGTGATGATCTTGTATAAGGTTGGAAGGCAGGTGATAGTTCGGTAGTTTGACGAGTTTGTGGTGTCTGAGCTTTTAGGTTTGACGTATGTTATTCCTTGTATACGGAAAGTGGGGAATATGTGTGGTTGTAGAATGACTTTGTTGATTTGGTGTGTGAGTGCTTCGTGTGTGGTGGTAAACTGTTTGTACCAGAAGTTTCGTATATTGTCTATTCTTGAGCATTTCCAGTTGTGTGTGTGTTTTGACTGTTTCTGTAATTCCTTCGGCTTTGATCCAGGGGGTCTTATTATTGTGTAGTTTAAGTTCTGACCAGATACTTTTCCAATAATGTGTGAGTTCTTGTTTGTTTGGTGGTTCAGACATTGCTGTCTGTTCGTTGTACATAGTTTTTTTTTCGGTAGAACTGTTTTTCGCTTCTTCGGAAGAGGTAGTTGCTATCTTTTCTCTCGTTTGATTCTTTGTATCTACGGAGTCTCGCAGCATATAGGGATCGTTTTTGTTTCCAAGTATTAAGGATTTCTGGCAGTGTTCTGTTGGGAGACTTGGATTTGATCTTGTCTACACCCTGTATAACACGTTTGGACGCGGTCCCGTTTATAAACTGGGTAAGCTATCCTAGATCTTTCCTGATATTGTTTCTATTTTGTTTTCTATTCTTATTTGCCATTTGAATTTTGGTTTTGTGCTGTTGGGGTTTCTTTGTCGTTGCGGGAGTTTTTGATTATTTTGTGTTAGAGTGGTGATTGCTGCTGCATATATTATTGAGTGAATGTCTTCGATTGTTTTTTTTTTTTTATGGGTCTAGCACACGTGCTACAGGGAAGTCTCTAAAGCGCTACAGGAGCGACACGTGTGCGGAGAAAGCGATTCACGTTGTTCTTGAATCGCTGTAGATTGTACTCTGTGGGAAACACAGTCCTTGGCAAATTATTCCAAAGGGATGATGTTCTCCATATAAAAGACTACTTGAAAAGCGTTGTACGAGGAGTAACAAGCTGAACCTCATACGGATGTGAAGAATTAGCGCGACGTGTACTTCTAGCGTGCACCGCTCTGGGAGGAATTAAGCGGGCCACATCCTTCGAACACTTTCCATGAAAGTACTTGTAGAATAGGCTCAAGTCGCCAACCGTTCTTCGATGTTCCAGCGAATCAAGGCCGACGGTCAGTTCCGGGTCTCCAATCAGACGAACAGCTCTTCTCTGAATAGAATCCAACAAATGCAGTGTGTTTGGGAGCGGAGCTCCAAACATGGGAGCAGTATTCCATAGTTGGTCGAATTTGAGCTTTGTAAAGAATTAACAGTTGTTGTGGAGTGTAAAGTTTCCTGGTTCGAAATAATATTCCCAACTTTTGAGAAGCTCTCCTTGCTATGCCTGCAACATGTTCTTGCCAGGACATATTTGCTCCCAAATTAACGCCCAACAAATTGAGTGACGATGTTAGAGGAATGGAGTGCCCCCGACATAACTATGTCGGGTTCAGCAACGTTAACTTTTTTAGAAAAAACTGCCGCCTGGGTTTTTGTAGCGTTAAATTCCACTTGGTTACTGTCACCCCAAGATAGAATTTCTTCCAGGTCTTTGTTAAGTTGAATGACTTTCTAGCTGTCTGCGGATATTCGTCTGAGTAGCCGATGTCCGAGTATTCAAAGAGAATGAAGAGATAAGTATACTGTCATCTGCAAAGCTGTAGATTGGATTCTCGGTCTTTTCCAGCAGATCGTTAATGTAAATGAGAAAGAGAGTAGGGGACAGTATGGAGCCTTTTGTGCTTAAGTTTGTTATGTACTGGGGTATTATGTGCTTGTTTATTGTGTTGAGGATTGATGGGTATTATGTTTGAAGATTAAATGAGGGGCGGGATTTCTTGTTGTGGGGTCGGTGCCAGACCATCGAGCTAGATGTGACTCTATTTTTGCTTTGAGTGTTTGTATGAGAGGTGAATCGGGGTGATGTTGTGTAGATGTTGTTGAGGGTGGTGAATGATTGATTTTGTTGTTTGTGGTATGGTGTTGTGCGGTACTCGCTATTTGCCTTATAATATTATTTTGAGTTATGCTTCTGCTGGGTAGTGGGTCCTGTTGTGTTCGATTGGGTGGTTGTGTGTGTGAGATTGGTTCGGTATCTGCCCTACTGTTTCTGTTGTTTGGTTGGTCTGTGTTTAGTTCAGCAGCTACTGTATCTTTGATGGTTTGCAATTCGAAAGATGTGAGACGATTGTTCTTGGTAATAACTCTTTTTTGGTCTATTACTTTTTGTTCTGTAACAAGTAATTGCAGATGTGGATATTCAGTCAAGAAAAGTCTGTGCAGTTCCAGTCTCAAGCCCGATGTTACTGTTTCGAGTTTGATGGCGATGTAGTAATAGCGCATCACTGTTCTATTTCATCTGTCCCACTTCAACCGCTGTCTTGGTTTGCCAGCCTTGGTAGTGACATGTTATCCTCGGAAAACATACGCGGCTTGGCCTGGCCTTATTATTATTATTATTATTTCAATATTTTGATTTGGTTTACCCATTGTTAAAGACTGACCGAGATATATGCGTGAATGAGCCCTTTTTATTATTTGATCATGTATTATATATGTTTAGTCCTTTAGGAGCATATTTGTCATGAATTACGTCTTTTTATTATTCAACTGTAATTCTATTTTAGCAGCTGCTTCATATGGTTCTTCTAGCATCTATGTTAGATCTTCCCGATTCTTCTCGAAAAGGACGATATCGTCAGCAAATCTCAAATAGTGTAGGTGCTCGCCATGAATGTTAATTCATTTGTCTTCCCATCTGAGTTTCTTGAAAAAATCCTCTAAAACCGTGGTGATCATTGTCTAATTTCTCTTTTTGCTCTCACTTTGCCTATTAGGTCGTGAACTTTGATGGTAAACGTTGATGACTTACATATGTTTTTCTAAAAAGTTAATGTATTTTTGGTCCATTTTAGCATTTTTAAGTAACTTGTTTATTACCCATGTTTCCACTGTGCCTTTCTGAAATTTTCGGCTGAAGTAACTTCGGAATACAGCCTATTTTCTGGTTGGTTTTTGTTAAATTTTCTCTCCAATCTGTTCATAATTATTCAAATAAGCAGTTTATATAACTGAGACAGTGAACTGATAGGTCTGTTATTCTCAAGGTTTGACGGATCGCCTTTCTTGTATAGCACTTGTATATATTATTGATTTTTTTCATCTGCAGGGATGTGTTCTTGTAAGCATTTACTAAATACTTTCCTTAGTTTTTTTTTTATTTTCACGTGGCATTCTTTAATTATTTCAGGCAAGATATTACCTTCCTCAGCTGTTCTGTCGTTTTTTATTTGCAACATTCCTCTATCAAATTCCTACATCTCTATCTATTTTTTGCAAATTGTTGCTTGACAGTTCTTCGTACACTAGTTTTTATAGCTGTGAATACTTCTTCTGACATTGGCGATTTGTGCATATACTCAGACAATTTACCGGCAGCGTTTGCGGGTTTGCGTTTGTCGATATTTTATGATATGAAGTTGCCCAAATAGCATCTCTCCTTTTTTCCACAGATTCATGGTGCCGATAAATTGCCAAACCATAATAAATACTCAGGTTATCGATGAGTGTTCCCATTAATTTGTCTTTTCCTCCAAAACCTTTGACTTTTTTTAAGTTACGTAATCGCGTACCCATACGTTTTTGCACATGATCTATACATTCCTTTTTCATTACATTTATATCATCATAAGGCCTTGCATCTGTAATACCTTTATAGGTCTCCATCACCGATATAATTTGGATATTTTATATTGTATAAAGTTGAAGATCGTTTAAATATTTCAATCACGGCATCGACTTCCATCTTACCAGCCGATCCTTCGTGATTTATTTGAAACTCTTTCTCGTGATTCTGTTTCCATTCTGAATATTCTTCAGTGTCAGCCTTTTTTTCCCAAATTTGGTCAGACCGTTTGGAGCTTGCGCAGTATTAAAGGAAAGAAATAGAATGTAATAGATAACTTACTTTATATAGTTAAAAGAAATGTAATAGCTTATCATCAAGCATCTCAGTGAGTCAGTAGGTACACAAGCCGCGCACTACAGGCGGTCCGGTTCTAAGTCGAAAAAAACGTGTTACCGATTTTGCCCTGCTTTAAAACTTTTTCCCATATTCTAGACAACATAAAAAATCATTTAAGCTAAGAAAAAATCGATTTTTTGAAAATTTTACAGTGATGTTCACCCTTAAATTTAATATATATCATATCCATATTTAGCGATGAAACAAAAATTTTACCAGTATTTGGCATTTCTTCCGAGCCGACGATTATAATTCTGCTTGTCCTGCTTATATTTTCTTGCTCATCTACTTCCTTTAGTATTTTTGTGTCATAGAGATCTGTATAGAATGATTCAACTACATCTAGTATCTTTCTCCTGTCATCTGCAATATTGCCCAAATCTTCTATCATCTTAATTATATCTTTATTTTTTGTGTTCTCTGTCATTATCCAATAGTGTTTCAATTTGTTTGTCGTGGTTTTTTAATATATCTGATTTGCCCTACTTCTAGCGGTTTTATTACTTTTGGTGAATTCAAATGAATCTCTTTTTCCCTCCTTTATCATTTTCTCTCTCTCTTCTCTAGTAGTTGTTTTGTTTCATTTGACAATTTACTCTCGGTTTTCTTTGCAGACCTAGCTATGCTCCACGCCGTCTCTCTTACGACTTTCGTCATTATTCTGTTGATGTCACGTAAGGCTTCACCTGGTGGTCTAGTGTTTTTGGGGAAGGTTTCATTTAGTTGTCTTTTATATTTTCCCCCTTCTCCTGTCAATTTTTCTAGGTTTATGTTAGATGATCTTTGTTTCATTTTACTATCCCTTTCTATTCATGTATTAATGCCAAGTTTGCATCAAACCGTCCTGTGGTCGCTACCTCTTTTAAATGGGTTGAGCACCTATACGTCAAGGAAATGATATAGTCTATTTCATTTTTTGTATGGCCGTTCGGATTTTTTCACAACTACTTGCGATTTTCTTTATTCTGAAAGATGAAATTGATTAAAAAGTGTTTCTCTCTTTCTAGGAAGTTGACTAGCATAGTTCCTCTTTCATTTTGGTTCCGATCCTTTCTGATACAATATTCTGTTGGATCTGTTTCCCTGTCGATCTTGGCGTAAGAGTTAGTCCTGTTAAAATTGATTTTTTAAAGCTACTGCTAAAGAATTAGTAGTAGTGCTGCCATATTCGAATACGGTGATAGTAGTATGGTATTTTTTCTCCTACCTATAGGCATTGTTCTTGGATTATAAGTTTCCACTGTTTTACGTTAATTGGCACTGTTGACCACTAATACCTTTAAGATATGGTTCTTAGACCTTCGTTGCTGTCGCGATTGAGCTGTGGAAATTGATGATTATCATCTTCGCCTAAAACTAGTTGATAAAAACTAAACGGAATGATATATGTTATGTACTAGTTTAGTGAATAATAATAGTGGTAGTGTGGGTGGGGCGATTTAAAGACAAGCAAACAGACCATAGTGGTCCTTTTCGCCGACGCCACTTAACGTCTGGATTTTGTTAGCCAGATGGAAAACTTACAGTTAAACGTGGGATCCAAAGCAGATGATTGACAGATGATACTCTCTTTTACTCTCTTGTTCTTTTTTATAAATGCTCAACCGTCTAATTTCTTTATGAACGCGAATGTGCGAGGGTACTAACACCAGTTTTCTGTAGACTTTCCAACTTATCCTACAGAAAGGGAATATTTCCTTCCTGCTGGAAATGGGCCACAGCTCAGCCGATACCTAAAAAAGGCAAGAAGACCTTTCCAAATAACTACCGACCAGTCGCACTGCTTTCAATAATATCGAAAAGTCATGAAAAACGTTATCAAACAGCATCTTCTAAAATATCTTGAAGGATTCAACATTATTAGCTATCACGAATATGGCTTTTGTAAACATAGATTAACAGGAGATCTTCCTGACTTATGTAACACATGTTTGGAACAACGCAACTGAACACTTTGTAGAATCTCGAGCGGTTATTCTTGACATATCCAAGACATTCGACCGTGTTTGGCACGATGGACTGTTGGCTAAGCTACGCTCTTATGGTATGTCTGAAAAGTTCTGTTTGTGGCTCTCATGTTTCTTTAGAGAGCGTTCGACGGATTTCTTTCTAAGACCTTTACTATCAACGCCGGTGTGCCCCAAGGCTCCATACTGTCTTTTACTCTCTTTCTCATTTACATTAACGATCTGCCCGAAAGAAACCGGGAATCCAATCTACAGCTCTTCATTCACCTTGAACGCTCGGACATCGGCTTCTCAGGCGAATATCTGCAGACAGCAGGAAGTCATTCAACTTAAAGACCTGGAAGAAATTCTATCTTGGGGGTGACAGTAACCAAGTGGAATTTAACGCTACAAAAACCCAGGCGGCAGTTTTTTCCAGGGGGGGGGCTAAAAAAGTTAACGTTGCTGAACCCGACATGGTCATGTTGGGGCACTCCATTCCCCTAGCATCGTCAGTCAATTTGTTAAGCGTTAATTTGGGAGCAAATATGTCCTGGCATGAACATGTTGCAGGCATAGCAAGGAGAGCTTTTTAAAATTGGGAATATTATTTCGAACCAGAAAGCTTTACACTCCACAACTGTTAATTCTTTACAAAGCTCAAGTTCGATCAACTATGGAATACTGCTCCCATGTTTGGGGCTCCGCTCTCAAATACACACTACATTTGTTGAATTCTGTCCAGAGAAGAGCTGTGCCTCTGATTGGAGACCCGGAACTGATCGGCGGCCTTGATTCGCTGGAACATCGAAGAAACGGTTGGCGACTTGAGTCTGTTCTACAAGTATTTTCATGGAAAGTGTTCGAAGCTTGTAGCCCGCTTAATTCCTCCCAGAGCGGTGCATGTTAGAAATACACGTCCCGCTAATACTTCACATCCTTATGAGATTCAGCTTGTTACTACTACGCTTACAGCGCTTTTCAAGCAGTCTTTTGTATGAAGAACATCATCCCTTTGGAATAATATGCCAAGGGCTGTATTTCTCCCCCCGAGTATAATTTACAGCGATTCAAGAACAACGTGAATCGCCTTTTCCGCACACACGCCGCTCCTGGAGCGCTTTAGGACTTCCCTGTAGCACGTGTGCTAGACCCATAAAAAAAAAAGAACGTCTTGATGACATTGCGGAGCAATATGTTTGTTAACATTGGTATTTAAATCTTTTAGCTTGACTTCTGACCTGCATATTCGTTTGCCTTCCAGTTTAAGTAACCACGCAGTACTAACATACCTTCGGTACTTTTTCTGTCAAAGTAAGCACCCTGTTGTCGAATGTCTTTTCCACCTTTAATGCAATTGCAAAGCTCACTGACGGTCTACATCCGCTAAGTTAGATATCATACTACGAATTTCTGATTTACTTACTAGTGTTTCAGGACGGAACATTAATAAGTAGATCACTTCGGTGTCTGTCTGTCCGTCGGTCACCCCTGATTTTTTCCGAAACTATCTGACATAGAAAGTTGAAATTTGGCACTAATATAGAAATTGTTAGCCACATCAGAGACGTGTAGTTTTAAAAGGTAAATTTCGACTTAGGGGATTACTTTTGGAGGGTGAAATTCGAAGGTGAAAAAAAATTACCAGGTCATCGAGTGGGGTGTCAAATGAAAGCTTGTATAAACACAAGTTCAAAAATATATATAATGTAATACTTGCGCACACCTTTCTTTATAATATTTTTAAAAAAATTCTAAAAATAGCTATCTCTCAAAAAAATGATTAAAAACTTTCGAAATAATTCTGGAATATTCTCCACAGGATGTAGATTAAACGAGAATTATTACGAGTTTAATAATTTATCTGATATATAAAACAAAAACAAAAATTTCAAGGCCATCAGTTTTTCAGTAAAGATCGGAAAAAAACTTTGTCGAAAACTCATTTGAGGTGTGTTTTGTGAAGTCACTGATTATTTTTATACCTCCGTATCAAAATTTTCTTATTTTAAAAGCAATCAATGAACGAAAACACTAATTGTGCGCACACTTGGAAGTTTTTTTTAATACATTTAATTCAAAAACTTACTCTTGTATTTTACTTTCTAAAAATATTTCCTTTCAATTTGTGCAAAACTCGAGCCGCACACCAAAAAAAGTACATGTTTACTTACATTCTTGTTCATAACCTTATATTTTGAATAATCCAATATACTAAATTGGAATAGGCTGTTGACAGTTAATATAAATCAAAAGAATAAATACACTAAAAGAGTGAATAACAAATTGAAAACGACTCTTGTATTTAAATGCTTAAAAAGAGAAGCGTATACTGAAAAAAATAGGCCCATTAAACACAGTCCTGGCTAAAAGATGTAAGCCGGAATGGCGTTATCTAAAAGTTAACAGACCATTTAATGACTTAAATTTGAATAAATAAGGCCGTTAGGAATAAACTTGAAGGTAAAAAGTCTAAGCTAAGCAATATTTAGTATTTTCAGGTCGAATATTTTAAACCACTACATTAGAAAACTTTGAAAGTTTACTGAGATCGTTAGGACTTCTTTTGTATAAAAGAAGTCAAAAGTGCTAGAGCTCCAATTACCTACTACGTAGATCTTCACACCTTCAGCATATACGTATTTGTAATAAAAGTTTCATATGAATACGTGTGTAAATTAGAATGTCACCCGGTTAAATATTTTGGTCATCACTATTATGTTTTATAACATAACTGAAATCCATATTTATTTTCCTCTATTCGTAATGTTTACAAATAAATTTCAAATAAAAACTATTTCTCATGTCGTATACGTCAATAATTTCAGTTTAGAATCTCCCTTAAAATTATTACTTTTATATGATTTATTCTCACTAATCGTATGTATCTGGTCGAAATATGTAATCCTTAAGAAGTTCATGTCTGATATGTGGATGCAAGTCTAAAAATACTGCAAACAGTAAACGTAGTTCCTTGTAGATTCATATAATATTTTTAAAATATTTGGTTCTAGCCGTGCCTGCGGCTCCGCTTGCGTGGACTTGATTCACTACTATCGTCACTGCTTATTTCTTATGTTACCTAACGTAATAAAATATCTGCCATTATTTCCCCTCATCTTCCATTATTTCTCCTTATCTCCCATTATCTCTACATAATTTCCATTATCTAGGCTTATCTCTGCTCATCTCCCATTATTTCTCCTTATCTCCCATTATCTCACCATAATTCCCATTATCTAGACTTATCTCTGCTTATCTCCCATTATTTATACTTATATCCAATTATCTCACCTTATCTCCCATTATCTAGGCTTATCTCGAATTATATAGAACATATGTATAAATTTATAAAAACACGTAAATCGGATAAGTGGTTCTCAAGTAATAAGCGCACTAACGGACAGACAGACAGAGAGACGTTGCATTTTATATATATTATAATCTTTGCAACACGATATTGTTCCATATTTAATAGTTTAGGCAGTGTATTGCAAGAGAACGCGCTAACGGTAACCTTTTTTTTCCGACTTGATTCACTATTGTCGTCACTGCTTGTTCTTTATGTTACCTAACGCAATAAAATATATCCTATAACCTGGCCAGAGAATATATGTATGTTTTAAAAAAAAAAAGCAAGTAAATCGGATAAGTGGTTCTCCAGTGATAAGCACACAGACAGACAGACAGACAGAGATACATTGCATTATATATACATACATATATATATATATATATATATATATATATATATATATATATATATATATATATATATTATAGATGTAATAAAATATATATCTATAACCTGATCAGAAACATATGTATGAATTTAAAAAATCACGTAAATCGGATAAGTGGTTCTCGACGGATAAGCGCACTAACGGACAAATAGACAGACAGAGAGACGTTGCATTTTATATATATTATAGATAAAGATTATTATTATTATTATTATTATATAACCTGGCCAAAGAATATATGTATAAATTTAAAAACAAGACACGTAAATCGAATAAGTGGTTTTCGCGTGATAAACGCACTAATGGACAGACAGACAGAGAGACATTGCATTTTATATATATTATAGATTATAGATATTCTCTGCTACATAATATTGTTCCATATTTAATGGCATACACAGCGTATTACAAGGGAACGCGCTAGCGGCAAACTTTTTTTCCGACTTCATTCACTATTATCGTCACTGCTCATTCCTTTTGCTACCTATCGTAATAAAATATAGCATATAACTTGGCCAAAGAACATATGTATGTTTTTAAAAAAAAAGTACGGAAATCGGATAAGTGATTCTCCAGTGATAAGCGCACAAACGGACAGACAGACAGAGAGACGTTGCTTTTTATATATATTATAGATTATAGATGATTACGTAATGGAAAACCAAATAAATTAAATTTAATTCGAGGGACAGTGTAAGATTTCAACCATAAAGCCCATCGAATAGTAACATCGAACGACGTAGTATGCCTGATAATTCCTGATAAACTCATCGTCCGTTTAATGAATTTGAAACTACACAGATAAGATGCTACAATTTTCACTTTCGCGGTTATTTTTCTCTTTTCAAAAATGTAGAAATTTTATATAGATTTCTGATAATATCTGCTTATTACATACTACATAAATATTTAACCAATAAGAAAACGATAAAAATATTAAACTATATCTTACCATCAATTTAAAAAAAAATATATATTGTTTTAACTGGCCCTGACCTCTTAAGTTTCTGGCACCAATTAATGCAAGGCATTTGGTACCCTTTAATATGGTAATTGTCAGTATACGAGGGCAGCCTTTTAAGGGGTTACATCAGCGTTTCTCAACCTTTCAGTATTTGCGACCCAATTTTCAAACATAATTTTCATCACGCCCCCCCCCCCCCCCCCCTCTCATACAATAACAATGCATGCAATAATAATGTATTTTCGGTATTTTTGATGCTACATCTACACTATGACCTTAATTACAAACCTTACAAACAACTAAGAATAAATAAATTTATTCATATTTGGCAACACATATCTGCTGCATTGACAAAACTAGAATCGATGCCTCTCTATTGCTCTCTGTCACTTTTACCATATCGGTAGAGGCTTCGCGAGAAGGTCCGAGTTGTCTCGAACATTCGGAAGGTCTGCCCAAAAGTGTATAAATGCTGCACCTCGTTCAATTACAGCCCGTCTCAGTCGAGTTGATCCTTTTACTGCTATCGGATTTATCGTGAATGTGTATCTTGTAATTTACGTGTTAATTGAAATTCAATTTATTAAGTATTCACGGCAGTAAATTTGTACCGAACCATGGATAAATTTTTAAGGAGGGTAAGCGAGCATTAGACGATAGTGAAACATCAACAAGTGCACAGACGAGCGTAGTTCCGAAAATAAAATCAAGAAAATATTCTCAAGAATACTTAAATTTTGGGGTTACCAGTCCTGAAATAAATAAAGAAGAAAGGTCTCTATGTGTTAATTGCTCAAAAATCTTGGCAGCAGACAGCATGAAACCAAATAAACTTAAACAACTTTTGGAGACGCTTCATAGTGAGTACCTTAACAAACCCCGAGGATTCTTCGAATTAAAATTAAAATCATATGTAAAGCAGAAATCGTTTTTTAACCCTGCGGGCGGGGCGCCTAGCCTCTGAGACCCGACGCTCCGACAATCAGTCGGCAATTTTCGTAACATCGTTGCAACCGCTTAGCGGTTCGTCTACCTGTTCATTTTTGGCCTCAATACCCGCATAACAATCGGTGGTTGTGTACGTATTTTAGTTTTTAAATTATTTTGATTTTGGTCTGTGAGACCCGGCGCCCCGGTTTGCGCTTTTCTTTTTCATTCGGCTGGTTTTACTTTTCAACGGTAAGTTAGCATAAATAAAATTTATTTTGCATTATTTTATGCATATTAATTATTTATTAGTTACTATTTTATAAAAAATAGTATCTCTTTTGTTTAGCAGCGATGTCTACTTATTATGAGAAAGAGCAGGAGAAACTCCGCCAATTATGGGAAGAAGCTGATTCAGATGAAGAGCCGGATGACGAAGAAGAGGAGTTAGCTTTAGAAGAAAATATAGTAGAAACCCGAAGTACCGATAGTGAATCAGAACAAGAGTGCGATGATAGCAGTGATGACAATGTACCTCTTGCAAAATTACCAAGAATTCCAGCTTTCATTGGTAAAAACGGAACCACGCGATGGCAAAAACATTGTCCAAACAAAACCGTAAGAACGAGAAAAGAAAATATTATTGTTCGGCTACCAGGCGTCAGGAACTGTGGGAAAAACGCCAAACAGCCACGGAGTGTTGCTCATTATTTTTCAGAGATGAAATGCTTAACATTATAGTGGAAAACACAAATCTCTACATTTCTGGATTGGCTCAAAATTATGCAAGAGAGAGAAGAGGGAAACCCACGGACATTTGTGAAATAAAAGCTTTTCTTGGATTATTATATTTGGCGGGGACCCTCAAAACTGGACGACTTAATACAAAAGAGCTATGAGAAACGAACTCGGGATTGAAAGATTTTGGTTGGTAATGTCTCACGATCGATTTCATTTTCTTCTTCGATGCCTTCGTTTTGATGACTTGACGACAAGAGAAGCAAGGAAACAATTTGACAAGCTAGCTCCAATCAGAAGCCTATTTGACCTTTTTGTTGAAAACTGTAAAAAACACATATACTGTTGGAGCAAACACAACAATTGATGAAAAGCTTGAGGCATTTAGGGGGCGATGTGATTTCAAACAGTATATTCCAAGTAAACCTAACAGATACGGTATAAAAATATTTGCTTTAGTTGATTCCTCTACATCTTATGCTTCAAATCTGGAGGTTTACGTCGGAAAGCAGCCTGAAGGTATGTATGAACGCCCTAACGATCCACAAAATATAGTTTTGAGACTAATAGAACCTATATCTGGGACTAATCGTAATCTTACGTGTGATAATTGGTTTACCAGTGTTGAATTGGTAAAAAAAATTACTTGTGGAGCATAAAACCACGTACGTGGGTACAATAAAAAAAAAATAAAAGGGAATTGCCTCTAGAATTCTCCAACACAAGAGCTCGCCCTTCAATATTTGGCTTTCAAAAAGTTATGACTATTGTGTCATATATTCCAAAGAAATATAGAAATGTTAATCTTATATCCAGTTTACATCACGATATAGGATTGATCCCTCTACGGCAGAAAAATGCAAACCCGATATAATTACTTATTACAATCATATCAAAGGAGGTGTAGATAATCTCGACAAATTGTCTGCTACCTATAACGTAGCAAGGAATACTAGAAGGTGGCCGATGGTTATTTTTTTTTTCAATTATAAATATGGGTGGTGTAAATTCCCAAATTATTTTTGCTTGCAATAATAAAACTTATAAGATTGAAAGACGATTATATCTAAGAGATGTTGGACTATCCTTGACAAAAGAACACTTGGAGCGACGTTCTTATGAAACAAATGTTCCAAGGTCGGTAAGGGAAAGAAGACAAGAAGTTGCTGGAACACAAGAACCCAATATAAATGAAGAAGTCCAACCAGGTAACAGAAAAAGATGTTTTTTTTGTAAAAAAGATTCAAAAACCAAATATTTTTGCATGGTGTTCTGAGTGCTCAGAAATTGCAATGAATCAATAAAATCTGTTGATTTATGATATTTTTACAATGTTTTACTAAAAATTTTTTTTTTTCATCTTCAAGTTATTTTTGTTTGTAGTTTTTAGGAAATGTTTAATTTTTTGACAACAAATATTTAAAAATTAGATTTTTGACTGTGTATACTTAAACCAGTTTTTATAATATAAGATTTTGTATTTAAAAATGTGTATTTTTTTTCCAACAAAATATTAATTTATCACTTTTTTTTTAACAAGATTTTTTATTGATGGGTTTGCGAGACCCGGCGCCCTGGTTGGAGATTTAGTCGGCGGCGCCCGGCCCGCAGGGTTAAAAAAACTTTGTCTGTGAATGAAAAAGCTTTACTTGCCTCTTACAAAGCTTCATATAAAATAGCCAGATGTAAAAAACCTCACACCATTGGTGAAGAGCTTGTTTTGCCAGCAGCAATTGAGATTGTAGAAACTATGTTTTGGAGATAATTTTGCCAAACAATTGCTATCCATACTTATATCAAATGACACTGTTGCCCGTCGAATTGGTGATATACCTGAAGATGTACAGCATCAGCTTTTCGGGAGGTTGCGTGACAAACTGTTTTCAATTCAGCTTGATGAGGCAACATATAGCAATAAAGATGCTCATTTCATTGCCTATATTCGATTTTGTGATGGTATGTCAGCAGTAGAAGTACTATTTTTCTGCAAACGAATAGAACTCAAAGCAACATCACTCGCATTATTTGCTATCTTAAATGATTTTATAAACGAGACAAATATGGAATGGAAAAAATTGCGTCGGAATATGTCCCGATGGTGCTCATTCAACGTCTGCAAGATTTTAAAGGGTAAAAGCACTTGTGAAACAAAAATCTCCACTGTGTGTGTGGACACATTGTATGATCCACAGAGAAGCTCTGGCTTCCAAAGGAATGATGCTCTGAATATTGTGCTCACTACAGTTGTAACCGTAGTAAATTATATTAAAATGAGCCCCCTAAAATCTAGAATTTTTTCTGCGCTTTGTAAAGACATGGGTGCCGAACATTCAGCGTTATTGCGAAGCAAGATGATTATCACGTGGGAAATGTTTGCAACGTGTTTATGAATTAAGAAAGGAAATCGCCATTTTTCTAGAAGAGGAAAACCGACAGGAAGCCGAGAAGTTTCGAGATAGTTTACTTGTGATGAAATTGAGCTACTTGGTCGATATATTCGAGAACCTAAATACTTTAAAGCTTCAACTCCAAGAACAAATACACATATATTCGATACAAGTGATAAAATTAATGCTTTTTGCAGAAAACTGGAATTGTGAAGCAGAAATGTGAAGCAAAAAAACCTAGAAATGTTTGCAAATGTGGGTGAATGTGTTAAAACATACAAAGCTGAAGAACAACATATGAAAGTTGTTTTTAGTAACCATTGAAAATCATCTAGCCATGTTGACAAAGAATTTTAAAAAGTATTTTCTTACTTGGTAGCAAGTTACGAGTGGGTTAGGGATCCATTTCAAAATACTCCCGAAGTGCTCTCAATCTTCATAGACTTCAAGGAAAGTGGCAAAATCAAAAGACAATTTAATAATAAATCACTATTTGAATTTTGGGCAAAGGAGAGTTTTCTGCACTAAAAACAAGAGCATTTCGTATACTATTACCATTTTCAACATCCTACCTTTGCGAAACCGGATTTTCTGCGGTGGCTGCTTTGAAAACAAAATATATATCTCAGCTAAGTATAGAAAAAGAACTTAGAGTGTCTATTTCTAATATTAAACCATCCTTCGAAAATCTTTGCTCCGCAAAATAGGCCCAAAGGAGTCAGTAATAATTATTAAGCTTGTTTTTAATTTAGTATTGATATGTTAATTTTTTTTTATGGGTCTAGCACACGTGCTGCAGGGAAGTTCCTTAAGAGCTCCAGGAGCGGCATATGTGCGGAAAAAGCGTTTCACGTTGTTCTTCAGTCGCTGTAAATTGTACTCGGTGGAAAACACAGCGCTGGGCAAATTATTCCAAAGGGATGATGTTCTCCATATAAAAGACTGCTTGAAAAGCGTTGTACGCGGAGTAACACGCTGAACCTCATACGGATGTGAAGCACCAGTGCGACGTGTATTTCTAGCATGCACCGCTTTGGGACGAGTTGAGCGGGCTACATCCTTCAAACACTTTCCATGAAAATACTTGTCAAGTCGCCAACCGTTCTTCGATGTTCCGATCAGTTCCGGGTCTTCAAACAGACGAACAGCACTTCTGTGCACAGAATCTTACAAATGCAGTGTATGTTTGGGAGCGGAATTATTAGGTAAATTATTAGGTAAATACATTGTGCAGTACTAGTACAATCCTATTCATAGGTATATTATATCAGTGTAAATGTGTATTTTATTTTTTTATTATGTCAGAATGTATTGGTTTTGCTTTTCTTTCAATAAATTATATTAAATGTTTTTAATGAATGTTTTTAATAACAATTTCTTTTCGATAGGCTCGTGCCCCCCTAATAGTGTAATCACGCCCCCCTAGTGGGGCGCGCCCCCACGGGTTGAGAAACGCTGGATTACATACACCTGGGCGCTGTAAAAAGTACGTATATTTTAAAAAAAATATTTCAAAGGTTATTAAGATTCTAATATTTACGGTCACAAAAGAAAGGCGATTATATATTTTTATTGAATTTTAATTTATAACAAAATTTTTTTAAAATATATTTTAAATGATAACATTATTTTTTTATCGGGTTAACTGATGAAAACTATGGCGCCTCCTTGCCTTCACAAAAAATAATCCAAACTGCAAAAATAAAAATTAATCTTGTAAAATAATGTAGTAATTAAAAATTGTCGAAGGGTTTTTTTTCAAAAAATAAAAATTTTACAGTGTTTCAAACTTTAGTATACCATTTTTGACCAAATAATTTATGTTTAATTATTAAAAAAAACATTGTCTATTAGAAAAATTTTAAAAAAGTAATTATTAAGATTTAATAAAGCAAAAGTTAAAAAATATTAAAAATTGACTGAGTAATATTGCAGACAGTGTCTAAAAACAGGTAACGGTTCCAATCCGACGCCAGGTCACATTTAATGCTATAACTTTGTAATGGATTTTGATTTTCTCAATTTTTTATTTTTTGAATAAATCTTAGAAGTATAGAGAATAAAAATTCCTAAAAAATTGAATTTTTGAAGGTTAAAGGTGTATATAACCCCTTAAGTTTTTACAAACGACCCCTAGATGGCGCTATTGAGATGTGACATTACCATTGCGGTAAAATTTGATATTTGTTATTGTTAAAACAGTGGCAGCTGAGAAATTGGCCTAGTAGTTTGTTTACAGTGAGCGTTTTAAAAAAAAAAACAGTTTTGTGAACAAACTGAAATTTCACATGAGGGTCTTCGTTGAACAACTTTTTACGATTTTAGTAAAGGCCTAACTCAACAACAATGCTTCCAATCGCTTAGTTGAACTTTTTGTAATGAATCACCAGCAGAAAAGACTGTTTACAATTGGTTTGCAGAATTTCGACATGGTCGTGCTTCCGTTAGCGATGAATTTCGTGAAGGTTGACTAAAATCAGCTGTTGTTCCAAAAAATATCGATGCTGTGAGCAACATGTTTGAAGAGGATTGGCATATTACTTACCGTGAGATAGAGGCATCCTTAAGCATATCGCAGACTGCAGTAAATTCGATTTTGCATGAACATGAATCGTGTCAATTTGTATAAGGAAATGCTCAAAAAATTTGACCGAGGACATGCAAAATCCGTATACAAGATCGTAACAGGAGACGAAACTTCAATATATTTGTATGAGCCGGAAACTATGTAACAATCAGCTGCTTGGGCATTCCAAAATAAACCGAAACGAACAAAAGTGGTTCGTTCGCGAAGCACTTTCAAGAAAATGATAGCTTGTTTCTTTGGTTATACTGGACATGTTGCAATCTTGCTTTAGAGTATCGAAGAATGATTAATGCTGAATTATATACAACACATTGTTTGCCAGAAGTCATCAATAAAATCAGGAAAAACAATCGAAACAATTATTTGACGGAGAAGAACATCGAATTAATGTCTCATTGTCCGTATTCACATGATATATAGCCTGACTTCTCTTTGTTCCCGAATTCTTAAAAAAAATGCGTGGACAGCGGTTTTTATCACCTCAACAAGCTGTTCTGCTGAATCTTTCCAAAACCATGTTTTTGAGGTACCAACTTCAGAGTGGAAATAATGTTTCGAGAAATGGTTCGAACACATGCAAAAGTGTATAAATCTTAAAGGCGAATATTTGAGAAACAATAAAATGATTTGTACTAATTTTTTTCTTTCATTGTTTTTGTAAAAATTTAAAAGGTAACCCTCGTAGGGGAGTTTCTCTGGTGCATTTTACTGAACCTGAAGTAGGTAATCCTGAATGACATATGACATTACTCATGGACATTGACTCAACGTGCTTTTATCTCGTAGTTTGAAACAAACACTTTCAACGTGGCTGTTATTAAACAGCTTCAACCCGGTTGGGACTCAAACAGCCCTAAGATGATTGTGATTCAAACGGCTTTAAGATGGTTGCTTTTGACAATCGAAAAATGTCGCTAGGTTCTTGACTTATCCGTCAAGAACCTAGCGACATTCTTCGATTGTCAAAAGCACAAAGAGAAAGCACAGCCAGGCTCTTTCTTTATAGAAACAGGCCTTTAACACAAACTATAATTTTACATTTTTAGAAAACTGCAAACGCAACCCAAACTCACTTTGGGAAAAAATGGAAAAGTAGTGCTAGCAAATTGTTATAAAATAGAGCGAAATCTCCTCTAATAATAATATTTCTCACTACACGGAAATTTAGTAAGTCAAACCAAACGAGACCGTATTTTACAATTCCCTTTATTATCGATATTTTTTAAAATATCGTAAGCATCGGAAAAACGACCGTTCAAACTTCCTTATTCGCAAACCGTTCCATATCAGCAGATTATTTTCCTCCTGTCGATTTGAAATTTTCTACTTACCGACTTTCAAAAGAAAATCGTTGCTTACTGAAAGCTAACATTGTTAAATGCTTTCTTGCTAATATTTTTTAAATCAGACATCAAATTTCCTGAAATAAAATTAGTCTATAATAAAGCTACCTACTGGTCTACCGAAGTTAAGTAGCTTAGCATTTGCTTTAATGAAAAAATTGTTTGGAATCTAAGTACTATAAATTTATTTAGAAAAGGTAATATGAAACTTTCAGAAACTTATTCCTTACTAAATTACAAAAGTAAATTGAACACGAAAACAAAACCTATACTTTATAAGTCCATAACAAGGTTTGTTTTTAACTTTTGATACATCATCTTGGTGTATCCTGAGTAAAACAAATCTAATAATTAATTGAAGTGTCCCCTACTTTATGACTGTACATTATAAATAAACGAGAGAACTTATTTACTTTGTTAAACAAATCACTATCAGAACGTTTTATAATCATCATCTACTAAACCGTGGTCACGTAACTTTTAGCCTGTTCAATTTGTTGTTTTATTTCTGAACAGGCTAAAAGTATCATTCACGATAAAGATAAAATTAAATTGATAAATATGAATCCCCAAATCCCACAACTTTATTCACTCATAAAACTACACAAACTTGACCACCCAATCAGACCAGTTGTTTCCTACATGTCTGCTCCAGCATATAAGACGTCATCCTTTTTAATTGATTTAATCAAACATCATACCAAATTTGAACCTAAATATAGTATTAAAAAAACTCATACGAACTCGTGAATAAAGTTAAGAATATAACAATACCAGATAATTCTAAATTAGTCTCTTTCGATGTCAAAAACTTATTTCCAAGTGTTCTCCCCAGACGAAACAATAATTTTAATAGAGAACCTATTAACAAAAAACAAAGTAAATGAAGTTATAAAAATGGACATAATTAATTTATTAAGAACTTGCCTAAGACAAAATTATTTTTAATTTAATAATACATTCTACAATAGTAAGGAAGGGTTAATTATGGGGAGTCCATTAAGTCCATTACTTGCCGAAATTTTCATGAACAGTATTAAAACAATGATATTTAACAACCATAATAACAATAGTAATAATTGTCTATACTGGTATCGATACGTAGACGATATAATTGTATGCTTTACAGGTACGGACAGACAACGAACTCACTTTTTACAGTATATTAATTCTTTACATAGAAATATCAGTTTTACAATGGAAGAAGAAGTCGAAGAGAAAACTAATTTCCTAGACTTAACAATCAGTAAAGCCATGAAAAAACATGAATTTGCAATATATCACAAACCTTGTCATACAGATACCACAATTCATAATAGTTCTCACCACCCTAACCATCATAAACTTGCAGCTTATCATAGTTTTATACATAGACTAACTAATATCCCCTTATCAGAAGAAAATTTTACTAAACAATTAAACTACATAAAAACAAGTAGCCGTTAACAACGGTTATTCGGTTACTTTAATCAATAGTATCGTTAGGAAAAACTTAGACACAAGGCAATCTCAGAAATATACCCACGTTTTAAGGACAGAAATACCACTTTTAAATGCTTAACCTATTTCGGCAAACCAACGGAAAAACTGGGGAAATTTTTTAAATCAAAAAAATATCAACATAGCTTACAAGACTAACAATACTATAGGGAAATATCTTAAAAACTACAAACCACAAATCAATAAAGACAATAAATCGGGAGTTTATCAATTAACATGTGGGTCATGTCCTAAAACATACATCGAACAAACTGGACGTACATTTAGACAAAGAATTACAGAACACGAAAAAAAGTTTCATCCATAGAAAATCTAATTCAACATATGCTAATCATCTTTTAACAGAAAATCACACATTTAACAAGAATTTCAAAATTTTACACACCCAACAAAAAGGTTTAAAACTAAACCTTTTAGAGACAATGCAAATAAATCGATTAAGGACTACAGGTACCTTACTCAACGACCAGGTAGATTTAAGCAATTCACCATTATTGAATTTATTCTCCTAACTCCAAATCTGTGTGGATTTCCCAACACTATCAATGTAATTTAATTATGTGTAATATTATAATTAAGAAATTATATAAAACTGTGAATATTAAACCTAACTTGACAGTGTAAAATTTAGATCTGAAGAAGCCGCATCGACAGCGAAACGCGTTATCGCAATTTAAATAAACCAGTGGAAATTGACTAAAAACAGTCTTTTATTATATATTAATAATTTTATTCAGGTAAAATTTCAAAAAAAAAATGTTACCAAATACCACTTTGTGCAGCCAAAATGATTAGATTTATTAAAATTTAAGATAATAGTAATCAAAGAGAATAATTTTTATGAATAACTTTAACAATACTCTTAAGAAGTTTATTACTGAAATATTAGCTGTTGAATAACTGTAACCTATTTCGCCCCTTGAAGTTTTGCGGTAATTTTTCTATATTGTCGATCTATAATCTAAAAAAACAATTTTTATTTTGCTCATCTCATATAAAAAACCGACCAAGTGCAAGTCGGACTTGATCAACTAGTGATCCGTACGGTAATTGCTTTTAAAGTAAAAAAAAATGTTAGGGAGGTATAAAATGAGTAGTGACTTCACAAAACACACCCTAAACGAGTTTTCAACAAAGTTTGTTTCCAATCTTTATTGAAAACTGATGAACTTGAACTGGCTTTTTTAATATACCAGATAAATTATCAAAGGTAACGCACTCGTGATAATTTTCGTTCCATCTAAACTTTATGGAAACTATTCCAGAATTTTTTCAAAATTTTTTGATCAGTACTTTTCGAAAGAAGGAAGTCAGACAATGATTTTTGACATTTTTTTTAAATAATACAAAGAAAAGTGTACGGAAGTATTATATCATATATATTTTTGAACTTGTGTTTTCACTGGCCTTCATTTCACTCCACTCGAAGACCTGGCAATTTTTTTTTTTTAAATTTTCGATTTCACCCCCCAAAACTAAACCCCTAAGTCAAAATTTAACTCTCAAAACTACACGGCTCTGATTGGGTTATCAATTCCTATATTTTTGCCAAATTTCAACTTTCTATGTCAAATAGTATCTGAGAAAATCGGCAGACAGACAGACAGACGGACACCGAAGTGATCCCATAAATGTTCCGTACGGAACACTAAAAATATAATTAGTAGTTATCGTTTTATGATGTCTATATAAGAAATTACACTAAATGCAATAATAAAATAAATATGTCAAAATTTGGTGATTATATTATATCGTCCTGTAGTCATTGGGCAAGCATAGAAGTTCCTAAACCCTTCGAAGATAAAAATCTTACAACTTAAATTATCAGAAAAACTCCTTAATTATTGTATTTTAAATAACTTAAATTTCAAAAATACTTACAGATATCCCAGTAACTTGCTCTTTCTTTATATTTGCTTGAATTAATGACTTTTTAAGTCAACTTGTAAATCAGTAATAACACGAGTAACTGAGAAAGTTAAATTTAGAGAAAAGAAGTCGACGCTTACGCATGTACATTTTAAAAAAAATCATATTTTCCGTACCTAAAATATGCATTTAGAAACCAAAATAATAAATAAATGAATAAATAAATGAAAAAATTAGAATGGCGATTTTGAAGGAGAGTAAAGATTTTAAAATTTTACAAAATGGTTTCGAAAACTTCTGTATACATAGCGTTAATCTTTTTAAAAAACCTGTTTTCGCGACGGACGTGATAAAAAAAGTTCACCTTCCAAGAAAACGAAATAAGAGGATTTTGTATGTTGGTAATAGCATGGCCCCATTGCATGAAATCAGCGCAAAATTATCAATAAAATACAGTTGTAATGCTGTTTGTGAGCACAATAAAGCCGAAATTTAAAATATTGCAATTCATTGTAAAGACAATTTGTTCGGCTATGTCCCTTATATCAAAAATAGTAACTTTGAAACAATTTTACAACTTTAACGTCATGGCGAAAGTTCAAGGTCAGTCATGCTCTACTTAAAACTTTTATTAGTCACTACAGTCGTACTAGACAATAACCACACAAAGTTATCAATAAAATACCATATCAACTAAGATTCGAAATTTTAACTTTGCATACCTCCGTATATACACTGAAGCTAAAATTTGAATTACAGGAGTTGGCTTCAAATTATATTTTTGCCAAAAAGAGCAATTATTAAAAAATTTTCCAAACGTGGTGATCATCGGGAATTTTTTATCATATATGAGTATTTTGCTCCAAAGATATGTTTTTGGTATCTACCTTGTTATCAAGAAGACTAGCTGCGCTTAAAAAAAATATTTTTTTTCCTAAGTAACGTCTACAATTTAGGCCGGTGTTTCTTTTATTTGCCGCTAAAGAACGGCAGTATAGCAATTTCCAAACCATCGTATACAGATGTTTGAATAAATGATGGCTGTACGGTGGATGTTGTAACTTGGTAAATCTATAACTTTCGGTAACGCCTTAAATTGTGCAACAGCAAAGTTGTGCTTCCCCATGAATTCTGATGTTTTTCTCTAATGACCTAATAGAAGTTTTGAATCATACTCTCCAGTAAGTGCATTCTTTGGAGGTGAAAAGTCTTTATAAATGTTGTAACTCAGTAAATCTATAACTTTCGGTAACGTCTTAAATTGTGCAAACGGCAAAGTTTTGGTTGTCCATGAATTCTGACGTTTTTCTCTAATGGCCCAAGGGAGGTTTTAAATTATACTCTCCAATAATTGGAACACTTTTTCCAAAAAACCCAACGTCGCCATCAACTTTACAGGGGGCAACTAATTTTATGCATTTTTTGGAGGTGAAAAGTGATTATAAATGTTGTAACTCGGTAAATGTATAACTTTCCGTAACGTCTTAAATTGTGCAACAGTAAAGTTTTGGTTGTCTATGAATTCCGACGTTTTCCTCTAGTGACCTAAGGGAGGTTTAAATCATACTCTCCAGTAATTGGAATTCTTTTTCCAAAACACAAAGTCGCCATCAACTTTACAGAAGACAATTTAGTTTATTCATTCTTTGAAGGTGAAAAGTTTTTATAAATATTATAACTCGGTAAATCTATAACTTTCGGTAACGCCTTAAATTGCGCAACAGCAAAGTTTTGGTTCTCCATGAATTCCGACGTTTTTCTCTAATAACATAAGGGAGGCTTTAAATCATATCTTCAGTAATTGGAAAACTTTTTTCCAAAACCCAACGTCTCCATCAACTTTACAGGAGACAACTGATTTTATGCATTCTTTGGAGGTGAAAAGTCTTTATAAATGTTGTAACTAGATAAATCTATAACTTTCCGTAACGCCTTAAATTGTGCAATAGCAAAGTTTTGGTTGTCCATGATTTCCGACGTTTTCCTCTAAGGACCTAAGGGAGGTTTTAAATCATACTCTCCAGTAATTGGAACTCCTTTTTCCAAAAATCCAACGTCGCCGTCAACTTTACAGGAGACAACTGAGTTTATGCATTCTTTGGAGCTGAAAAGTCAGTATAAATGTTGTAACTCGGTAAATCTATAATTTTCGGTAACGTCTTAAATTGTGCAACCATAAAGTTTTGGTTCTTCATGAATTCCGACGTTTTTCTCTAATGACCTAAAGGAAGCTTTAAATCATATCTCCAGTAATTGAAACACTTTTTTCAAAAAACCCAACGTCGCCATCAACTTTACAGAAGATAACTGAGTTTATTCATTCTTTGGAGGTGAAAAGTCTTTAAAAATGTTATAACTCGGTAAATCTATAACTTTCGATAACGCCATAAATTGTGCAACAGCAAAGTTTTGGTTGTCCATGAATTCCGACGTTCTTCTATAATGACCTAAGGGAGGCTTTTAAATCATATCTCCAGTAATTGAAACACTTTTTTTCAAAAACCCAACGTAGCCATCAACTTTACAGGAGACAACTGAGTTTATGCATTCTTTGGAGGTGAAAAGTCTTTATAAATCTTGTAACTCAGTAAATCTATAACTTCCGGTGATGCCTTAAAGTGTGCAACAGCAAAGTTTTGGTTCTCTATGAATTCCGACGTTTTCCTCTAATGACCTAAAGGAGGTTTTGAATCAAACTCTCCAGTAATTAGAACACTTTTTCCAAAGACCCAACGTCGCCATCAACTTTACAGAAGACAACTGAGTTTATGCATTTTTTGGAGGTGAGAAGCCATTATAAATCCATTGCGTGAACTCCTGCTTCGGAATCTTTCCCATATACGACTTAAATTTCGTAGCTTCTGACAATACGCGAAATACTCTTATTGGTCTCTAAAGCGGCCAAATGTTTTTAAGAAATTTCACTCCTCCCCTGCTTAAACTTTGATATAAGGAGTTTGTGAATCCATTGCGCAGAAACTCATTTCATTTCTAAACCTTCATGCACAATCGTGAAAACTGTAATTTCGTAATTTGGAATCTTCGTTCGTTGATTTAACAGCAAATCCTCAACAAGTATGACAGTTTCTTTAGTTCTTGCCTCAATCGATCTTCCTGATCTGGAATAATCCTGAATAGAGTCTCAACCGCATCTGTTTAGACTAAAATTTTACATGAAAATAGGAAAGGTCGATATTGCTGTACACCTGGGATATTTGGTCAAATTTTCGGATTTATTTACAAACCTTATCAGTGTGCCTCCAATTTATTTTCGTTCATTTTTAGGAGGAAAAAATCACAAGAACGGCAAAATAACTTCCTACAAAATTTTGTCCAAATATACCTGCGACAGCAGTTTGGCAGCGCAGCCATTTTTTTTATGACGCCATTTCTGTACCCCAGAGGTAAAGTGTCGTAACTGCATGTGCGTAATTTTGCAGGAATGAATGAATTGTTATTGCACTACTTTTTCTTATATGATATAAGCCAATTGGCTTTTTTTATAAGACTAGACGTGCCCGCGGCTCCGCTCGCGTAGACTTCATGCACTATTATCGTCACTGCTCATTCCTTATATTACTTAACGTAATAAAATCTGTCCTATAATCTGGCCAGAGGACATATGTATGAATTAAAAAAAAAAAAACCTAAAGAAAGAGAGGTAGACCGACAGACAGAGAGACAGAGACGTTGTATTATATATATATATATATATATATATATATATATATATATATATATATATATATATATATATATATATATATATATATATATATATATAATTATATTCTTTGTTACATGATATTGTTCCATATTTAATGGTTTAGGCTTCGTATTGCCAGATAGAAACTTTTTTCCGCCTTGATTTACTATTATCGTCACTGCTTATTCCTTATGCTACTTAGAGTAATAAAATATATCCTATAACCTAACATATGTATGTATTAAAAAAAAATCACGTAAATCGGATAAGTGATTCTCGAGTGATAAGCGCACTAACGGGCAGGTAGACAGACAGACAGACAGATAGGCAGAGAGACCTTGCATTTTTTTTATATTATAGAAAATTATAGAAAACATGGCCAGAGAACAAATGTACGAATTAAAAAAAAAAAAACATGTAAATCGGATAAGTAGTTCTCGAGTGATAAACGCACTAACGGACAGACAGACAGACAGAGAGACGTTGCATTTATATATATTATAGATGTTTCCTAACATAATAAAATATATCCTATAACCTGGCCAGAGAATATATGCATGTAAATCGGATAAGTGGTTCTCGAATGATAAGCGCACTAACGGACAGGTAGACAGACAGACAGAGAGACAGACTGACAGATAGGCAGAGAAACGTTGCATTATATATATATATATATATATATATATATATATATATATATATATATATATATATATATATATATATATAATCCTAAGTTTAACTACTGGGAAACGCCCTTATAAGGAGAAGAGATGAGCAATCAAAGATCTAAAGGCTCTAGTATCTGCTTTTTATTTTTATTATCGAGCTTTCGCTGCCTAATGGTAGCTTCTTCTGGATTCTAAAAATGCAAACCAGGTACAGAAAATAAACCAAAACGTTCGTTTTTTTAAAATGTGATTAAATGAATTGTACGACTGTATGTGAAAATTACTTACAAAAATGTCAGCAGTTAGTTCATCTCTGGTGAAGACAATGAAATTTGCATTTTTGTTGGCCAGGTAGTAATGAATGATTACACAAACATGATTAAAAGACATTTAGAGAGTTACACAAATATTAAAAATAAAACTTTGTCAATAAACATTAGTTAAAAAACACTTTTTGAAGACCGAAATATAACTGCAAGAAACACCATGATGTTGAAATGGTACTCTATTTTAAAATTTTTGACGTCGAGTTTAGTAACTATTTCGTGATATTTAAGTCCGAACCGGATATTGTTGGTAGTCTATGTCGTCATCAGGTCGACGAAAAACTATAAAAAGCATTGAAGTTAGGGATGTGGTAAATTTTTTAGGTGGATGCTAATTTTAGATAAATTATTAATTATTAATGATATCTATTTTTTTTTTTGGTTTAAATTTATAATTTATATTGATGAATGTTACTCTTCGACTAGTTATTTATTATTAATTATATTAATTTTTTTAATTTTATAATCAAGAGATTCATAAACTAATTTAAAAATTTGAAAGAGAAAATTAATACTGGACATTATTTATTATTTGTCATATTTAATTTTTTAATTATTTAATTTTAACAAGAAGACATAGAAAAGTAACTGATAATAAATAGCAAAAATGACAGAAAGAGAAAAGAAACGTCAACTTTACTAGAAACTAATTTTTTCATAAAGATCGTTCTTTTTTATTGGTTTGGTATAGTTTTGTGTTAGTAACTAAGTATACATGGAGCTCAATCCTTCTATGTCTTTTTTGTGATTGAGATTATTTTTACAGGTTTTTATGTAACACATTTCCAAGAAACTTCTTCTGAAATAATTAGTCTCAACATCCAGAATGAAGCTGTTGTTATATTGTACTCTGTGATCTGTATTATTTACGTGTAAGCTCAAGCTAGTTGCGTTAGGTTTGTGTTTACTATCACTTTTGTGTAGCGCTAAATCTTTTAGAGAGCTTTTGTGAAGTTTGTCCAACGTAGACCAAACCACATTGACAGGGAAATGCCATAGATTATATTAGATCTTTGTAAAGTATCGGTTTTATCTTTTAAATTGGTATAAAAACAATTCATTCTTTTTATGTTGTAATTAGCAATTTTAATGTTTATAATTTTTAAAAAGAGAAGACAAGGACTGGGAAAGGCCTTCAATGTATTGTAACTTTCCTACTTTAATATCGCCATTAGTGGTGAGAGTTGGATTAATTTGAAGGGGGGGTCTTTGAAAATTCTTTTTAATTAGAGCTTTAGGATAGTAATTGTCCAACAAGCTCTAATTAAAAAGAATTTTCAAAGACCCCCCCTTCAAATTAATCCAACTGTCACCACTAATGTCGATATTAAAGTAGGAAAGTTACAATACATTGAAGGCCTTTCCCAGTCCTTGTCTTCTCTTTTTAAAAATACAAACATTAAATTGCTAATTACAACATAAAAAGAATGAATTGTTTTTATACCAATTTAAAAGATAAAACCGATACTTTACAAAGATCTAATATAATCTATGGCATTCCCTGTCAATGTGGTTTGGTCTACGTTGGACAAACTTCACAAAAGCTCTCTAAAAGATTAGCGCTACACAAAAGTGATAGTAAACACAAACCTAACGCAACTAGCTTGAGCTTACACGTAAATAATACAGATCACAGAGTACAATATAACAACAGCTTCATTCTGGATGTTGAGACTAATTATTTCAGAAGAAGTTTCTTGGAAATGTGTTACATAAAAACCTGTAAAAATAATCTCAATCACAAAAAAGACATAGAAGGATTGAGCTCCATGTATACTTATTTACTAACACAAAACTATACCAAACCAATAAAAAAGAACGATCTTTAGGAAAAAATTAGTTTCTAGTAAAGTTGACGTTTCTTTTCTCTTTCTGTCATTTTTAGTGTTCCGTACGGAACACTTATAAGATCACTTCGGTGTCTGTCTGTCACACCCGATTTTCTCCGAAACTATTTGACATAGAAAGGTGAAATTTGGTAATAATATAGGAATTGATGGCCTCATCAGAGCCATGTAGTTTTGAGAATTAAATTTTGACTTAAGGGGTTAGTTTTAGGGGGTGAAGTCGGAAGTGAAAAAAAATTTTTTTACTAGGTCATCGAATGTGGTGTCAAATGAAAGCTTGTGAAAACACGAGTAAAATATATATATATATATATATATATATATATATATATATATATATATATATATATATATATATATATATAATATTATTCTTGCACGCACTTTTCTTTGTATTATTTTTAAAAATTCGCGAAAAATCGCTGTCCCGGGCCTTATCTCGAAAACTACTTATCAAAAAATTTCGAAAAAATTCTGGAATATTCTCCACGGGGTGTAGATTGAACGAAAATTATCACGAGTGCATTACCTTTAATAATTTATATGGTATATAAAAAAAAACAAAAATTTCAAGGTCATCAGATTTCAGTAAAGATTGGAAACAAACTTTGTTGAAAACTCATTTGGGGTGTGTTTTGTGAAGTCACTGATCATTTTATACCACCGTAACATAAATTTTGACTTAAGGGGTTCGTTTTGAGGGGTGAAATCGGAAGTGAAAAAAAATTTTTTTACTAGGTCATCGAGTGTGGTGTCAAATGAAAGCTTGTGAAAACACGAGTAAAAAATATGTATATAATGTAATACTTGCGCACACTTTTCTTCGTATTACTTTTAAAAAATCGCTGTCCTCTACCTTATCTCGAAAAGTACTGATCAAAAAATTTTGAAAAAATTCTGGAATATTCTACACGGAGTATAGATTGAACGAAAATTATTACGAGTGCATTACCTTTAATAATTTATTTGGTATATAAAAAAAAAACAAAATTTCAAGGCCACCAGTTTTTCAGTAAAGATTGGAAACAAACTTTTGTTGAAAACTCATTTGGGGTGTGTTTTGTGAAGTCACTGATCATTTTATACCACCCTAACAAAAATTTTTATTTTAAAAAACAATCAACGTACGGAACACTAATTGTGGAAGTTCAACTTACACTTGACCGGTTTTTGCTATTTATTATCAGTTACTTTTCTATGTCTTGTTAAAATTAAATAATTAAAAAATTAAATATGACAAATAATAAATAATGTCCAGTATTAATTTTCTCTTTCAAATTTTTAAATTAGTCTATGAATCTCTTAATTATAAAATTAAAGAATTAATATAATTAATAATAAATAACTCGCCGAAGAGTAACATTCATCAAATTTAAGTCCCCCCCTTTTTTATAAAATTAAAACTAAAAAATAGATATCATTAATAATTAATAATTTATCTAAAATTAGCATCCACCTAAAAAATTTACCACATCCCTAACTTCAATGCTTTTTATGGTTTTTTGTCGACCTGATGACGACATAGACTACCAACAATATCCGGTTCGGACTTAAATATCACTAAATAGTTACTAATCTCGACGTCAAAAATTTTAAAATGGAGTACCATTTCAACATCATGGTGTTTCTTGCAGTTATATTTCGGTCTTCAAAAAGTGTTTTTTAAACTAATGTTTATTGACAAAGTTTTATTTTTAATATTTGTGTAACTCTCTAAATGTCTTTTAATCATATTTGTGTAATCATTCATACTACCTGGCCAACAAAAATGCAAATTTCATTGTCTTCACCAGAGATGAACTAACTGCTGACATTTTTGTAAGTAATTTTCACATACAGTCGTACAATTCATTTAATCACATTTTAAAAAAAACGAACGTTTTGGTTTATTTTCTGTACGTGGTTTGCATTTTTAGAATCCAGAAGAAGCTACCATTAGGCAGCGAAAGCTCGATAATAAAAATAAAAAGCAGATACTAGAACCTTTAGATCTTTGATTGCTCATCTCTTCTCCCTATAAGGGCGTTTCCCAGTAGTTAAACTTAGGATTGTTTGTTGCCAGTGCCCTGTTACTGTCCTTCCTCTTTCTTATATATATATATATATATATATATATATATATATATATATATATATATATATATATTTAGATATATTATAGAAGATTATAGATAACCTGACCAGAAAACAAAAGTATGAATTAAAGAAAGACACGTAAATCGGACAAATGGTTCTCGAGTGATAAGCGCACTAACAGACAGACAGACAGAGAAACGTTGCATTTTATATATATTATATTTTTTGCTACATGATATTGTTCCATATTTAATGGTTTAGGCAGTGTCCTGCAAGAGAACGAGCTAGCAGCAAACTTTTGATTCACTATTATCATCACTGCTTATTCCTTACCTTACCTAACGTTATAAAATATATCATATAACCTGGCCAAAGAACATACATAGTTTTTAAAAAGAAGCATTTACGTGCTTCGTGTGAGTGGTTATTCAGTGATAAGAGCACTGACGGTCAGACAGACAGAGAGACGTTGAGTACAGATTTTAGTGTCCAATTGCACACATATTATTATATTTCGGCCTATTACCAAGATCGGAAAATTCAACGTTTAGTAGTTTTTAAAGCACCAATATAAACTGTAAAGTAGAAGAGATTATGGGTCATTTTGATGATAAGAATTCTAGCACAGGCGTTATTTTTAGTGTTCCATACGGAACACTTATAAGATTACTTCGGTGTCTATTCGTCTGTCTGTCATACTCGATTCTCTCCGAAACTATTTAACATAGAAAGTTGAAATTTGGTACTAATATAGGAATTGATGGCCTCATCAGAGCCGTGTAGTTTTGAAAGTTAAATTTTGACTTAAGGGATTAGTTTTGGGAGGTAGGTAGGAAATGAAAAAAAAAATACCAGGTCATTTCATTTAAAAACACGAGTTCAGAAATATACCTATATAATGTAATACTTTTCTTTGTAGCATTTTTAAAAAATCGTGAAAATTCGCTGTCCCCCCGATATCTCGAAAAGTACTGACCAAAAAATTTCGAAAATATTCTGGAATATTCTCTGCAGGGTGTAGATTGAACGAAAATTATCTCGAGTGCATTATTTTTAATAATCTATCTGGTATATAAAAAAAAACAAAAATTTCATCAGTTTTCAATAAAGATCGGAAAAAAAAAGTTTGTTGAAGCCATTGATTACCTTATATCTCCGTAACAAAAATTAAAAATCTTTATTTTAAAAGCAATCAACATACGGAACAGAAGTCTAACTTGCACTTGACCGGTTTTTTTTTACCAAAAGAGGCAATATAAAACAATTTTTCATATTTTAATTGTAATGGATATACTTATTTTGAACGAGAATTTTTTTATGTGGATATTTTGATTATCACTTTAGTTAATGTAACTTTCTTACCTTATACTGTGAAATTGCTTTTTTCTTCTTTTTGGACAGGATAGTAAACAAAATTGACTTATTGTTCCAAATATTTCCGCACGTGTAAAACCGTTACAAAATACCATTCACCAAAGTATATTAATCATTTTTTCGCGTCGCTTGCGTGACTTTTTGTCTGATGGTTTCATTTCAAATTTACTACGAATACATATATCATTTAGACTTATTTGACTGTCTGGATGTCCCTGGATAAAATACGTTTTATATTGTTTTGAGTTGTTTTACGAATTCGAAAATGTTTCCTTGTTGTATGTAGTAATACTAGAATAAGGATACAAAGTGTTTTAATGTTGAGTGTGAAATAATACAAATATCTCAAATAGGGTCGATTTTTATGAAAATAGCATGTATCTACCAACACAAAAATATTTTTTTAATATTTTCTCCTTTATCTTGCACTATTTTAAATTTTTAAATAAATGTGTTGAAAGCAGGAAATCCTTCAAAATTACATTTTTTGCACATCAAAAGCTATCGAATCACATCGATGTATGTTGACATCAATAGTTTTTGTGTAGGTTTTTAAATAATCTGCAGGGTACAAATGTTACAGTGAAATTACCCAAAAAAGAAGGGAAGGAGATGTAAATTTACCGGAATTTTACTAATTCCTTATAAATCTGTTTTTTTTGTGACAATTGAAACGTTATCTATGGTTTTATATCTTTCATTTTTGCTCACGAATTTATCCAAAAGAGCTCACATATCAGCACCGATTACAATTAAAAACTTTCATGATATAAATTGAGGTCTTAAATAAGTATAGGATTTGACGAGAAATAAAATTAGCAGAATCTAATGAAAGACTGATTTTGTCAAATTTCCACTTTATTTAGTTTCACTGAATCTATATGACGCGTTTCGCTATACTATAGCTTCGTCTGATACAAAATGATATTGAATATTAGTGTTGATACATTTATACAAATACCCTAAGGTAGATAGCTAATAAAATTTATACTATATGCTAATGAATATTGCTGGGAAATCCATTCTGCATATTAATTGTATAAATTGAGTAAAGGGGAGTTACCATGGGCCAGAAAGGTATCTTTTTGTTCGTTTAAGATAATGTCTGAATTTTTAATTCTATTTATTTCTAAATTTTCTAATAGGTTTAATTTTACGCCTTTATTTGGTATGTGTAGAATTTTAAATTTATCGTCAAAAAGATGATTTGATTCTGTTAAATGATTACCGAGAGCTGAGTCAGTTTTGTTTTTTAAATCGCTTCTTTTATGTTCGAGTTTCGAATGAGCGACCTATCTGACCTATGTAACTTTTATGACAAGAACCACAATTCAACTGATACACAATAAACAACTCGTTAGGAAAATTCGTTAAAAGCGCAAAGGGGAAACAAAATAGATCAAAAAAATCTGGAGTGTATCAGTTGAATTGTGGTTCTTGTCATAAAAGTTACAAAGGTCAGACAGGTCGCTCATTTGAAACTCGGATTTTAGAACATAAAAGAAGCTATTTAAAAAACAAAACTGACTCAGCGTACAGTAATCATTTAACAGAATCAAATCATCTTTTTGACGATAAATTTAAAATTCTACACATACAAAACAAAGGCGTAAAATTAAACCTATTAGAAAATTTAGAAATAAATAGAATTAAAAATTCAGACATCATCTTAAACGCACAAAAAGATACCTGTCTGGCCCATGGTAACTCCCCTTTACTCAATTTATACAATTAATATTCAGAATGGATTTCCCAGCAATATTCATTAGCATATAGTATTAATTTTATTACCTATCTACCTTAGGATATTTGTATAAACGTAACAACACTAATATTCCAATATCATTTTGTATCAGAAGGAGCTATAGTATAGCGAAACGCGTCATACAGTTTCAGTGAAACTAAATAAAGTGGAAATTTGACAAAATCAGTCTTCCATTACATTCGTTATGAATTTCCATCAAGTAACAGCCACAACAATTCAAAGTTTAGTAGAATCTTCTTGCTGTCACTGGCAACGAAAAATGCAAGAAACATAAGTAGATATAATTAACACAAAATATAATACACAAGCCTGTCAAATGCAAGTTGGACTTGCACAATTAGTGTTCCGCGTACCGTGATTGCTTTTAAAATAAAATCCTTACCTAGGCTAAGTTAATTAGGCCCTGACAACTTAAGATCCAATATGTATTTTCACATTTTTTCTTAGTCAATAATGTATAATAGTTATAACCAGCAACCTAATAGCCAATAAATCAATCCAACTCAATCCAGATTCTAGTAATAAAAGTGGAAAACAAATTATTACTACCTAAATATTTAAGTATAAACAAATAAAATAAAATTATTTTGTCGATGTGTCGTAATGTAGGGAAAATAATTCACCTTTACAATTTTGTACGGGTTTTCCTAGTTCTCGGTATTTTTCAGTATTTTTTTTTACACCAGATAAATTATCAAACGTAATGCACTCGTGATAATTTTCACTCAATCTACACTCGATGGAGACTATTCCAGAGTTTTTTCAAAATTTTTTGATCAGTACTTTTCGAGGTAAGGGAGATGGACAGGGGTTTTTTTTTTCCATTTCTTTTTTAAATAATACAAAGAAAAGAGTGGGCAAGTAATACATCATATATATTTTGGAACTCATATTTTCACAAGCTTTCATTTGCCACCTCACTCAATGATCTAACCCTTACCCCTTAAGTCGAAATTTACCTTTCAAAACTACACGAGCTCTGATTAGGCCATCAATTCGTATTTTTAAACTAAATTTCAGCTCTCTAGGTCAAATAGTTTCGAAAGAAATCGGGTGTAAGAAACAGACGGATAGACCGACAGACAGACAGACGGATAGATGGACGGGCAGACGGATAGACACCGAACGGATCCCGTAAGTCTTCCATACAGAACACTAAGATATGAAGCGAAATCTAGAAGTCGACGCAAGGCTTGTACTTTAGAAGACAGAAAAATAAAAATGTCGAAAAACCAGGTCAACCACAAAAAACTGATAAACCGACAAATTTCTCTTTAAATAGGAAAAACCAAGAAGAACCGTTAAGTAAACTTTTCCACGTCGCAACGTGCGCATTGAATAAGGCGCAGGTGCAGCATCGCGACAGCATAATCGGATGTTTTCCACTTGACCTCCGTCTGTGACGGTAGTCGTTAATAAGCGAAAACGAATTGTTTCGACTTTAAAATTTGGCTTAATTTTGTATACTTATTTACTTTCCTTTTAATATTTGTTCTATTTTGAAAATTTTATTGAACAAAGGGTGTACATAATCATTACTGTCGTAATGAGTCCACTGTAGTAACATTCTTATTTTAAATATTAATTGGTATATGCAGATATTACAAATAATGTGGCTTCGCTTCCTCTCATATTCATTGTTGTTTACTCCGGCTTAAAACATTTGTATTGTTCGAGACAATACGATTTTTGGTAATAAACTTGTACCATGTCATAACATTAGTACTGAAAATATCGCGGAATGACAGTTTCATGTAATTCAAACTCATTTTATTGTCCACGGGGCTATTTATATAAACCAACAATCCAAACTTTTATTTTTTAAGACAAAATGCAACCTGAACTAACGAAATCAGACAATTTTTTTTTTAAATACTCGTAAGCGAATTCCGAACAAACGTAAGAGAGCCGATTTGCTAAATATAACCTCAAAATTTTTTATAAATTGCAAAAAGCAGTACGGAACTGCGAAGTGAAATTTCGAAGTTCATGTGATTTCAAGTTTACGAGTTCAAACTGCGGTCGCTGAATCTATTTTGGGGGCCATTTCGATCATATGCACCCTTTCGAGGGATGAAAATGGGGGTTGAAAAATAGATTCAGCGATCCCAGAAATTCCCGAAGAACCATTTTTGAATGCGAAACTCTAATTCAGGAGAATATCGTAATTTCTCCCCCCTCCAACCCCCATTTTCACCACTCAAAAGGATGCATATGATCAAAATGATCCTGAAAATAGATTCAGCGACCCCAGAAACCCACGAGAAACCAGTTTTGAACGCGAAACTCTAATTGAGGTGAATACCGTAATTTCTTCCCCTCCAACCCTAATTTTCACTCCTTAAAAGGGTGTATATGGTTAAAATGACCCCGAAAATAGATTTAGCGACCCCAGAAACCCCCGATGAACCAGTTTTGAGAGCTTAAACTTGAAATCACGTTGCGGGTTGAAAATAATGCAAAGTCGATGAAGGAATCAATTTTAGTAAAAAGTTAAAACTTACAGGTCACCCTAATTCGTCAATAAGAGAAGTTTATTCTCTGTTAAGTTTCTCTCTACAGTAACAGTTAAAGAGTATTGTGCGAATCATTGGTGTTGTTGTCTTTAATCTACTCCGATTCGGTATATGGAATAATTTTAATTTTGTCAATAGAAATTGTACACAAAGACTGTTAAATTCTGGCTGCTGCTTCGCATGAACTTCAAAAAAGTTTGGAAAACCTAACATGTTTGAATATCATTACTCTAACCACTATATTTTACGTTGTTTGCTCTTCAATATTCAGTATTCTGGATAAAAAGTGATGTTACCTAAGCAAGTCCATAATCTCAAACAATAGCTAATTCGGTGTCTAGTTACTAATCTACGTATTAGTGGAACAAGATTCCATTTGATTTTAAGAGAGCCTTAAAATATGCCAAATTAAAATCAGGTACTAAAATTACCTTTTTTTGAGTTCAATATAATTATCGTCTTACCAATCTAATAACAATTTCATGTATGGTTCAGGGTTATGAGGAATATTGTACGCTACTCTAAATTGTGAATTATATCCAAGCTTAGTAAATCGTGTCACAAAAAATATAGCTATTCCACAGGAAATATAGCTATACCCACAGAAAGACAAACAAGTGGAAGAAAAGGTCGTCGGGCGGCTACTGCCGGATCGTTAAAATGTGTCTGGTCGTATTCCTTAGAGATGCCTCGCATATTTTCCCTATTATCTATAATATATATAAAATGCAACGTCTCTCTGTCTGTCTCTCTGTCTGTCTGTCTGTCCGTTAGTGCGCTTATCACTGGAGAACCACTTACCCGATTTACGTACTTTTTTTTAAAAAACATACATATGTTCTCTGGCCAGGTTATAGGCTATATTTTTACTACGATAGGTAGCATAAGGAATGAGTAGTGACGTAAAATATTGAATGATGTCAGAAAAAAGTTTGCCGCTAGCGCGTTGCCTTGCAATACACCGCCTAAACCATTAAATATGGAACAATATTATGTAGCAGAGAATACCTATAATCTATAATCTATAATATATATAAAATGCAATGTCTCTCTATCTGTCTGTCTGTCCATTAGTGCGTTTATCACGCGAAAACCACTTATCCGATTTATGTGTGTTTTTTTAAATTTATAAATATATTCTGTGGCCAGGTTACATAATAATAATAATAATAATCTATATCTATAATATATAAAATGCAACGTCTCTCTGTCTGTCTGTCTGTCCATTAGTGCGCTTATCCCTCGAGATCCACTTATCCGATTTACGTGATTTTTTAAATTCATACATATGTTCTCTGACCAGGTTATAGATATATATTTTATTACATCTATAATATATATAAAAATGTAACGTATATCTATCTGTTTGTCCGTTTGTGCGCTTATCACTGGAGAACCACTTATCCGATTTACGTGCTTTTTTTTAAACATGCTAAACCATTAAATATGGAACAATATCATGTAGCAAAGAATATCTATAATATATATAAAATGCTCTGTCTGTCTGTCTGTCCGTTAGTGCGCTTATCACTGGAGAACCACTTATCCGATTTACGTGCTTTTTTGTTAAACATACATATGTTCTCTGGCCAGGTAAGCAGTGACGTTAATAGTGAATCAAGTCGGAGAAAAGTTTGCCGCTAGGGCGTTCTCTTGCAATACACTGCCTAAAGAATTAAATATGGAACAATATCATGTAGCAAAGAATATAATATATATAAAATGCAACGTCTCTCTGTCTGTGTGTCTGTCCGTTAGTGCGCTTATCACTCGAGAACCCCTTATCCGATTTACGTGTTTTTTTTTAATTCATACATTTGTTCTCTGGCCAGGTTATCTATAATCTTCTATCTAGAATATATATAAAAGGCAACGTCTTTCTGTCTGTCCGTTACTGCGCTTATCACTTGAGAACCACTTATGCGATTTACGTGTTTTTATGAATTTAAACATATGTTCTATATAATTCGATATAAGCCTAGATAATGGGCGATAAGGAGAAATAATGGGAGATAAATCGAGATAAGGCTCGATGGGAGATAAATATAAATAATGGGAGATAAGGAGAAATAATGGGAAATAAGCAAAGATAACTCCAGATAATGGGAGTTATGGTGAGATAATGGGAGATAAGGAGAAATAATGGGACATAAGGAGAAATAATGGGAGATAAGAAGAACTATTGAGAGATAAGTCGAGATAAGCCTAGATAATGGGAGATAAGGTGAGATAATGGGAGATAAGGAGAAATAATGGGAGATAAGAAGAAATAATGGGAGATAAGGAGAAATAAGGGGAGATGAGCAGAGTTAAGCCTAGATAATCGAAATTATGTAGAGATAATGGGAGATAAGGAGAAATATTGAGAGATACGGGGAAATAATGGGAGATATTTTATTACGTTGGGTAAATTAAGGAATAAGCAGTTACGATAGTGGTGAATCAAGTCCACGCGAGCGGAGCCGCGGGCCCGGCTAGTTGTTATATATAATACAACTTTTACTTGCGCGGCATCTCTGAAAAGCTCGACGAGGCAGATTTTAACGTGTCGGCTGTAGCCAGCTGGCCCCGTTTTGCGGCGGCACTTTATTTTGCCTGTTTGTTTTGTTTCTGTAGCGATAGTTATACTTTCAGTGGCTAACCCTACAGAAACGTGGAACAAAATGTCACTGCAAAGCGAAGCGAAGCCGCGCAAGTAGAAAATGTAATATATGTAAAATAATAGGGAAAAATACATGCCACATCTCTAAGAAACTCAAAGTTGCATTGTAAGGCTCCAACGGTAGCTAGCTGGCTTTATGTGCGGCGACGTCTTGTAACGATATCTATACTTTCTGTGAACACGTATTACGTATTTTCGTGAGAGGTATCCTAAATGCAAACAAAATAAAATACTAATCCATTTTAGTACGTTGAATTATATCTATATAAAGTTATATTAAGCCATTATTTCGTTGGTAAGCGAACCCTTATACATTTATGAACGTTCAAAACAATAGCACTACTATTACTAACCTCTATCAGAGAAAATTAACAGGACTATTATAAACTGCTAAATAAGGTAAAGGGCAATTAAATGATACAAATGGCTTGATTATACAAAATAGGCACCAAGATAACACTAAATATTAAATTTAATAACATTTAAATTCTAATGTATTAAGGAAACGTGAGATTAAACAAGGTATATATTATAACTGAATAGCACTAAAAGTATGTTTTTGTAGTTTCTAGAGATAGGTAAGTAAGATAAGGATACTTTCTCATTTTTGATCACTGTGCTTGGGTTTAAGTACTTTTATTTGATTATTGTTTTTTTTTAACTCGTATTACTCTTTTTCAGGTCTATTTATAATTACACAGCCCCACAAAAAAAAGTGGGGTATACTTTTGATGCGATATATCAGATCCGTAGTATTTTTGCCCGCTGATCACGAATCTGACTCAGAATATCGCCATCACGTCTCAATTTTTTTCTAACCTCAAAAAAATAGGTAAAAATTAGTAAAAATTAAGAAAAATATACTCCTAAAAAATTGATTCAAGCTTTTTCATGAATCCAAAGATGTATTAATATGTATTCGGACACGCTAAGCTAATATTCATCGGTTGGATTAAGCCATACAGTTCTGTTTTCTTTCTAACCTCAATAAATCAGACAGATATAGTGCTTCTCGAATGCAAAAACGAATTCAAATTAAAATTCAACCGATTCTTACCAAATTTAGTACACGGGGGGTTTTTGGGTTGCTGATCATGAATCTGAGGTCGGATTTGCAAATTCAAAATGGCGGACAAAATTTTTGAAAACCAACCGATTCCTACCAAATTTGGTATACAGTTGGGGAATCCTCAAACCTGATACTCTTAAACCCTAAACCCTGAAACCTTAGACTCCCACACCCTGTAACCTCAAAAAATAGACCTCAATAACCCTGTAACTTTAAAAATAAGACCCAATAAACTCAAAACCAGGACTTTTAAACCATATACTCTCAAATAGTAGACCCTTAAGCCCTAGAATTGCGAAGGTTAGACCCGCGCCTAACTTTCCTTTTTTTGGCTGTATCTTGTTCTTTTTTCCGCGAATGACCTATTCAAAGGCTTTCTGCCCAAACGCTTTTGAGGACTTGTTTCTCTTTTTAGCGACCAGCAATAGTCCGCTAGCATTTGGTCATCCCAGCGTCCTTGATACCGATTTTCTATGATTTTCAGATCTTGGTGAAAACGTTCCCCTTGCTCCTCACTGTAGTCACCAAGATTATCTGGGAAATCATCGATGTGGGAGTCCAGGAAATGTAATTTTAGATTCATTAAGCAACCTAATGTTTGAAAATTTTTTACCATTTTCTCGACTATTTTTTTGTACTTAGGACTTTTATTATTTCCCAAAAAGTTTGTTGCGACTTCTTTAAAACTAAGCCAAGCAGCTTTTTCAACTTTATTCATTTTAGTAACAAATAATGAATCTTGAAACAATTTTCTTATTTGTGGCCCGTCAAATACCTTAATTTTAGCTTCAGAAAACTTCGGAAATTTTTTATGCAAATATTTGAAACATGGGCCGTTTGTATCTAATGCTCTCGTGAATTGCTTCATAAGTCCAAGCTTAATGTGAAGCGGGGGGAATAAGAACTTTTCCTGGATCTACCAATGGTGGAAACAATACATTATTTTCACCAGGCGTGAACGATTCTCTTGTTGGCCAAATTTTTTTCTTATAATGACTTTCCCTGTCTCTGCTATTCCACAGACATTTATAACAGGGATAAAGTGTAAACCCTGACTGTTGGCCAAGCAATATTGTTACAATTTTCAGATCTCCACAAATTTTCCAGTTATGATCAGCATATTTTATTTTTATCAAAAGCTGCTTCATTTTTTCATATTGCTCTTCCATAACTATGGAATGAGCAATCGGAATGGGAGCGTAAACGTTGGTATTATGCAGCAAAACTGCCTTAATGCTCCGTTTAGAAGAATCAATGAACAGTCTCCATTCTTTAAGATCGTATGAGTTATTTTGAAATTCATCCATTAGACCTTTTACATCGGTACAATATGAAAGTGACAATTCCTCGTCCATTGTGAAATATTTTCGAAATTCTTCATCTCTGTTTCTATAATAAGAAATCGTAGCTTCTGGCTTAAGTAAATGTCTTTTCTTTAAAAAGGATGCAAGATGCTCTGAACCATCTTTGGATAAGCCTAAATCTAGACTAGATCACTAAGTTCTGACTGTGATACGAGTATTGGTTCTGGTTTACGGTTGTATGGTAGAAATTCTTTATCTGTGTCACTAGTATATGATAGGTTGTCACTAGAACATTCATTAGTAACAGTGTTTGAACCTTTTTCGACAGTCTCAATGTTTTCGGCATGAACTGATAAGGTGAAATCATTTGTTTCCATAACATCAGCATCAAGTGGTTCAGGAGGCGGAATTAGTTTAGTTGGTCTTGTTACTGTCGAAACATCGTTATAAGTAATAGTGCTTTTATTTTTTCGGTTATGCCTAGATACAACATTCATACAAAAGTAGCAATCATTTTCACTGTATGGTCTATTCCATATTGCTGGTCTGGAATATTTAATCGCCTTCTTATTGATGTACAACATTATTTTGCAAGAACTACAAATGATGTGGGGAACCCAATCTGTATCCTGGTGCTGTATTTCAATGTTTAAACAATCCTTATATAAGGTTTTAATCTTATCCGTTATCGGTGACCCCATTTTACTCAATACGTGTTGACAGCAAATATAACAAAATGAATCACTGTTTTTATCGCACTTATGAAAAGTCCTTGTACCGTGAGACCGTTTTCTTGTAGCATTATACTCTACATGAGCCAAGTCACCCACACATGAAGAGCTACGGTCGCTGGATGACGACGGCTGCGGGCCCGCTTTCCCACCCTGACCAACCGCCGATACTGGGTTTCCGAGTCCCTGCATCGTAATTCTCTTTCTTCTACCTGCCATGACGGCATCTAAGCCGTTATCCAGGGACTCTGCCGGCTAGTGGAGTAACACCGTTGCCCACCGTCACCACGTGGAGGTGCCCTGGATGCAGGTAGAAGAATAAAAATCGACCGATGAATTTTCTCGGCGTTCAAAATGGCGCGAAAACATCTGCCATCTTGAATTTTGCAAATCCAACCTCAGATTCGTGATCAGCGACCCAAAAAATCCCCGTGTACCAAATTTGGTAAGGATCGGTTGAATTTTAATTTGAATTCGTTTTTGCATTCGAGAAGCACTATATCTGTCTGATTTATTGAGGTTAGAAAGAAAACAGAACTGTATGGCTCAATCTAACCGATGAATATTAGCTTAGCGTGTCCGAATACATATTAATACATCTTTGGATTCATGAAAAAGCTTGAATCAATTTTTTAGGAGTATATTTTTCTTAATTTTTACTAATTTTTACCTATTTTTTGAGGTTAGAAAAAAATTGGGATGTGATGGCGATATTCTGACGTCAGATTTGTGATCAGCGGGCAAAAATACTACGGATCTGATATATCGCATCAAAAGTATACCCCACTTTTTTTTTGTGGGGCTGTGTTATTTTTGTTTTTAAGTAATGTGTGACGTGCAAATATGTGAAACAGAGTGAACACGTTTTACACGTAAAACTACTAAAGGGGGGGTGACAAGTATCTTAAGGACTGTATTCTTTAAGAACTTTGATTTTGGAAAAAAATACCGTATAGTGTGTACTTTTAGAAAACCCTCTACATAAACAGCAACACGACTATCAACCAGGGAAATCACGTGACACAGCATTACACAACCCCATAGTGAGGGCCGAATCATAGGGTGCTTTCATTGACATACAGGGGGCTTTTGACAATGCATCGTCCCTCTCAATGGTTACAATCTTAGAAAGACATCACACACGAGAATCAGCTGGATAAACAACATGCTTTTATATCGGCAAATAAAAGGCAAGCGATATCAACACACTTTAGAAGCAGAGGTAATCCAAGCAGGAATGCTAACACCACCCTCTGGAACTTAGTGTTGGATGAGCTGTTGACTCGGCTAAATTTAGCTTTTATGCCCAGGGATATGCTGATGA
Organism: Pachyrhynchus sulphureomaculatus; assembly: GCA_019049505.1. Classification (NCBI taxonomy): domain Eukaryota; kingdom Metazoa; phylum Arthropoda; class Insecta; order Coleoptera; family Curculionidae; genus Pachyrhynchus; species Pachyrhynchus sulphureomaculatus. The sequence goes on from CM032456.1 coordinate 151,366,401, forward strand.
TATAATTATACTTATCCAAGGGAAGTATACTGCCACTGTAGCAGAGCTTATGCAAAGAGCATTATACAATATACAGCGGTAGGCTGACGAAGCAAACCTAATAGTCAATATTGCAAAGACTGCTGTTTTACAATCTAAGGCAATTACAACAACCTGAGTACAAATACCCGGGCCTGACTTTAGTCACAAAATTAACATTTTTTTTTTAGGCATAGCACACGTGCTGCAAAAGATCTCTAAAGCGCGTGTGCAGAAAAAGTAATTCGGATTGGTCTTGAATCACTATAAATTTTACAGTCCTGGGCAAATCATTCCCAAGGGATAAGATTGCCTATATAAAAGAGTGCTTGAAAAAGGTTGTACGAGGAGAGACAATCTAAACTTCATATGGATGTGATGCCTTAACGCGACGTGTATTCCTAGAATGCTCCCTTTCGGACTACATCCATCGAACACTTTCCATGAAGTAAGTTGGTTGAATTTAAGCTTTGTATAGTGTTGTGGAGTGGAGCTTTCTAGTTCGAAATAATTCATACATAATTCAGTTTTTGAACGGCTGTCTTTGCTTGCTTACAACATGTTTATCCCAAAACATATTTGCTTTTAAATTAACGTCCAGCAATCTGAGTGACGATGCTAAAAGAATGGAGTGCCGCAACATAACTACGTCGGGTTTGGCAACGTAAATTTTTTTTTAGAAAAAAAAAACTATCACAAAGGTTTTTTTAACAGTAAATTCTTCTAGTTACTGTCAATCCAAGATAGAATTTCTTCCAGGACATTGTTAAGTTTAACGATTTTCTGCTGGGTGCGGATATTTACATGAGTGGCCGATGTTCGAGCGTTCAGAGGGAATGAAAGAATACGCGTACTCTCATCTGCAAAGTTGTAGTATGGATTATTAATCTTTTCATGCAGATCGTTAATGTAAATGAAAAAGAGAGTAAAAGATAGTGAAGGTATTATAGAGAAATCCGTCGACTGCCACTCGTAAAGAACGCTCTCTGAGGAAACAAGAGAGCCATAAACAAAACTTTTTTTTATGGGTCTAGCACACGTGCTGCAGGGAAGTCCCTAAAGCGCTACAGCGACACGTGTGCGGAGAAAGCGATTCACGTTCTTCTTGAATCGCTGTAAATTGTACTCGGTGGGAAACACAGTCCTGGGCAAATTATTCCAAAGGGATGATGTTCTCCATATAAAAAACTGCTTGAAAAGCGTTGTACGAGGAGTAACAAGCTGAACCTCATACGGATGCGAAGTATTAGCGCAACGTGTACTTCTAACATGCACCGCTCTGGGAGGAATTAAGCGGGCCACATCCTTCGAACACTTTCCATGAAAATACTTGTAGAATAGGCTCAAGTTGCCAACCGTTCTTCGATGGTCCAGCGAATAAAGGCCACCGGTCAGTTCCGGATCTCCAGTCAGACGAACAGCTCTTCTCTGCATAGAATCCAATAAATTCAGCGTACGTTTGGGAGCGGAGCCCCAAACAGGGGAGCAGTATTCCATAGTTGGTCGAATTTGAGCTTTCTAAAGAATTAACAGTTGTTGTGGAGTGTAAAGCTTTCTGGTTCGAAATAATATTCTCAACTTTTGAGAAGCTCTCCTTGCTATGCCTGCAACATGTTCATGCCAGGACATAATTGCTCCCAAATTAACGCCCAACAAATTGAGTGACGATGTTAGAGGAATGAAGTGCCTTGGCATACCTATGTCGGGTTCAGCAACGTTAACTTATTTAGAAAAAACTGCCGCCTGGGTTTTTGTAGCGTTAAATTCCACTTGGTTACTATTACCCCAAGATAGAATTTCTTCCAGGTCTTTGTTAAGTTGAATGACTTCCTGCTGTCTGCAATTATTCATCTGAGCAGCTGATGTCCGAGCGTTTAAAGTAAATGAAGAGATAAGCGTACTGTCATCTGCAAAGCTGTAGATTAGATTCTCGGTCTTTTCCAGCAGATCGTTAATGTAAATGAGAAATAGAGCGGGAGACAGTATGGAGCCTCGAGGTACACCGTGTGAAGGTGTTAGAGAGAAATCCGTCGACTGCCACTCGTAAAGAACGCTCTTTGAGGAAACATGAGAGCCGCAAACAGAACTTTTCAGACATACCATAAGAGCGTAGCTTAGCCAATAGCCCATCGTGCCAAACACGGTCGAATGCGTTGTTTCAAACATGTGTTACACAAGTCAGAAGATCTCCTGTTGATCTATTTTTACGAAAGCCATATTGGTGATCGCTAATAATGTTGAATCGTTCAAGATATTTCAGAAGATGCTGATTGATAGCCTTTTCCATGACTTTCGATATTATTGAAAGCAGTGCGATTGGTCGGTAGTTATTTGGCAAGATCTTCTTGCCTTTTTTAGGTATCGGCTGAACTGTGGCACATTTCCAGCTGGAAGGAAATATTCCCTTTCTGTAGGATAGGTTGAAAAGTCTACAGAAAACTGGTGTTAGTTCCCTCGCACAGTTTTTGAGAAGCATCAGAAGCTTTTTTGGTGTCTAGCTTCACTAAAATACGTTTTATGATACGCTGTCTGAAGACATTATCGGGCATCCTTGACTGCACTATGAGAATAATAGGTGGTGTTTTTTTCCTTGGAAATCGACAGTAGAATGTGAAGCAAACAGTTCAGCCAACAAGTTCGCTTTCTCAACAGGTGTCGTTGCAATAGAATTATCTGGCCGTGTGAGTGGTGGTATGGTGGATTTGGTGAAATTTTGACTAACTGCCTTAGCGATTGACGAAAAGGACCTGGAATTGTTCTTGTCTAATTCGTTGATTGTGTGCCTCCTTGGTTTCGTCGATAATTTCTTTGCATCTATTCCTAGCATGAACAAAGGTGTTACGGTTTACGGTGTTAGGATTTTCACGCCATTGTCGGTAGGCAAGATGTTTAGAAGCAACAGCTTCTTTGTATTTTCGGTCAAACCAAGGCTTGCCATTATAAAGGCATTTCTTCGAAAAAGGGATGTAAGCCTCCATATCGGCCAAAATAACATCGGAAAACTCCCTTGCGCAGTCAGATGGGTTGTCGGATCGAAAACAAATGTCTAACCAAGGGAAAATTCAAAAGTATTCCATGATATCTTCCCATTTAGCAGATTTGCAGTGACAAATCTTGCGCGGTTTAGGCGCCTCTCTGTTACTGATTGGTAGGATACTCGATGGTCAGAAGGACCCAACGGCGGATTTACGCTGGCCGTGTAAATACTATAAGAGCATAACTTAGCCAACAATCTGTCGTGCCAAAAATTGTCGATTGCCTTAGATATATTAACTGTAACCGCTCGAGATTCTCCAAAGTATTCATTGCGGTGTTCCAAACATTTGTTACATGTACGTTTGGCAGACGGTCCGTCGGAACCAGAAGCTTTTTTGGTGTCTAGTTTGACTAAAATAGGTTTTATGATACGCTGTCTGAAGATAATATCGGGCGTCCTTGACTGCACTATGAGTGGTGTTTTTCCTTGGAAATCGACAGTAGAATGTGAAGTAAAAAGTTCAGCTAACAAGTTGGCTTTTTCTACTGGTGTTGTCGCAATAGCATTATCTGGCTGTGTGAGTGGTGGTGTAGTGGATTTAGTAAAATTTTGAGTAATGACCCTAGCGACTAACCAAAAGGATCTAAAATTGTTGGGGCAAACAAGAAGTTTCCTTTCAATTCTTTGATTGTGTGACTCCTTGGTTCTTTGCATCTGCTCCGCGTACAAACAAACATTTGTTCGATTTACAGGGTTAAAATTTTCACGTCATTGTCGGTAGTTAAGGCCTTTAGAAGAAACTGCTTGTTTGCATTTTCGGTCGAAGCTCGTAAGATTCCGTATGGCTCCATGATGGCTCACTGGATCGAAAACGTCTAACCAAGAGGAAGTTCGAAAATACTCGATGAGCTCTTCCCATTTAGCAAATTTGTAGTGCCCAATCTTTCCCTGCCATTGATTGGTAGGATACTTAATGTCGAAAGCAGTTTACGGTGGGAAGAACTTAACAGCGGATTTACGGTGACAGCGTGGATTGGTGGTTAAAAACGTGGAACAAAAAAATTTTAAAAATCTTAATAAAGCAAAAATGTTCCTCGTGAGATGCAGGAGATTGATTATAAAAAACAGGGGCTTTAAACCTGAGATGATATTTTGGCTATACCTCACGGTCATTAGACTCATGGTGCAATACGAAGCTGCAGCATGGTGAACGAAAACAGAGCAGAGAACCACAGAACAAAATAGGCTGCAGAAGTAGCCTTGTGTTTTGTTCTACCGGGGCTATAAGTAGCCCTTCCAGCTACGGAATAACTCTAGGACTAACACCCCTAAATATATACATAAAAAGTAGAGCTATCAAATAAGGACAACTAGGCAATAAAAACAACAATTTGGGCACATAACACTTGTGGATCTAATCGCCGACAAACTCTTGGATATGTAATTTGAATATATGACAACGTCACATAATTTCAAAAAATCATATAGAATTAGGTGCAATCCAAATCTATGGATGGAGGTGGAGACTTCGACGCGACAGCATATATGCAGAAAAGCCTAAGTGGAGGTTCAGCATTCCACTAGGGACAAGTACGACAATATTCCAGGCAGCATAATACAAGCATATGTTTACGAGAATATTAGATAGGACTACTACAACCAAGATACATTATATACATATATATATATATATATATATATATATATATATATATATATATATATATATATATATATATATATATATATATATATATATTCTCTCAGTCAGTCAATCTGCTCTAAAGGCTTTAGATGCCAATCAAGCCAACTTCAAAGTCACGAGTCAGTCAAATAATATTCATGTCATGATGATGCAAATACGAAATTATGCCCTTAAATCGGAGTTATATCTCTTCATTAAAGAGACCACCGATTTGGAATTCGTATCGATCCACCTTTTATAAGTATAATTTAAATGAAAGCAAAAAAATTCGTGGACATAAAAACTGAAAAAATATAGCATTCGTAATAAAATTACACTCTAACATTTTGGATTTCGTTACATTTAATGATAGATACGGAAAAACTCTTTACTAGAATATTAGACGCGACTACTACAACCAAGATATATACATTCTCTCAGACAGTCAAGCTGTTCTAACGGCTTTAGATGCCCATCAAGCCAACTCCAAAGTCACGAGTCTGTCAAATAATATTCATGTCATGATGATGCAAAATATGAAATTACGCTCTTGAATCGGAGCTATATCTCTCCATTAAGGGGACCACCGATTTGAAATTCGTTTTGATCCATCTTCTATAAGTATAATTAAAACGAAATAAAAAAAAATCCTTGGACATAAAAACTGAAGAAAAATATAGCAATCGTAAAAAAATTATACATTTTGGATTTCTTTACATTTAACGACAGATACCGAAAAACTTGTTTTCTTATTTATGTCTCCCTGTATATACGTCTCTATCTCTTACTATCATCGTTCAAACGAAATCATATATCAAATGGCAATTATATCTACGTTCAGTTCTTTAAGTAGATAAGGAACAGTTTTTGAACCGTATTGCTTAGTGATGGGAGACAAATAAAAGGGATAAGAGTTTATATATTTGTGGAGTTTGACTACTATAATGTAACTTTTTTTCTTATTTTTCGTTTATAAGACAAGAAAAATTTAGATAAAAGTTATTGAGGGAAATATAAGTAGTCGAGAGGATCCAAATGAAGAAGTTGGGAGTGGGGGGGGTAACATGGAATATATCATGCTATGTGTCAGTGTTAAAAAAATTTGAAAGTTATTTTCATTATTTTCAATCTTCAATAAGAAATGTTATTCACTGATAATAGAATATAATAAATAACACGTAGGATGAAAAGTTTTTGGTCTAGCTACTTAAGACATATTTTTTTGCAAAGCTCTACATTATTCATCAACATAGTCTTCTTCAAGAGTGATACAATCAGTCCAATGCTCTTCTAACATTTCTATGTCTTTTTTTATAGGAGGATAACGCTTTTCTAACATTCTTGTACCTTTCTTGTAGAAGGATTTGTCTTTGCCTTCAAAATAGGCCTCAGTTTCTGCGATAACTTCTTCACTGCGATAACTCCTTTCCCGCGAGCACTTTTTTGAGGTCTCTGAATAGATAATAGTCACTGGGGGCCAAATCTGGAGAAAATGATGGATGAGGAAGCCACTCAAACTTCAAATCATGCAATTTTGCGATCGTAACTATTGGTTTGTGACACGATGCATTGTCTTGATGAAAGGGCCCTTTTTTTCTTGTTCATTTGGGGCCGTTTTTTCTTGCGATTTCTGCCTTCAAAACGCACCAGTAACCTTATATAATATTCACTATTGATGGTTTTTCTCTCTCTCATCATAGTCGAAGAAAATTATTCCAGGCACATCCCAAAATACAGAGGCTAAAACCTTCCCAGCCGACTGTTGTGTCTTTGGTCGCTTCGGGCGGCTTTCACCGGCTGCTATCCCACTCAGCTGAATGCCGATTTGATTTCGATGTATAGTGATCCACATTTCATCCGTTGTCATACATCGTATGAAAAAATTATTTTTATTGCACTTAAACAGGTCCAAACAGCGCTCAGAATCATCAACACGTGGTTGTTTTTTGGTCCACTGTGAGCAAACGCGGTACCCATTTTGAACAGAGCTTTCTCATACCCAAATGTTCATGCAAAATATGACCAATATGTTCTTTTGATATCTTTAGGGTGTTAACCGTCTCACGCGATTTCACTTTACGGTCATCTAAAACAATTTTATGGATTTTTTTTTATGTTTTCCGGTGTAACCCCACCTCATTTAGGCGTTCACAGCGTTCAGCTCCATTTGTGTCTGTACGACCGCATTTACATTCAGCATACCAGCAAATGATGAGTGATTTTCCAAGGGTAGAGTCCCCGCAACACTTATCGAGCCATTGCTTTGCTTGAACTATATTTTTTCTCATCAAAAAATAGTGTTTAATCAACACATGAAATTCGATTTTTTCCATTGTTTTGAAAATATCAAAAGTAACGTCACTCAACCACTGTAATTTGTAAGCTAATCGTCGAAATGTCTTGAAATTTGATACATATCGTTTGAAGGTTGGTACTTCCTAAAAATCATATTTTAGATTTTTTGTAAAGAGCGACATCTTGATATCAGACCAAAACTTTTCAGCCTACCTGTTATATGTGATTATTACAACTAAATAACCTTCCAAAGTTTTGTACAGAAATCACCAAATCACAGAGAAACGTCGATAGATAAATCATGTTAAATGCCTTCTTCGGGATGCCGTTAATATAATTTTGTGTACAAATCTAGGTCAGGATTTATGTACCTCCATAAATTTTTTATTTAACTAAATTTTCTCACCCGAAATTTTCTGATAAAATGTATCGTTAAATATTTATGTCTTTTCCATTATCATCTTTATCTATTTCCTATAAAAAAATTATGATGATTAATATTTTAAATAAACGATATAGGGCGTTTTTTGATAACTGAAACTTTTATATTCCTAACGAAACAACATCGTTTAGGGCAAGCTGCGTAGACAGGTTATACGGTGCCTAGGGAAGATGGTTCTGAAGGATGTTTTTTACCATAAATAAGATGAACTTTGACAATATAACTCAAAATATACAATGCCATTGTTAGTATTTGGTTTTCTTTTTAAGCGCAGCATGATAATGAAAATATACCCTCTCTCTCCTCTCTGGCTAGGCTACTCTTTAAAACATTCTACGAATAGCAGTATGAATTTACTTACAGCTCAAAAATTTATAACAAACATACTACCAAACAAAAATATCTGGCATGTCTAACTGGCTGAAAAATAACAAGAGTTTTGAACTGGTAGGTCTTGCATATATACCATTAGTATCATAAGGCAAATTACTAAAAAAATTTAAATTTCAACAACATATAGTAATACTCAAGTCCAGTCTAAACACGTAGTGTATATCAACTTTGAAGCTATAGAAAAAATTCGTAGCCAAAATAAATAAGAAAGCCTCAAAGCCAATATTGAAGGGAAGAGAAATTCGTCGAGAAGAATCCTTAAGCTTATTACTTTTCAACGCATTAACGGATGAAAGAATTGGTCAAATTATTTTATTTCTTGAATCCTATAGTTGCTACTTGAGCAAACTAAACTGTAGACTTTTCAACCTATCCTATAGAAAGAGAATTTTTCCTTCCTGCTGAAAATGCGCTACGATTTCACCGATACACAAAAAAGGCAAGAAGACCTTTCCGAATAACTACCGACTAGTAGCAGTATGAATTTACTTACAACTTTAAAATTAATAACAAAAATGATACAAAAAAAAACAATATCAGGCATGTCTAACTGGCTGAAAAACAAGAGTTTACAACAGGTAGGTCTTGCATAGATACCATTAGTATCATAAGGTAAATTACCAAAAATATTTTAAATTTCAAGAGTATATAGTAATACTCAAAACCAGTGTAAACACGTAGAATATATTATCTTAGAAGCCACAGAAAAAATTCGTAGGTAAAATAAATGATAAAGCATCCAAGCCAATATAGAAGGAAAGAGAAATTCGCCGAGAAGAATCCTTCAGCTCACTACTTTTCAATGCATTAACGGATGAAAGAATTAGTCAAAGACGTTATTTTATTTCTTGTATCCTATAGTTGTTTTTTGAGCAAACTAAACTGTAGTCTTTTCAACCTATCCTACAGAAAGATAATATTTCCTTCCTGCTAGAAATGCGCTACGATTTCACACGATACCCAAAAAAAAAAGGCAAGAAGATCTTGCCAAATAACTACCGACTAGTCACACTGGTTTTAATATTATCGAAAGTTATGGAAAAGGCTCCCAATCAGCGTCTTCCAAATTATCTGAAAGGATTTAATATTACTAGCGACCATCAATACGGTTTCCATAAGCAAGGATGTACAGAGGATCTTCTAATTTTATGTCACACATGTTTGGAATAACGCACTTGAATATTGAATTGGGAATCTCGAGCGATTACACTTGATATATCCTAGGCATTTGACCGTATTGGGCATGACAGATTGTTGACTAAACTATGCTCTTATGGTAGGTCTGAACATCTGACTCTTCTGTTGCCTCAGAAAACATTTTTTTACGAGTGGCAGTTGACGGGTTTCTTTCTAATACCTTCACTATCAACGCTGGTGTGCTCCAACACAACATACTCTCACCTATTCTCTTTCTCACTTACACTAATGATCTGCTGGAAAGGACTAGGAATCCATTCTACTGCTTTGAAAGTGAGAGTACGACTATTTCTAATTTATTATGTACGCTCAAATATCGGCTACTTATGAAAATATCTGCAGACAGCAGAAAGTCGTTCAGTTTAACAAAGACCTGGGAGATATTCTGTCTTGGGATAACAGTAACCAAATAAAATTTACAGCTACAAAAACCCATTGGATTTTATGCAAACGAAAGCTGCTTATTTGAGACCCAAAGCTTACTAGAAACCTAGATATCTTGGAACACACCGAAGAACAGTTTGGTTGTCACGCCATGTACAACCCTTTTCAAGGAGTCTTCTATATGGAGAACCTCATCCTTTTGGAGTGATTTGTCCGGGACTATATTTCCAACCTAGCACAATTTACAGCGATTTAACCCCAACCCACCCGCATCGCTGCTACAACACTTTAAGGATTTCCTTGTAGCACGTGTGCTATGTCTATAAAGAAAATCTAAACCTAATTGGATATACTAAAACGTATGCCCTCCTCCTAAGTCCTTTAACCCTCGAGAGAGTATGGTGACTCTGTGTACAATAAACGGATTGAACTATCATATGCCACTGTTCTCGGTTCTGTGCAGGCTCTGATGCTTCATGCAATGGCTTCTCGGTTAACTCTTTCATCTGATCCACCCAACGTGAAGGTGCGCTACCCCTGCAGCGCTTGCCTTCAATCTTTCCCTGTATGACTAGTGATTCCAGCTCATACCTCAAGAATGTCTGGTTTACAAGCGAGTTTAGTGTTTTAGTAATTTCTAGTTCTTGTACAATAAACCGGTTAGTTCGATGTTCCACCCACGATATCTTGAGGATTCGACGATACAGCCACATCTCAAATGAAGCAATTTTATTTCTATCAGCTTTGTCGTCCATGTTTCCGATGCATATATTGCACTCGGAAATATAAGCGTTCTTGCGAGCCTTACTTAGTCGATCGCGAGATGCTCGAGTCTTTCCATATTTTGACTAATTTTATGGTTGCAGAGCGAGCAATTAAGAGTCTCCTAAGTATTTCTGAGTGACATTTTCTGATATTGGTAACTAGAGATCCAAGCTATTGATAGAAATCTACGATTTCCTACTCTCGTAGATGTTGAGGTTGATTATCACCTACTAATTATCATTATTTTTGTTCCGTTGTCGTTTACTTCCAGTCCGTAGCTTTTACTGATCCTTGTCAGCCTTTGCATAATTACCTCTAATTCACTTTCATTTGCGGCTATAATCAAGGTAACATCTACATAGCGCAAGTTCTGTATGCGTTTTCCTCTAACAGTAATATCACCATTCCAGTTATTGAAAACTTTGCGCATTATGTACTCCGTATTAATGTTGAACAGTAGTGACGAAAGAATGCATCCTTGCCGACACCAGTCTTCGTGGTGAAGCTTTCTGTGTACATGTTATTAACACGCACTTTGGCTATATTGAATTCGTAAAGCGTTTGTATTAGCTTTAATAAGTGTAGCAGAGTTCCCATTTCTTTCAGAATCGACTATAGTTTCGGCCATCAAACGCTTTCTGATAGTCGATGAAGCAGAGATAAATTTTAATGTTATATTCTTTTCCTTTCTCTATCAATTGACGTACATTCAAAATTTTCTCCCGTGTTTACTTGGCTGGTATGAATCCTCTTTGTTCTGGCAATAGATAAGACTTGAGACACTCATACAGTATGGTTAGAAAAACCTTGCTAGCGTGAGAGATCAAGAAGACAGTTCTATAGTTGGTACATTTTGTGGGGGAGACCTTTTAATATACCGATATGAATACTGACTCTCTCCAGTCCCTAGGCTATTCACCGGTATTCCACACATTAACTTACCAATAAAATTAATACTTAATCCTAATAAATAATTACCACATTTATTGTGAAACCTATAGTGTTGGCTCTTTATTTTTAAATAAATACTTTATTTATTATATCAAAACCCTCCATTTGCCCCTTGTGTAAATTCTTAATTTTGAGAATTATATTTGAGTGGATATTAATACTGAGTTTGTTTAAAGAACAAAAATAAGAATATCAATTAGCTCGTTTTTTTTTTTTCTGGCAGAGATATGGAAAAGAGATAATTTTTGTACGCCTTTTGAAGATGATCTCTACAGCTGTTCAAATCTTAGTTGTACTATCGTGGAGAGAATCTAAGTCCAGCTCAAAAAAAGTGAAAAAATACTGAAGAGATATTTAGTTGTTCGTAGGTAATTAAATAAGGTACAACTTATACGTCCTATAAAATAGAACGAGAGTTCAGTGAGACACTACTTTAAAACAAAGTAAAATATATTAGTAAACAGGGAGAGACATTTTTACATTAAATCCGCCCTTATGATTAATTAATCTAAATAAGTAACCTTTTATGTGATGAAAATTGTACACGTTCACAAACTGTCTCAGGCTTAAAAAATTTGAAGGTTTTTAAATAGTTTCTCGTATACCAGTTAGTTTGGTTTAGAGAACAGCTTTAAGATGGTACTGCGTTAAAAAGTTGGTCTCAGATTTACTTCTAGTGAAGCTAGTTTCAGGATCACACGTGTAAAATAGCTTTCAGGAACACACGTGTAAAATAGTTTGCAACAGACGTATAAAATAGTTTTCAGGAACACACGTATAAATTAGTTTTCAGGAGCACACGTGGAAAACAACTTCACACGCAGTCTTTCGGAACACTTGTTGTGAGAAGAAACTAAGTTAATTATATTTACCGACTTTCAGCTTGGTCTTTTCCTGTGGGTTTCTTATCACAACACTACCCCACATACTTCCCCTGACTTCCATTTGGGTGACCGATCAAAACTTGACTTTAAATGTATTAAGATGGACAGGATATATGTCGAAGCTGGAAAACGCCCTGAACTCAACCAAAATATCTGGTTTTATACCAAACCCTTCTCCTCCCGTCGAAGCGAAATCTTTAAAATCAACTGGTTTACCTAAGAAGTATAAAATGAGATAGAAGTGTTGAACTTGTAATGTGATAGACAAGGGCGGAGGACGCACTTGCTACTGAGAATGTATACATCCCTGGCAAATAAAATGATTTATATCGAAGACTTGCAGGTTACACGTTACATTTCTCAACTAAATATAAAAAATGTAATAAAATTCAGATAGCTATACAACGCTGAACTTAAGTTAACAATTTTTTGTATGTATTAAAAAAAAACACGGTTTAGTAACATGATCTTACAATGTAGGAAAAATTAATGATTTTTTTTTATGGGTCTAGCACACGTGCTGCAGGGAAGTCCCTAAATCGCCATAGGAGCGACATGTGTGCGAAAAAAGCGATTCACGTTGTTCTTGAATCGATATAAATTGTACTCGGTGGGAAACACAGTCTAAGGCAAATTATTCCAAAATGATGATGTTCTTCATATAAAAGACTGTGTGAACAGCGTTGTACGAGGAGTAACATGCTGAACCTCATACGGATGTGAAGTATTAGCGCGACGTGTATCAGTTCCGGGTCTCCAGTCAAACGAACAGCTCTTCTCTGAACAGAATCCAACAAATACAGTGTATGTTTGGGAGCGGAACCCCAAACATGGAAGCAGTATTCCATAGTTGGCTGAATTTGAGCATTATAAAGAATCAACAGTTGTTGTGAAGTGTAAAGCTTTCTAGTTTGAAATAATATTCCTGTCTGCAACATGGTGATGCCAGGATGCCAGGACATATTAACGCCTAACAAATTGAGTGACGATGTTAGAGAAATGGAGTGCCACGACATAACTATGTCGGGTTCAGCAAAGTTAACTTTTTTAGAGAAACCTGCTGCGTTAAATTCCATTTGATTACCGTCACCCCAAGATAGAATTTCTTCCAGATCTTTGTTTAGTTGAATGACTTCCTGCTGTCTGCGGATATTCGTCTGATTAGCCGATGTCCGAGCATTCAAAGTGAATGAAGAGATAAGAGTACTGTCATCTGCAAAGCTGTAGATTGGATTCCCGGTATTTTCCAGCAGACCATTAATGTAAATGAGAAAGAGAGCAGGAGACAGTATGGAGCCTTGGGGCACACCAGCGTTGACAGTGAAGGTATTGGAAAGAAATCCGTCGACTGCCACTCGTAAAAAATGCTCTCTGAGGAAACATGAGAGCCACAAACAGAACTTTTCAGACATACTGTAAGAGCGTAGCTTAGCCAACAGTCCATCGTGCCAAGCACGATCGAGTGCCTTGGATATGTCAAGAGCAATTCTCCAAAGTGTTCAATTGCGTTGTTCCAAACATGTGTTACATAAGTCAGAAGACCTCCTCTTGATCTATGTTTACGAAAGCCATACTGGTAATCGCTAATAATGTTGACTCCTTCAAGATATTGCTGATTAATAGCTTTTTTCCATGACTTTCTATATTATTAAAAGCAGTGCGACTGGTCGGTAGTTATTTGGCAAGGTCTTCTTGCCTTTTTTAGGTATCGGCTGAACCGTGGCACATTTCCAGCAGGAGGGAAATATTCCCTTTCTGTAGGATAGAATGAAAAGTCTACAGAAAACTGGTGTTATTCCCTAGCACAGTTTTTGAGCACTATGGCAGGTATTTCGTCAGCTCCAGAAGCTTTTTGGTGTCTAGCTTCATTAAAATACGTTTTATGATACGCTGTCTGAAGACAATATCGGGCATTCTTATCTGCACTGTGGGAATAGTAGGTGGTGTTTTTCCTTGGAAATCGACAGTAGAATGTGAAGCAAAGAATTCAGCCAACAAGTTCGCTTTCTCAAAAGGTATGGTTGCAATAGAATTATCTGGCCGTGGTTGTATGGTGGATTTAGTAAAATTTTGACTAACTGCCTTAGCGACTGACCAAAAGGACCTAGAATTGTTGGGACAAGCGAGAAGTTTGTTTCTAATTGGTTGATTGTGTACCTTCTTGTTTCGTCGATAATTTCTTTGCATCTGTTCAGGGCACGAACAAAGGTGTTGCGATTTATGGTGTTAGCAACAGTTTTTTTGCATTTTCGGTCAAACCAAGGCTTGCCGTTGAAAGAGCATTTCTTCGAAAAAGGGCTATAAGCTGCCATACCAGCCAAAATAACATCGGGAACGTCCCGGGCGTAGTCAGATGGGTGGTCGGATCGAAAACAAACGTCTAACCAAGGGAAAGTTCGAAAATATTCCATGAGATCTTTCCATTTAGCAGATTTGTAGTGCGCGGTTTAGGTGCCTCTCTGTCACTGATTGGAAGGATACTCGTTGTCGAAAGCAGTTTATGGTCGGAAGAATCTAACAGCGGATTTACGGTGATCGTGTAGATCTCCGGATTGGTAGTTAAAAACAAATCAAGAAGACTGGCGAAGTCCCTGTCTTGATCAGAGATCCGTGTTGGTTCGTCGATAAGCTGAGTCAAGCCACAACTGATTGAGAATTACAAACCAATTGAGGTTACACACCAATACTTAAAATAACTGAATATTTTATCACAAAAAATAGTTTTTAAACAGTTTTGTATATTCTCGTATATGGTAGCATAAAAAAGCGAAAATGTAAACATCTATAATATAATATCGCCTTAGACCCGGTATTTCAGGCTGCTAATAGATGATTTTTGCGAATGCCAAACGACTTTAGAAATAGCAATTATTTATCTGTTAAATATATAATACTACTTTACCAAAAATTTCAATGACAATACGTCTTAAAACAAGTATTTTCAAAGAAATAAAGTTCCAATTAAATATATCGACCTCGGAACTGTGTTTAATAATTTAATACGTCTGTCAATCGAAATGTTTCTCTCCAAACCTTGTTTCATTGATAGATGTCATTTCGAGAACACGAAAGATCGACTACCTCCTTGTAAATAAATAAAATTCCTTTATTTGACCTAAATAATTTCTTTGTACTTTCGGGAAAATATGAGGAAAATATATTTATTTCTATCTACCGATTTAAAGAAGATTAATATAAAAGTTGTAAATAGAATGGAAGCGCTCTTCAGACAAGCCGTGAGTTACCGATAGGAACAAGTGACGATAAGAAGGAGCAGTGTTTGGTGAGTACGGTGGGTAAGTAGGATATTCCATCCAAGCGTTTCTAGCGTTTCCTTGACTGGTTTTGTAACATGTGGCCGAGCGTTGTCATGTTAAAAAATCACTTTGTCGTGTCTTTTGGTATATTGCGGTCTTTTTTCCTTCAAAGCTGGGCCCTATTGCATCAATTGTTAGCGGTAAGGTTGTCCAGTAATAGTTTTCATTGGCTTGCAACAGCTCATAATACACTACACCCAGCTGATCCCTCCAGATACGCAACGTTAGCTTAAAGCCAAGAATATGCGACTTTGGCGAGTATGTTGATGGTTCACCAGGATTTACCCATGATTTTTTACGCTTTGGATTATCCTAGCGGGTCCATTTTTCATCACCAGTTACGATACGACGCAAAAAAAACAACCTTTCCAATTGTTGAAGCAGTTGTTCACAGGCGAAAAATCGCCTTTCAACGTCTTTCGTTTCAATTCGTACGGCACCCAATTTCCTTGCTTTTGAATCATTCCCATTGCCTGTAAGCACTTAAAAATAGTTGTGCGATCAACTCGTAATGACTCTGTAAGTTATTTTTCCATTTAGCACGGGTCTTCATTGAGTACTGCCTCCAATTCTTTATCTTTAAACTTTTTCAGCAGGCCTGGACATTCTTTGTCTTCCGTGTCGAAATCACCACTATTAACGCGTCGAAAGAAGTACTCACGTGATGTGATCGATGGAATGCAATGACTATAAGTTTCCGATAGCAATCGGTCACTTTCAGCAGCGCTTTCCTTTAAATTAAATCAGAAAAGTAACGCTTCCCGCAAATGGTGTTTTGTTACCACTTCATTCGACATATTCAATGCTTAAAAAAATATGTTGTTTACACTTGAATGTAGTAACAGTATGCCCCGATGCGATATATTACAAGTTACGCACTCTCTTGGAAATTCCTCAAAATTAATTCACATTCCTTATACTTTTGAATATAGAAGGTGTCCCAAAAAAAAATTCCAATCCATTGATTGTGACCTGGCGTCAGATTGGGACCGTTACCTGTCTTCAAACACTGTCTGCAATTTTTAATATTTTTTCACTGTTTTTTTTTTTAAATCTTAATAATTACTTTTTCTACAAAATGTTCAGAGGTTTTTTAAAATTTTCTAACAGACAATTTTTTACAAATAATTAAACATAAATTTTTTGGTCAAAAATTGCATACTAAAGTCTGAAATTTTTTTTATTTTTGAAAAAAACCTTCAGTTTGTAACTACTACATTATTATTATATAAATTAATTTTTATTTTTGCAGACTGGATTATTTTTTGTGAAATTATCCTGCAGACAAGGAAGGGCCATAGTTTTCAACAGTGGTTCGTTTGACCCGATAAAAAATAATGTTCACATTTAAAACATATTTTAAAAAAAATTCTTATAATTTAAAGTACTTTAAAAATAAATAATCGCCATTCTTTTGTATTATTCACTTAATAATATTTAAAATATATTTTTTTTAAATATACATACTTCTTGCAGCGCCCAGGTGTATATAAACCCAGAAATCGTAAGCACCAAATACAACTAAATGGTGGACTGTGGGTTCAGCTTTTCCTTAGGATTTTATGTGATCCTTTATTTATTTATTTATTTGTTTTACTTCTTGTAAATCTGTCTTTTTTTTTGAGTTTGAATAGTTTTATTTACACTACAGAGTATTTAATAAATGACAGTATGTAGGTTCAGGTGTCATTTCTGGACTTTATTGTTTTATTAAGAGTAATATGAATTGTACTGATTCTCACATATTTTCTAGCATTCGATCCCTGAGCCTGGAAAATATTTGATATATAGATTTGTATTATTTTGTGCAATAGCATTAAGCATGTATTCTACTGAAGTGATTTAAGTTTTTTCTAAATTGAATAGTTTCCAGGATCGTAACATCTAGAATATGAATGAATGGACTGATATTGAAACAAGGCCTATTGTTATTGCTGATCATTATGCTCTAAATCAGGTTTTATTGGATTCATATTTTGGTATAATAATTCATGTTTAAAGAATCTGAAAACGTTTATAATCCTGTATGCTCGGGTTTAAGAATATGATTCATTGGGGGGATTAACTAGTATTTTATGTTTAGTACGAGGTATTCTTGTGGGGTCAAAATATATTTAAGGGATAATGGAGATTTTTAAATAGGACAAAGAAGATGAGAGTGTTTCTTAAAAGATGAAAATATGTTAAGGAATGTCCTATGGTAAGTCTCCTCTAGGTGAAGTTTCTTTTTCGTAAGTGGGGGAAAAGTGGTTTAATTTCTCATAATTTATTTTAAATCTCCTATAGGTCTCATTAGAATTCAAATACGATAGTTTTTTTTTTAATTTTTTCTCTCACATTGCACAATCCAGGGAAATTTGAAGATTGAATTTCTGAGGAAAGTAATGTATCAGTGATTTATAGAATTAAGAGTAACTGATATAATTCTCTACTTTCACTTTTATTTCGAAATGAGAACTTAGGAACTCTCCTGTTGCCAGTAATTCAACAGAAGGGACAGAGGAGAGGGAGTTAAGCTTAAATCCTTTGATGATGTCACCCATGATAACAGCTAAGCCGAATTCGCTAGGTAAATATGTCGATCTTAAGGTATTCACCGTTTATTATTAGCCGGTAAACGATGAAGTTTATATTGATTTGGAGGACAAATGTTTATCAGATTTTTGTAACCCAAGGTAAAAGGGCATCCTGAGTTTTTGAGGTAAACTACTTCAAAAAAGTTGTTTTTTATTATTTTAACTTGTTCTTTGGTTAAAAAAAGAATTCTTGACATTTTTTAGCCTCCTCTTCCCCTTAAAACCCTCAAAAATCACATTTTTACATTTACTTAGTTTTCTCCGGTTTTTCTTAACGCCTCATCACAAAAAAAAAATTGTGGTAGTAGCGAAGCATCAGGGCAACAACGTGCCACGTGACCTCACCAGCTTTAAAAAAAAAATAAATAAATAAATTGGAAATTTTAAAAATTGACGAACTGTTGATAGGTGACTAAATCTATTCTTTTTTAAATCACATTTTTTTTCCCAATCTAACCCTCCAAAAAATTTTTTTTTTTCGGAGTGCGCCCCCCTTAAAAACTGAATTTTCTTGATTTTGCATTTTTTTACCATTTTAAAGTACCATATACAATATGTTTTTAGCATCAAATTCGAATTGTACGGAAAATTTTACAAAAGAAACTCATATCTGTATGCATCCTAATTTTTTCCTCTGTTGAAAGGAAAATTAATTTGAATTATTTAGCACTAAATTGACTACTTTTCCCTTTGTAACCTCAGATTGGGATTCTACTGAAAATTTTACTCAAGACACTGATTTCTGTATGTATCCGAGTTTTTTTATGAACATAAAGGCAACTTAAATTGCAGAGCATTTTTAACTCTAAATTGACTATTTTTTTTTTCGCATTTTTGGCCATTTTAACGCACTACCCCTTTCAAAATAATATATTCGGCCTCAGATTTGGATTCTAGGGGAAATTTTCCACGTAGAACTTAAAAGCAGTTCTACAACCAAAAGAAAGGCGCAAAATTCAAATGACAAAAGTATGGCAGAGTAGTAAAATAATTGTAAAACCTATTTTAAATAACAGGTCAAGTGCCAGTTGAGCTTGCGCAATTAGTGTTCCGTACGTTGATTGCTTTTAAAATAAAAAATTTTGTTACAGATGTATAAAATGATCAGTGACTTCACAAAACACACCCCAAATGAGTTTTTCAACAAAGTTTGTTTCCAATCTTTACTGAAATCTGATGACCTTGAAATTTTTGTTTTTTTTTAAATACCAGAAAAATTATTAAAGGTAATGCACTCGTGATAATTTTCGTTCAATCTACACTCCGTGCAGAATATTCTAGGATTTTTTCAAAATTTTTTGACAAGTACTTTTCAAGATAAAGCGCGGGACAGCGATTTTTCGCGATTTTTTAAAAATAATACAAAGAAAAGTGCGCGCAAGTATTACATTATATATACATTTTTTACTCGTGTTTTCACAAGCTTTCATTTGACACCACACTCAATGACCTAGTAAAAAAAATTTTTACTAGGAGAATGTGGAGAATATTCCAGAATTTTTTCAAAATTTTTTGATCTGTACTTTTCGAGATAAAGCGCGGGACAACGATTTTTCACGATTTTTTAAAAGTAATACGAAGAAAAATGTGCGCAAGTATTACATTATATCTATATTTTTTACTCGTGTTTTCACAAGCTTTCATTTGACACCACACTCGATGACCTAGTAAAAAAAATTTTTTTTCACTTCCGATTTCAGCCCTCAAAACGAATCCCTTAAGTCAAAATTTATGTTACGGTGATATAAAATGATCAGTGACTTCACAAAACACACCCCAAATAAGTTTCAACAAAGTTTATTTCCAATCTTTACTGAAAATTGATGACCTTGAAATTTCTGTTTTTTTATATACCAGATAAATTATTACAGGTAATGCACTCGTGATAATTTTCGTTCAATCTACACCCCGTGGAGAATATTTCAGAATTTTTTCAAGGGTGGCACACCCGAGAGACATATTTTTTCTGGGGGCTTACTTATACTCGTACATTTCAACAATAATAGCAGCTTGACACATGAATAGAAGTAAAAAAAAAGTGAGAAAGAAATAATTTTATTTTTACCGTAATTTTCAGTAGTTTTTCTATAATAAATCCCAATAAAAAAATCGATCCCATTTCTGATATGGAAATGTCTGTTCTTGAACTATATTTCATGACTCGATGTCATTTCGAAAGAATAATCGGTTACCTTGAACTTCCAAATAACTAAAATTCACTTAGTGGCGTAAAAGTTTTCATGCAAGTCAGAACTGATTTCGCTTTATGGTATTGCCATTTTTACAAAGATAAATATGATTTAACGTTTTCGCTGATTGAAATCTTACCAGAAATTATTTTAGTCTAAGAACAGGACATACAGTGTGTCAAGTAAGAAGGTGTTGGCGATAATTCATTTTTGGTAGATGCGATTCTAGCGATTCAACAAAAAATCGGTAGAAGAAACCTTTTTTTACGACACATTTTAGTAAAAGAATTAGTCGATTCCGGATTTTCGTCAAAATCACGTAAAATCCAAAATGAATCACTTGTTTGCGCGTTAGTTCGCGGCAGTTTTTCCTTGTTCCC
This sequence comes from Pachyrhynchus sulphureomaculatus, assembly GCA_019049505.1. Lineage (NCBI taxonomy): Eukaryota > Metazoa > Arthropoda > Insecta > Coleoptera > Curculionidae > Pachyrhynchus > Pachyrhynchus sulphureomaculatus. Next base: position 151,386,853 of record CM032456.1, read on the forward strand.
ATCCACATGGGCCTAAAATGATACACTCCGCGGCCGGTAAATATATTAAAAAGTCAGTGTCATTTGTGATCAAATGGATAAATCGTTTTAACGAGACGAAAAATGTCGACGACTTGCCAAACGTGGCTCGGTAGGCAAAGTCACTCCGAAAATCGAAAAACTAATTGTGTCTTTGTTTTCACGAAATTCGAAATTGACTCTGCGTTAAGGAGCGGCAAAATTAAGAAAATCGGGTTTGAATGTGTCCCATGAGACCATTAGATAACATCTTCGTGCTCATGATGTCAAATTCCGAAGCACGTTGAAGAAATCTTTGCTGGGAGAAAATCACGTCTCGAAACGGCTCGCTTGGGGCGAGGATAAGTTAATATAGTGGCCCTTACAATCGCCGGACGCTAACCCTATAGAAAAGGTTTGGTATCTTGTAAAGAAAAAGCTCAGAGGAAAGACTTTAAGGACTTTGACTCAGTTGTCACGCGATATTCGAAAAATTCAAAAAATCTCGTCGATAGCATACCTGGAAGATGCCAGGCGATTATTGATGTAGGAAGCAATTTGACAACTGACCGAGATAATTGCGCCGTTGTTAATACACCAAAGAATGCATTAAAGGCAACAAATGTGCACGAAACACATTTTTTCCAAGAATACGAGCGGTCAAGTTCTTACTTGACAGACTGTATGTTACCTTTATAGTATTTTCAGTAATAATAATAACAATAAGAAAGAATAAAAAGGAGAGATCTAGGACACCTTACCCAATTTGTAAACGGGAACGCGTCCAACCGTGTCACACAGGGTGTCGACAAGATCAAATCCAAATCTCCGAAACGAGCACTGCCAGAAATCCTTGATACTTTGAAACAAAATCTATCAGTATATGCCGCGAGAGTCCGTAGATACAAAGAATCAAACGAGAGGAAAGACACCAACAACCTCTTCTGAAGAAGCGAAAAACAGTTCTACCGAAAAACTATGTACAACAAACAGGCGGCAGTGACTGCACCACCAAACAAACAAGAACTCACAGGTTATTGGAAGAGTATCTGGTCAGAACCCAAACTATACAATAATAACACCCCCTGAATCAAAGCCGAAGAAGACAAACATAAACATGTTACAAAACAAGAAAGTTCCACATTAACTACACAAGAAATTACAGAAACAATCAAACACCCACACAACTGGAAATGTCCTGGGATAGACAATATACAAAACTCCTGGTACAAACAGTTTACCATCCGCACACGTGTCGCTCCTGTAGCGCTTTAGGGGCCTTCCTGCAGCACGTGTGCTAGACTCATAAAAAAAACCATCATACACGAAGTACTCACACACCAAATCAACAAAGCCATTCTACAATCACACACATTCCCCACTTTCCTTACACAAGGAATAGTATACGTCAAACCCAAAAACTGTTATGGATCATTCAGAGTAAGTAAAGTTCCTTTAATTTATTTTAATATAAAATAAGAAATCTTTGAGTTTAAGCATGGGAACACTCCGGCGGTCATAAATCCTTAGGGTTCATGTTCTCTCTCTATAAGTATACGATGTCCTTTATTCTCGTAGAAATACAAGAATGAAAAATATGACGAAGGAACAAATAAAAATTGATTTACCCCAAGGAGAAAATTTAATGTTATTAATTGCTATATTAAAAATAAAAAATTGTATTCCTTTTCTAACATAACTTATACTAGTACATTTCAACAATAATAGCAGCTTGACACATGAATAGAAGTAAAAAAAAGTGTGAAAGAAATAATTTTATTTTTACCGTAATTTTCAGTAGTTTTTTTCTATAAGAAATCCCAATAAAAAAATCGATCCCATTTCTGATATGAAAATTTCTGTTCTTAAACTATATTTCATGACTCGATGTCATTTCGAAAGAATAATCAGTTACCTTGAACTTCCAAATAACTAAAATTCACTTAGTGGCGTAAAAGTTTCCATGCAAGTCAGAACTGATTTCGCTTTAGGGTATTACCATTTTTACAAAGATAAATATGATTTAACGTTTTCGCTGATTGAAATCTTACCAGAAATAATTTTATTCTAAGGACAGGACATACAGTCTGTCAAGTAAGAACGTGTTTGCGATAATTCATTTTTGGTAGATGCGATTCTAGCAATTCAACCAAAAATCAGTAGAAGGAACCTTTGTTTACGACGCATTTTAATAACAATATAAGTCGATTCCGAATTTTCGTCGAAATCACGTAAAATCCAAAATGAGTTACTTGTTTGCTCGTTAGTTCGAGGCAGTGTTTCCTTGTTCCCATCCACATGGGTCTAAAATGATACACTCCGCGGCCGGTAAATATATTAAAAAGTCAGTGTCGTTTGTGAAGAAGTGGGTAAATCGTTTTAACGAGATGAAAAATGTCGACGACCTACCAAACGTGGCTCGGTAGGCAAAGGAATTCCGAAAGTCGAAAAACAAATTGTGTCTTTGTTTTTACGGAATCTACAATTGGCGATACGTTAACGAGATGCAAAATTAAGAAAATCGGGTTTGAATGTGTCCCATGAGACCACTCGATAACATCTTCGTCCTCACGATGTCAAATTCCGAAGCACGTTGAAGAAATCTTTGCTGGGAGAAAATCACGTCGCGAAACGGCTCGCTTCGGACCACGATAAGTTAATATAGTAGCCCTCACAATCGCCGGACTCCAACTTTATTGAAAACGTTTGGTACCTTGTAAAGAAAAAGCTTAAAGGAAAGACTTTAAGGACTTGGACTCATTTGTCTCGCAATATTCGAAAAATGCAAAAAATCTCGTCGATAGCATACCTGAAAGATGCCAGGCGTTTATTGATGCAGGAGACAATTTGACAACTTACCGAGATAATTGCGCCGTTATTAGCACACCAAAGAATGGTAAAAAATATACACGAAACACATTTTTTTCAAGAATACGAGCGGTCAAGTTCTTACTTGACAGACAATATGTTACCTTTAGAGTCTTTTCAGTAATAATAATAACAATAAGAAAGAATAAAAAGGAGAGATCTAGGACAGCTTACCCAATTTCTAAACGGGAACGCGTCCAACCGTGTCACACAGGGTGTAGATAAAATCAAATCCAAATCTCCGAACCGAACACTGCCAGAAATCCTTGATACTTTGAAATAAAATCTATACGTATATGCCGCAAGACTCCGTAGATATAAAGAATCAAACGAGAGGAAAGACACCAACAACCTCTTCTGAAGAAGCGAAAAACAGTTCTACCGAAAAATTATATACAACGAACAGACGGCAGTGACTGAACCACCAAACAAACAAGAACTCACAGATTATTGGAAGAGTATCTGGTCAGAACCCAAACTACACAATAATAACACCCCCTTGATCAAAGCCGAAGAAGACAAACATAAACATGTTACAGAACAAGAAAGTTCCACATTAACGACACAAGAAATTACAGAAACAATCAAACACACAAACAACTGGAAATATCCTGGAATAGACAACATACAAAACTTCTGGTACAAACAGTTTACCATCCGCACAAATGTCGCTCCTGTAGCGATTTAGGGACCTCCTTGTAGCACGTGTGCTAGACCCATAAAAAAAAAACTATCACACACGAAGTACTCACACACCAAATCTACAAAGCCATCCTACAATCACACACATTCCCCACTTTCCTTACACAAGGAATAGTATACGTCAAACCAAAAAACTGTTATGGATCATTCATATTTATGTATATTATTTTTGTTAGAAGACAGTTGTTTTTTAAAACAACAAATGTCACATATAATTTGTTTCCGGAGCATCATATATATTTTTTTATAAATAGAGAACGTAAAGAGTAAAAAAAGTAAAGTCCCTTTAATTTATTTTAATATAAAATAAGAAATCTTTGAGTTTAAGCATGGAAACACTACGGCGTTCATAAATCCTCAGGCTTCATGTTCTCTCTCAATGAGTATACGACGTTCTTTATTCTCGTAGAAATACAAGAATGAAAGATATAACGAAAGAACAAATAAAAATTGATTTAGCCCAAGGAGAAAATTCAATGTTATTAATTGCTATATTAAAAATAATAAAAAAAATTGTATTCCTTTTCTAACATACCTTATACTCGTACATTTAAACAATAATAGCAGCTTGACACATGAATAGAAGAAAAAAAAGCGAGAAAGAAATAATTTTATTTTCAACGTAATTTTCAGTAGTTTTTTATGATAATTTCCAATAAAAAAATCGATCCCATTTCTGATATGGAAATTTCTGTTCTTGAACTATATTTCATGACTCGATATCATTTCGAAAGAATAATCGGTTACCTTGAACTTCGATCAATTATTGATGTAGGAGGCAATTTGACAACTTACCGAGATAATTGTGTGGTTATAAGCACACCAAAGAATACATTAATGGCAAAAAATGTGCCCGAAACACATTTTTTTTTAAGAATACGAGCGGTCAAGTTCTTGCTTGACAGACTGTATGTTACCTTTATAGTCTTTTCAGTAATAATAATAACAATAAGAAGGAATAAAAAGAAGAGATCTAGGACACCTTACCCAGTTTGTAAACGAGAACGCGTCCAACCGTATCACACAGAGTGTAGACAAGATCAAATCCAAATCTCCCAACCGAACACTGCCAGAAATCCTTCATACTTTGAAACAAAGTCTATCCATATATGCCGCAAGACTCCGTAGATACAAAGAATGAAACGAGAGGAAAGACACCAACGACCTCTTCTGAAGAAGCGAAAAACAATTCTACCGAAAAACTATGTACAACGAACAGACTGCAGTGACTGTTCCACCAAACAAACAAGAACTCACAGATTATTGGAAAAGTATCTGGTCAGAACCCAAACTACACAACAATAACACTCCCTGGATCAAAGCCGAAGAAGACAAACATAAACATGTTACAGAATAAGAAAATTTCACATTAACGACACTAGAAATTACAGAAACAATCAAACACACATTCCCCACTTGCCTTATACAAGGAATAATATACGTCAAACCCAAAAACTCTTATGGATCATTCATATTTATGTATATTATTTTCGTTAGAGAACAATTGCTTTTAAAACAACAAACGTCACACATAATTTGTTTCCGGAGCATCATATATAATTTTTTTAATATTTAAAGAACTTAAAGAATAAAAAAACGTCCCTTTAATTTGTTTTAATATAAAATAAGAAATCTTTGAGTTTAAGCATGGGAACACTCCAGCGTTCATAAATCCTCAGGGTTCATGTTCTCTCTCTATAAGTATCCGACGTCCTTCATTCTCGTAGAAATACAAGAATGAAAAATATAACGAAGGAACAAATAAAAATTGATTTACCCCAAGGAGGAAATTTAATGTTACTAATTGCTATATTAAAATAAAAAAAAATTGTATTCCTTTTCTGACATACCTTATACTCGTACATTTCAACAATAATAGCAGCTTGACACATGAATAGAAGTAAAAAAAAGTGAGAAAGAAATAATTTTATTTTTACCGTAATTTTCAGTAGTTTTGCTATAATAAATCCCAATAAAAAAATCGTACCCATTTCTGACATGAAAATTTCTGTTCTTGATCTATATTTCATGACTCGATGTCATTTCGAAAGAATAATCGGTTACCTTGAACTCCAAATAACTAAAATTCACTTAGTGGCGTAAAAGTTTTCATGCAAGTCAGAACTGGTTTCGCTTTATGGTATTACCATTTTTACAAAGATAAATATGATTTAGCGTTTTCGCTGATTGAAATCTTACTAGAAATTATTCTAGTCTAAGAACAGGACATACAGTCTGTCAAGTAAGAACGTGTTTGCGATTATTCATTTTTGATAGATGTGATTCTAGCGATTCAACAAAAAAATCAGTAGAAGGAACCTTTGTTTACGACGCATTTTAGTAATAATATAAGTAAAATCCGAAATGAGTTACTTGTTTGCGCGTTAGTTCGAGGCAGTGTTTCCTTGTTCCCATCTATATGGGCCTAAAATGATACACTCTGCGGCCGGTAAATATATTAAAAAGTCAGTGTCGTTTGAGAAGAAGTGGGTAAATCGTTTTAACGAGACGAAAAATGTCGATGACCTGCCAAACGTGGCTCGGTAGGCAAAGGAATTCCGAAAGTCGAAAAACAAATTGTGTCTTTGTTTTCACGAAATCCAAAATTGGTGATGAGTTAAGGAGATGCAAAATTAAGAAAATCGGGTTTGAATGTGTCCCATAAGACTATTCGATAACATCTTCGTGCTCATGATGTCAAATTCCGAAGCACGTTAAAGAAATCTTTGCTGGGAGAAAATCAGATCGCGAAATGGCTCGCCGGATGCCAACCCTATTGAAAACGATTGGTACCTTGTAAAGAAAAAGCTCAGAGGAAAGACTTTAAGGACTTTGACTCAGTTGTTTCGTGATATTCGCAAAATGCAAAAAATTTCGTCGACAGCAAACCTGGAAGATAGCAGGCTGTTATTGATGCAGGAGGCAATTGGACAACTTACCGAGACAATTGCGCCATTGTTAGCATAAAAAAGAATACATTAATGGCAAAAAATATGCTAGAAACACATTTTTTTTCAAGAATACGAGCGGTCAAGTTCTTACCTGACAGACTGTATGTTACCTTTATAGTTTTTTCAGTAATAATAATAACAATAAGAAAGAATAAAAAGAAGAGGTTTAGGACACCTTATCCAGTTTGTAAACGGGAACGCGAGAGAAAAGACTCCAACAACCTCTTCTGAAGAAGCGAAAAACAGTTCTACCGAAAACCTATGTATAAGGAAAAAACAGCAGTGACTGAACCACCAAACAAACAAGAACTCACAGATTACTGGAAAAGTATCTGGTCAGAACCCAAACTACACAATGATAACACCCCCTGGATCAAAACCGAAGAAGACAAACATGAACATGTGACAGAAAAAGAAAATTCCACATTAATTACACAAACAATTAGAGAAACAATCAAACACACACACAACTGGAAATGTCCTGGAATAGACAATATACAGAACTTCTGGTACACACAGTTTACCATCGCACACGCAGCACTCACACACCAAATTAACAAAGCCATTCTACAATCACACACATTCCCCACTTTCCTTACACAAGGAATAACATACGTCAAACCCAAAAGCTCAGACACCACAAATCCGTCAAACTACCGATCTATCATCTGTCTTCCAATCCTATACAAGATCGTCACAGCCTCAATTTCCAAGAAAATAGAACAACACCTAATAGACAACAATATTCTCACAGAAGAGCAGAAGGAGTGCAAGAAAAATAGCCGAGCTGATCATAAATAGCGTGATCATGGCCAGAGAAAAACACAGTAACCTTCACATCGGTTAGACAGACTATAAAAAAGCCTTCGTCTCCATACTCCACAGCTGGTTAATCAGAGCCCTAGAAATCTACAAAATTAACCAAAAGAATGGAAAACCAAAATCCACCTAAAAGCACAAACCGAACGCATCCAAACAGAAAAGCTGTACATTAGACGGAGCATATTTCCGGAAGACTCCCTCAGCGCTCTATGGTTTTTGCCTATGTCTCAATTCACTCTCAGATACACTAAACAAAAACGGACCCACGAAACTTATACAAACAAAACTCAGCTCCAAAAATCTCACTAAACCCATCAACACGTTCACTATATCTATACTCACATATTCATTTGGTATCATCAAATGCTCACATACAGATATAGAAAACATTCACATCTTTATACGTTCTCAATTCACCAAATACAGGAAATTAGACCCCAACACATGCAAAGAAAGACTTACCATCGAGAGGAAGGCAGGGGGAAGAGGAATCATAGATATAAGATCACTACATACAAAACGAATACATGCATTTAGAAAATTCTTTCAAACCAACCAAACCAGCTTTCACACAGCAACCGTGAAAACAGACAAAAACTACACAACTCCCGATTTATTCCGGGCAGACCACCCAGCAGATACACATAGTCACATCCAATTACAACAGGAAAAGATGAAAACGTGGTCAGAAAAAACACTCCACGGAAAACACAGATACCACATAGAACAAGACCACGTAAATAGAAAGTAAGCAAACACCTGATTACAGGATGGGCAGCTATTCCCTGAAACAGAAGGCTTCTTACTTGCCATCCAGGATAAAGTCGTGTTAACCAGAAACTACCAAAAGCATATCATCAAAGACCCAACTATTACAGAAGACAGATGCAGGAAATGCCACCAGCATAAAGAAACGATTGAACACAAAACAAGCGGATGTAAAATATTAGCTGGAACGAAATACACAGCCAGACACGACTCAGCGGCAAAAGTAGTTCACCAAGTACTAGCCACAACATACAAACTTATAGAAAACACAGATCCCTATTAGAAATACACACCTTACTTGAAAATAAAGATTACAAGCTCTTCTTGATCTGTTTCTAACCACCAATCCGGAGATGTACACGGTCAGCGTAAATCCGCCGTTAGGTTCTTCTGACCATAAACTACTTTCGACATTGAATATCCTACCAATCAGAGACAAAGAGGCGCCTAAACAAAACAAGATTTGGCACTAAAAATCTGCTAAATGGGTTGGTTAGACGTTTGTTTTCGATCCGAAGACCCATCTGACTGCTCCAGGGAGGTTTCCGATGTTATTTTGGCCGGTATGGAGGCTTACATCCCTTTTTCGAAGAAATGCCCTTCCAACGACAAGCCTTGGTTTGACCGAAAATATAAAGAAGCTGCTGCTTCTAAACATCTTGCCTACCGACAATGGCGTGAAAATGCTAACACCATAAACCGTAACACCTTTCTTCGTGCCAGGAACAGGTGCAAAGAAATTATCGACGAAACCAAGGAGGCACACAATCAACGAATTAGAAACAAACTTCTCGCTTGTCCCAACAATTCCAGGTCCTTTTGGTAAGTCGCTAAGGCAGTCAGTCAAAATTTCACAAAATCCACCATACCACCACTCACACGGCCAGATAATTCTATTGCAATGACACCTGTTGAGGAAGCGAACTTGTTGGCTGAACTCTTTGCTTCACATTCTACTGTCGATTTCCAAGGAAAAACACCACCTACTATTCCCATAGTGCAGTCAAGGATGCCCGATATTGTCTTCAGACAGCGTATCATAAAACGTATTTTAATGAAGCTAGACACCAAAAAAGCTTCTGGCGCTGACGGAATACCTGCCATAGTTATTAGCGATCATCAATATGGTTTTCGTAAAAATAGATCAACAGGAGATCTTCTGACCTATGTAACACACGTTTGGTACAACGCAATTGAACACTTTGGAGAATCTCGAGCGGTTGCTCTTCACATATTCAAGGCATTCGACCGTGTTTGGCATGGTGGGCTGTTGGCTAAGCTACGCTCTTATGGTATGTCTAAAAAGTTCTATTTGTGGATCTCATATTTCCTCAGAGAGCGTTCTTTACGAGTAGCAGTCGTCGGATTTCTTTTTAACACCTTCACTATCAACGCCGGTGTAGCTCAAGGCTCCATACTGTCTCCTACTCTTTTTCTCATTTACATTAACGATCTGCTGGAAAAGATCGAGAATCCAATCTACAGCTTTGCAGATGACAGTACGCTTATTTCTTCATTTACTTTGAACGCTCGGACCTCGGCTACTCAGACGAATATCCGGAGACAGCAGGAAGTCATTCAACTTAACAAAGACCTGGAAGAAATTTTATCTTGAGGTGACAGTAACCAAGTGGAATTTAACGCTACAAAAACCCAGGCGACAGTTTTTTCTAAAAAGGTTGACGTTGCTGAACCCTACATAGTTATGTTGGGGCACTCCACTCCTCTAACATCGTCACTCAGTTTGTTGGCGTTAATTTTGGAGCAAATATGTCCTAGCATGAACATGTTGCAGGCATAACAAAGAGAGCTTCTCAAAAGTTGGGAATATTATTTAGAACCAGAAAGCTTTACACTCCACAACAACTGTTAATTCTTTACAAAGCTCAAATTCGACCAACTATGGAATACTGCTCCCATGTTTGGGGCTCCGCTCCCACACATACACTGCATTTGTTGGATTCTGTTCAGAGAAGAGCTGTTCGTCTGATTGGAGACCCGGAACTGACCGGCGGCCTTGATTCGCTGGAACATCGAAGAACGGTTGGCGACTTGAGCCTATTCCACAAGTATTTTCATGGAAAGTGTTCGAAGGATGTGGCCCAGAGCGGTGCATGTTAGAAGTACACGTCACGATAATACTTAACAGCCTTATGGGGTTCAGCTTGTTACTCCTCGTACAAAGCTTTTCAAGCAGTCTTTTATATGGAGAACATCATCCCTATGGAATAATTTGCCCAGGACTGTGTTTCCCACTGAGTACAATTTACAGCGCTTCAAGAACAACGTGAATCGCTTTTTTCGCACACGTGTAGCTCCTATAGCGCTTTAGGGACTTCTTCCCTGCAGCACGTGTGCTAGACTATTAAAAAAAAACTGGGACATCAGCATCCATACAGATATAACAGTCAACACCAATAGACCCGATATTACTTTTCAGTGCAAAAACGGAAAAGTCACCTATCCAATTGACATAGCTGTCTCCAACAACACAAACATCCAAACGAAATACTCAGAAAAAATCTCCAAATACACAGACTTTGGAACAGAAATAAAAAGGCTATGGAAACAAAAAAAAGTCATCATTGTCCCCTCGTCATATCAGCTACAGGCCTTACACCAACAACATTCACCATATTTAGTAAAATTAGGACTCATACAAACATACACAGAAACATTCAGAAGTCAGTGATTTTGAAAACATGTAACATTGTTCATCGTCATTCCTTAATACACAATGGTAATAGCGCTTGTGCTGACTTGGCTTGGGCCTGTCAACCAAACTGTCAGCTTTACACAGTGTATCTGCGCACACTGCACATACGATATTCTAGAGAACTAATGGTCTGCAAAGAACAAGAGGAAGTCGACTTCGTCATCGGCAACCAAAAAATCTGTATGCTACCTACATAGACCACAAGAACAGCGTGGAGAATTAAACCAACTTTAAGAGTCATTATTGAGACACCGACTCTACCAATATAGGAAGGCATATTTCCGGGCTACTCTTTAGGTCATTTATACTTTCAATGTGGAGTCAGTTAAACTAGATACGGATTTGGAGTCAAGAAGAACAACGAGAAAGTAGTAAGTTTAAATCATCTACCATATATAGATGACCTAAAACTAATTGCAGGTACTAAAAACTAGCTCGAAATTCTGCTAAAGATCATGGAGGAGTTTACCGAAGTTATAGGAATGCAACATGGAGCATCTAAGATGGATAATAATCAGAATATTGAGGATTTGGGTACTGAATAAACCTGAGTATGAAATAAGTGTTAATGGCGCATTGGTATAACAATTAAAAATAAACGAAAAAATCGTAATTCTTAGAAGTTACCAAAGTGTTGTGTTCTTCGCATTTGCTGAACCATCCCAGGACGCGTTTCGCCGTATCACGGCTCATCAGTAGGGCTAGGTTCAGTAAATACGAGAACACACTTTTAGTCCTTTATCCAAGTAACTAACGGAAAACTATAAGAACAAATAAGTGTTAAGAATTGACCATCAAATAATTGACAGAAAAGTTTATAAGAAGAATAAGGCAATAAAAATCTATTCAAGGCACTCAATACATTTGCATGCTTCGCACTCAACTACTTATTTGGAGTTGTAAATTAGAACAAAATTGACATGGAAAATTTGCAAGGAAAAAGTAGGACACTTTTCAGTAAATCAAAGAAACCCCATCCTGTAAGTGCCACTGAAAGAACAACGTTTTCTCAACATCAAAGATACAAAGAACTTTATGTAGCTGATCAACAAGTTCAACACATAAAAAGGGCACGCCGAATCTTCTTTACTACGTCAAGCTATATGCAAGACAAACGATTCAGAAACATAGCTAACAACACGAAACAGACCAACAATACCTACAAGCTTAGTTACCTTAAGGGAGATATTCAAATATGGTCACTCAGGAAAATGTCGACAAAGCTGTGTTGAACTACTGGCTGACGTCTTACCAGCTATACAAAATCACATTATTCAGACGAAAAACTATCTGAAATACATCGCTCACGAGCTTTCCATATAGAATTATTAATCTAGATATCGATCCGAGTGCATATGGCCTTAGATTGCCAGGCATTTTAGCATCAAAGTGAAAGACATGAAATGATTGCATGATACTGGACCAAGAAGTTAAAGATAACCTAAAGCTGTTAAAAGAGGAGAAAGCGCCGTTTTATAAATGGGTTCCGGAGCCAAATCTTGGAAACAACAACAATAACAAGCTCTAATGAGACCGAGCTGCATTAACAGATCAAGTAGCTGCTTACGATAGAACGTACGTTGTATTAGCCGATAAAACTTTAAGACACTTGACGTTAATTGAAAATGCCATCCCAAATGATAACAACCTTTGCGAGAAATGCACCGAGAAAACTGCCGATAACAGGGATTTAAAAGTACAAATAGGCTAACAATCTAAAATGAACAACCTTCAAATAATTTTAAAAATTCTGCTGACAACGGGTGTTATACCAAAGAGTCGCTTATAAAAGATCAAGCACTTCAAACTTAAACATTTGTAGAATAGCATGGAGAAGGCTATCGGAGACTATCAGAAAAATCATAGGAAACGCACAACGTCACCGAAGGCCTCGTAACATGGGAGAGGTCCCCTCAGAGCTCAGTCCTTTTGATATCTCTACGAGTCAATTTTCCCGGAATAATACTAATCAAATCTAAAAGGGTATATGTACAGGGTGTCCCATATGTATGGAGTAATGATTCCACAGCATTTATTAATCAGTGTATCAAAAAAGTTCAAGTAAAAGTTATAGGGTGTTATACGGCGCACATGCTGTCGTTGAGAAAAAAATGTTTTGAACTGTCAATTCGAAGAAATTACGCCATCTTGATTTTTTTAAATGTAAAGCCCTGCATATTATTTTATTTTTGAGTCCTAATAAAAATTCTAGATATTATTTATCTAACATGTCTAAACTGAACTGTTTTGGAATTATTGTCATTTGAAATACTCAAGTTTTCTTCTTAAGGTAACAATTGCTCAAAATGCCTACCGTTAGCAGCGAGGCAATGACCCAATCTGTCATAAACAGCTTGAACAGAGTTCCGCAGAGAATTCGGGGTGATTTGTACTCTTTCATATTGAATTCTTTGTTGTAAATCTTCTACAGTTTCAGGTCGACTTCGGTAAACTTTGGTTTTCAAATGACCCCAAAAAAAAATCGAGTAGCGTAAGGTCGGAACTCCTTGCAGGCCATTCTACAGCACCTCTTCGGCCTCCATCGATTAGAAAAAATCGCATCCAAAAAATCAACAAATATTGATTTCAGAGTGAGGAGGTGCTTCGTTCTATTGCTAGCACAGATTCCTGTTAGGGGTATCAAACTTATTTTCATCGAAAAACATACCTGCACAAGTTGGAATAACAGCAGCAAGCTCTTGGGGTAACTGTAAATACCGCTGCCCTGTAAGATTTCCATCGATAAAAAAGGGACCAATGATATGAAGTCCACAAATCTCTGCTTACACGTTTATCTTTTGTGGTATTTGATTATCCAGTGGGGATTCTCAGTAGACCAGTACCGACAGTTTTGCCTGTTAACTCTTCCACTAAGACAAAATGTGGCCTCATCAGACAGAAACAATATTATAAATTAGATTAGAATCATTATTGATTCTTTCCATCATGACCTCGCAAAATTCAACGCGTCTCTCGTAGTCATCTTCAGATAATTATTGCAATAGAATGGCTTGTATGGATGTAATTTTTCTTCATTCAGAATACGACTTAAGGTACCTTTACTTATGTTGTGGTCTAGGCAAAGCTGTCGAGTGGCTGTATGGGGGTTTTCTGTAATTTCCAATAAAACATCTAACTTTTAATCATTGCTTGTTTCAACTTTTGGAAGTCCAGATTTAAAATGATCCTTAACCAGACTATCTAAATCGTTTTAATGTTTTGCTAACACGGATTGTGTAATAGGTTCTCGATTCGGATATTCTGCGTTAAAAAGATCATATACTCCTACGGTCTCCGTAACCAATCATCACTAACAAAGTGGTTCTTTAAGTTTCCGTGTATCTGTATCTGTATATATATCACTGACAACTGTTGATAACCACTGATCGAAACTGGCAGTTGTTTTCGGAAGAATAGGCTGCGTTCACACTAATGGGTGAAATGTAGAGGTAAATTTTTTTCAGTTATAATCTACTCTTATCACAAAACTGTCATAAAAGGAAGATTTTTTTAAAATAGGCTTAAAATGGCCTAAAGTTAAAAAAGTTATGAGAAAAAATCGGGAGGTAACCGTTTTTGTTAACCTGAACTAACTGAAACTAACCTGAATTAAATAATCAGCAATTGCAAAATAGCTTAAAAATGTCCTACCCTAATGTGAAAAAATGATATACGTGCTATATTAGTGACTGGAGACCAAAGTTAGTTCAGGTTAGTTTCTCGATGTTTTATCGTCAATCTTTCAAAATTACACCATTTTAGGCCTATTTCAAAAAAAAACCTTGAGATTTGTTCTTTTCATGTTGTTTTCTGCAAAGAAAATTTCACAGCAAAGTTCCTTCTTGGTTGGAATTTTACTATGACTATAATGATCTCTGCGCATGAACTGAGTTCTCCCGAGCAGTTTCAATCAGTGGTTGCCAATAGCACAGTATGCTTACATATCAATGTTTATATGCAAAAAAAATTCATGTAAAAAACGGCCTCCCGCCGATATATTCTCGTCTTCAAAGTTAGACCGTTTTAAACCTATTCCAAAAAAAAAAACTCTTTTTCTGAAAAGCCTGCGTAATGAAGTTTTACCCTAGAATTTTTAGTAGGACTCAAAAATAAAATAATATACAGGAATCTCTATTTAAAAAAAATTAAATGACGTAATTTCTTCGAACTGACAGTTCAAAATATTTTATTATCAACGCCATATAAAAACCTATAACTTTTATTTAAACATTTTTTTGATACACTGATTAATAAATGCTGTGGAATCATTATTCCATATATATGGGGCACCCTGTATATATACCCTTTTAGATTTGATTAGTATTATTCGGGGAAGATTGACTCGTAGGGATATCAAAAGGACTGAGCTCTGAGGGGATCTCTCCCATGCTACGAGGCCTTCGGTGGCGTTGTGCGTTTCCTATGAATTTTCTGATAGTCTCCGATAGCCTTCTCCATGCTATTCCACAAATGTTTGATCTTTTATAAGCGACTCTTTGGTATAACACCCGTTGTGAGCAGAATTTTTAAAATTATTTGAAGGTTGTTCATTTTAGATTGTTAGCCTATTTGTACTTTTAAATCCCTGTTATCGGCAGTTTTCTCGGTGCATTTCTCGCAAAGGTTGTTATCATTTGGGATGGCATTTTCAATTAACGTCAAGTGTCTTAAAGTTTTATCGGCTAATACAATGTACGTTCTATCGTAAGCAGCTACTTGATCTGTTAATGCAGCTCGGTCTCATTAGAGCTTGTTATTGTTGTTGTTTCCAAGATTTGGCTCCGGAACCCATTTATAAAACGGCGCTTTATCCTCTTTTAACAGCTTTAGGTTACCTTTAACTTCTTGGTCCAGTATCATGCAATCATTTCATGTCTTTCGCTTTGATGCTAAAATACCTGGCAATCTAAGGCCATAAGCTGTATGCACTCGGATCGATATCTAGATTAATAATTCTATATGGAAAGCTCGTGAGCGATGTATTTCAGTTAGTTTTTCGGTTGAATAATGTGATTTTGTACAGCTGGTAAGACACCTTCCGTCCCTGGAAATATTTGTCCCGACATCAGCCAGAAGTTCAACACAGCTTTGTCGACATTTTCCTGAGTCACCATATTTGAATATCTCCCTTAAGGTAACTAAGCTTGTAGGTATTGTTGGTCTGTTTGGTGTTGTTAGATATGTTTCTGAATTGTTTGTCTTGCATATAGCTTGACGTAGTAAGGAAGATTCGGCGTGCCCTTTTTATATGTTGAACTTGTTGATCAGTTACATAAAGTTCTTTGTATCTTTGATGTTGAGAAAACGTTGTTCTTTCAGTGGCACTTACAGGACGGGGTTTCCTTTGATTTACTGAAAAGTGTCCTACTTTTTCCTTGCAAATTTTCCATGTCAATTTTGTTCTAATTTACAACTCCAAATAAGTAGTTGAGTGCGAAGCATGCAAATGTATTGAGTGCCTTGAATAGATTTTTATTGCCTTATTCTTCTTATAAACTTTTCTGTCAATTATTTGATGGTCAATTCTTAACACTTATTTCATACTCAGGTTTATTCAGTACCCAAATCCTCAATATTCTGATTATTATCCATCTTAGATGCTCCATGTTGCATTCCTAGAACTTCGGTAAACTCCTCCATGATCTTTAGCAGAATTTTAATGTAGGTAGTAAATCATCATAACTTATCAAAATTTATTATAATTATTACACTTAATTTAACAGAAGCTATATTACTTTATAGCTATGTTTCTACTACAGCTGAGAATTTAAATTAAACGAATATTTTTTTTGATTTATATTTTAGTCATGTTCTATAAACACTCGTTTCGGAATCTTTTATGTATGTATATAATTTTAGAAATAATTTTTAATTTAATTTAAATTACAGTGTAGAAAAATATTCTAATAAATCTGGAAATTTAAAATAGTCCAATAACTTCATATTTTGAAAGGAAAAAAAAATTCACAAAACAATTGTAAAATAAATATTTTAGGAATCGTACCAGGTGGATACCGTAATGTAATCAATATCATGTAATAAATGGATACTATTTCCATTTGTGATATCGTATAAATTGTTTTTCCATCAAATTTATTTCCATTATCAGATGTCCTTTTAAACGCTTAAATAGCTGAATACCTTGAACTTGGATGAGAGAAGATTATTTGTCTGTCTCAAAGTTTGACTATAGAATATGAAATAAATTATAGGCAAGTATTATCTTTACTAACGCAGCACAAATAAAATTATTGAAATATTTTAAGGATTTGACTGACCTGAATTTCGTATTACCTCATATATTTTAAGACAATTTAATAATTCATATAAAAGCAATAAAGTTACTTTACGTGAAAGCAGAAATGTCGAACTGGTTATTTAAATATCTGTAACATTACCTATATTAAGATAGATTTTAGAAGTAATAAATTAGGAAGTTAAAAATGCTTTATGTGTATTAAAGGAAATACATTTTATTGAGCAATTGTAGAATATCTGAATACAGTAGAACACATCATTTTATGCAAAGGTACAATGGTCTAAATTGCAACCATCTCCACAATATGATAAAGTTACTTTACACCACGCTATGGTAATGACACAAAAAATCTAAACGGCACTGCTGTTTTGTAATACAAGCCGTTTTGGATAATTGGTTAAATTTTGAATACTTTTATCAGCTAGTTATATATGGTAAATCTCTAGGAAATGAATTTAACCGTGGCCTTACGAACAATGTAGATGCTGCACGTTCAGGACGTGATGCCCGATTGAGGTTTCTTTTGAAGAAAGTCTTAATATAATTAAGAAGTAAAATTTGTAGTAATCTCCGAAACTACTGAGCCGATTTAAAACATTTTTTTACTGGTATGTAGCCTGGACTTTTGATGTGAACATAGGCTATATTTTATAGGGCTGTGGAAAAAGGGAGCTGACGCGGTGGGGAATGAAATTTGCCACGAGTGAGCGCAGAGCGGTGAGAGACGGCGGTCGACAG
This sequence comes from Pachyrhynchus sulphureomaculatus, assembly GCA_019049505.1. NCBI lineage: Eukaryota > Metazoa > Arthropoda > Insecta > Coleoptera > Curculionidae > Pachyrhynchus > Pachyrhynchus sulphureomaculatus. The sequence continues at coordinate 151,404,674 of CM032456.1, forward strand.
ACCAGCGCTGGCGGGGTGTTGCGTTTGTCTTGTCTACTCACAATCTATTGTTTGATTTTCTCGAAGTTCAGTGCCACGATGACTTAATGTTATGTTTTTGAAGACGAAAAGGTTTGTTGTTTTTTTTTCTCGTGGTTTTGAGGGTCTTTCGTTCTTTATGTAGGCACATTGTAGGTACTTTGTTGGTGTCAATAGTTACTAAATAACAATCAAAACATTTATTTATTGTTATTAGTGTATTTTTATTCAATAAGTATATAATAGACTTAGGCAACAAATATTATTAATCTTCCTTAATTTGGGTATACCCACCTTGATTTAGTTTTAAGTTCTCTATTATTTAATATGTGTGTTCTGAAATATCCACTAAAAATTGTGTGCAATTATTGCATTTTCTATTACAATTATTACGTAGTTGATTTTAGTTTGAGGTGTATAATGCAATTGTTTAAGTATTATTAAGTGGGTTTTTAGTGTTCCGTACGAAACACATATGGGATTACTTATGTATCCGCCCATCTGTCGGTCACACTCGATTTTTTCCGAAACTATTTCACATATAAAGTTGAAATTTGGAAAAAGTATAGGAATTGATGGCTCAAGAACCTTGAAAGTTAAATTTTGACTTGAGGGGTTAATTTTAGGAGGTGAAATCAAAAGTGAAAAAAAAATACCAGGTCATCGAGTGGGGTGTCAAATGAAAACTTGTAAACGAAAATTCAAAAATATATATGATGTAATACTTGCACAAACTTTTCTTTACATACTTTTTAAAAAATGGCTAAAAATCGTTATCCCTCCATCGTATCTCGAAAATTACTGATCAAAAATGTTTTAAAAAATTCTGGAATAGTCTTTTTAAAGAGCGAAAATTATTATGAGTGCTTTACGTTTGAAAATTTATCTGGTATAAACAATTTTTTTAATATAGTTTTCAGTAATTTTATTTTATCTGTTTATAATTAAACAAATATTTAGCTAATAAATATTTGTTTTACACGTTTACTACTAGATTCTAGATTGAGCTAGATTGATTTATTGGTTGCTAGATAACTAAGATGCTATAACTATTAGATATTATTGCTTAAGAAAAAACGTGAAAATACATATTGGATCTTCAGATATATACATGTCAGGAAACTAATTAACTCAGCCTAGGTAAGGATTTTATTTTATTTTAAAGGCAATCACCGTACGGAACAATAATTACGTAAGTCCAACCAGCACTTCTTTTTTAAAGATTAAGTAGTATCTAAGGACAACATTATGCCTGAAAGAAATTCGCAACTTTCTAGAAATACGTCTGAAGTGAGGGTGGCTACAATACGTCGCAATGAAGAGTCTAACGCTGAACGCTCACAGCGGCTTGACAGGCAAAATATAAAAACAATAGCGTCTATTCCTCATATTCCCATGATCCCAAGGGATCTACCGACTCATTTACAGCGGTTTTAATTTCCGGTGAAAGGATTATTTGCTCTTACAATAAATAACTCTCAAGCTCGTGGGAATCGATTTGAGACAGGAATGTTTTTCTCATTGCCAATTATATGTCGGATTTTCAAGAGTCGGAACTACAACAAACCAGTATATTTTACTACTAGAAAATAATAAAGCGTTAAACATAGTATATAGAAAAGCGCTAACCATTTAGAAAGGTGCTCAAAGTCAAAAAAAAATGTTTGAAGAAAATAACGCTTCTACGCGAACAAAGTCACTGGCGGTTGCTAGTAGTTGATAAAATTCATGGTATCGTTATGGAACATCGTCACATTAAACCTCGTCAGATTGTTGATATGGTGGGCATCTCATATGAATGGGTACATAATATCCTACATTTAGTTATAAAATTGAAAAAGCTGAGTGCGCGATTGGTGCCGCATTTCTTGACTTCAGCAGACTAAAAACGCACGAGGAACGACATTTCAAAATCGTATTTCGAAAAGTTGCAGCGTACTCCAAATGACCTCTAGGGCCGGTTTGTAACTGTAAATGAAACGTAGATCCCTCATTACTCCGAGAAGACAAAACGGCAGTCAAAACAGTGGGTGGCGACTTGAAAGCGCACTGAAAAGAACGAAAACAGTTTTATCGATGGAAGCAGTGATGGCAACTGTTTGCTATGATTCACAAGGCTTCATCATGATTGACTATATGGAAAAGGATAAAATAATGACTAGCTCGTATTACACAACGGGTTTGGATCATTTTCATAGTGAGTAAAGCAAGCAAGCAAGTAAGAGATCAGCTCGCTTAAAAGTGTTCGGTCACCAGGACAATAAACCTACTCACACATCGGCCGTTGCAAAGACAAAAGTGCACTAGCTGGGCTTCGAAGTAATTCCCCACTAACGGTATTCCCCAGATTTAGCCTCAAAAGACTTTTTTTGTTTCCTAACCTCAAAATTGGTTTGATGGAAGAAATTTTCGTCTAATGTCGAAGTTATCTGTGCTGTGAACAAGTAGTATGCATAATGCAAAACATTTTTTTTCTTAGAGAATAAAAAATTGGAATCTGGCTGGACCAAATATGTTGAGCTCAGTGGAGATAATCTTGAGAAATAATTTTTTATTTTTTCATGTTATTTACCTCGATTTTTCAATCCACTCTCGTATAACTTATTAAAAATGCATATTTAGAGAATATTTAGGCACTAACGACAATTTAATATTATTTACTTCCTTCTCTACAAGCTTTTTATTAGGTTAGACTTTTAATGATATAAAAACCGGTGAGCAAGAAAAAACTTAGGAAGTTAGGCGATACTACAAATTTTACCGATTTGTTACTATCCGTTGCAATCAACAGGTTGTGGTAGTACGTTAGATGATTGATTGTATTTTAATGTAAATATGCACAGTAGAAACATCTAAACCAATAAATAAGATGAAGATTTATGGATATATCATCGTTTTAAAATATTACCCTGTTAAGTTTGTCTTTAAAAATGTCGGGTGAGACTAGAGAGATGTTACGTTAGGTAAATATAAAATTTAAACCAAAAATTTAATATATTTAGGTGAAATTTCAACCACCAGGGACCTCTCTGGATCATCAGTCGATTTTTGGATAGTTGTAGCTTCTACTTGATGGAAATTCATTATAAATATATAATAAAAGATTGTGTTTAGTCAATTTCCACTTGTTTATTTAAATTGCGATGACGCGTTTCGCTGTCGATGCAACTTCTTCAGATCTACATTTTACACTGTCAAGTTAGGATTAATGTTCACAATTTTATATAATTTCCTAATTATAATATTACTCCTAATTTAAATTACATTGATAGTATTAGAAAACCCACACAGATTTGGAATTAGAAGAATAAATTCAATAATGGTGAATTGCTTAAATCTACCTGTTCATTGAGTAAAAGTACCTGTACTACTCAATCATCGCTCCTGATGAAGCTAACATGGTTAGCGAAACGCGCGTCGAGTGCAAAAATAAAGTGTTTGGTGTAGTGGTGATATATACTGAGTAGTATCATTGTGCCAAAGATTCCACATTCTCAACTTAGTAAAGTACCTGTAGTCCTTAATCGATTTATTTGCATTGTCTCTAAAAGGTTTAGTTTTAAACGTTTTTGTTGGGTGTGTAAAGTTTTGAAATTCTTGTTAAATGTGTGATTTTCTGTTAAAAGATGATTAGCATATGTTGAATTAGATTTTCTATGGATGAAACTTTTTTGATGTTCTGTAATTCTTTGTATAAATGTACGACCAGTTTGTCCTATGTATGTTTTAGGACATGACCCACATGTTAATTGATAAAGCTCTGATTTATTGTCTTTATTGATGTGTGGTTTGAAGTTTTTAAGATATTTCCCTATAGTATTGTTAGCCTTGTAAGCTATGTTGATATTTTTTTGATTTAAAAATTTCCCCAGTTTTTCCGTTGGTTTGCCGAAGTAGGTTAAGCATTTAAATGTGATATTTCTGTCTTTAAAACGTGGGTATATTTCTGAGATTGCCTTGTGTCTAAGTTTTTTCCTAACGATATTATTGATTAAAATAACCGAATAACCGTTGTTAACGGCTACTTGTTTTATGTAGTTTAATTCTTTCGTAAAATTTTCCTCTAAGGGGATATTAGTTAGTCTATGTATAAAAACTATGATAAGCTGCGAGTTTATGAATATATTATGAATCTCCAAATCTCACAACTTTATTCACTCATAAAACTACACAAACTTGACCACCCAATCAGACCAGTTGTTTCCTATATGTCTGCTCCAGCATATAAGACGTCATCCTTTTTAATTGATTTAATCAAATATCATACCAAATTTAAACCTAAATATAGTATCAAAAACGCATACGAACTCGTGAATAAAGTTAAGAATATAACAATACCAGATAATTCTAAATTAGTCTCTTTCGATGTCAAAAACTTATTTCCAAGTGTTCCCCTAGACGAAACAATAATTTTAATAGAGAACCTATTAACAAAAAACAAAGTAAATGAAGTTATAAAAATGGACATAATTCATTTATTAAGAACTTGCCTAAGACAAAATTATTTTTCATTTAACAATACATTCTACAATAGTAAGGAAGGATTAATTATGGGGAGTCCTTTACGTCCATTACTTGCCGAAATTTTATGGACAATATTGAAACAATGATATTTAACAACCATAATAACAATAATAATTGTCTATACTGGTATCGATACGTAGACAATATAATTGTATGCTTTACAGGTACGGACAGACAATTAACTCACTTTTTACAGTATATTAATTCTTTACATAGAAATATCAGTTTTACAATGGAAGAAGAAGTCGAAGGAAACATCAACTTCCTAGACTTAACAATCAGTAAAATCATGAAAAAACATGAATTTGCAATATATCACAAACCTTGTCATACAGATACCACAATTCACAATAGTTCTCACCACCCTAACCATCATAAACTCGCAGCTTATCATAGTTTTATACATAGACTAACTAATATCCCCTTAGCAGAGGAAAATTTTACTAAAGAATTAAACTACATAAAACAAGTAGCCGTTAATAACGGTTATTCGGTTACTTTAATCAATAATATCGTTAGGAAAAAACTTAGAAACAAGGCAATCTTAGAAATATGCCCACGTTTTAAGGACAGAAATACTACATTTAAATGCTTAACCTATTTCGGCAAACCAATGGAAAAACTGGGGAAATTTTTAAATCAAAAAAATATCAACATAGCTTACAAGACTAACAATACTATAGGGAAATATCTTAAAAACTACAAACCACCAATCAAGATTAACTCGACATAATTTGGGATAATATATCTTGGCATGAACTTGTTGCAAGCATAGCAAGGAGAGCTTCTCAAAAGCTGGGAGTATTATTTCGAACTACTTTATACTCCACAACAACTCTTAATTCTGTACAAAGCTCAAATTTGACCAACCATGGGATACTGCTCCCATGTTTGGGGCTCTGCTCCAAAACATACACTGCATTTATTCGATTCTATGTTTGCCTGATTAGAGACACCGAACTGACCAGCAACCTTGATTCGTTGGAACATCAAAGAACGGTTGGCGACTTGAGTCTATGCTACAAGTGGAATGGAAAGTGTTCGATGGATGTAACCCGCTTAATTTCTCCCAGAGTGGTGCATGCTAGAAATACACGTCGTGCTAATACTTCACATCCGTATGAGGTTCAGCTTGTTACTCCTCGTACAACTCTTTTCAAGCTCTGTATGGAGAACCTCATCCCTTTGGAATAATTTGCCCAGCACTGCGTTTCCGACGGGGGTAAAATTTACAGCGTTTCAAGACCAACGTGATTCGCTTTTTCCGCACACATGTCGCTCCTGTGGCGTTTTAGGGATTTCTCTGCAGCACGTGTGCTAGGTCCATAAACAAAATTCATGTTTCGTCTTATGAGGGCTTTTTTACCAAAATCTGGATGTTATAAACACACCCCCAAGAACCGAAAAATATATATCGTAAATTGTTTAAACCAATAGATGTTATTCAAATGACCAATGTCATTACAAATTTAAGTAAGTGTGTAACATTGAAATTTTTCGAAAGTTTTTTCGTTCAGGGTTATATTTCAAACACTTTTTTATGCTGAGCTGTTTCAAGAAGTTAAGTATTTCACCCTTGTTATCATTATCTAACAGTTTTACAATACTTAAATCACATGATTATCTCTAATGCAATATACTGGCACCCGACTATTTTCGATGTCTTTTAAGACGGATCTTCTGTGTTCTTTCAATCTTTTGTCTAAATATGTACTTATTTGGCCTATGTATTTACAATTTCTGGAATTTATTTACTAAACTTCTGTTATGCTTCTCATGTTATGTTTGTTTCCATTATTGACCAATAATTTCTCTAGAAGGCATTTGTTTATACTTATACTACTTATTTCCCGTTTATTTATCTTTTGCGTATATTATTATTTAAGCTAAAATAGCTGGTAAATAATTTATATATTTTATTTTCTTTTAGTTCGAAATAGTTAAAAACATCTTTTTGTAAAACATTTCTACGCAACCGTTGCTTGCAAAATATTTTATTATTAATAATTATTTATTAAAATCCTTTTAGCCTTATTGAAATGTAACCAATCCATGTATTACAGTGTGAAATAAAAATAGCAAAAAAATGTCTCAGTTGAGAGTTAAATTAAATTTGAGCTGATATTGACCATTTAAACAATGCCTGTTTTAAATAATTAAATTTTTTTCAGCCGTTGGAGGTGGGTCCGTAGGATCCAGACCTTAGTATAATACATACTCTTGCAAGAGCCCTAATAAGGCAACAAAAAAAAAATCGGGTTAATCCAGAGAATCGTTCAACTTAACAAAGACCTGGAAGAAATTCTATCTTGGGGTGACAGTAACCAAGTGGAGTTTAACGCTACAAAAGCCCAGGCGGCAGTTTTTTCTTAAAAGTTAACGTTGCTGAACCCGACATAGTTATGTCGGAGCACTCCATTCCCCTAGCATCGTCGCTGAATTTATTGGGCGTTAGTTTGGAACCAGATATGTTCTGGCATGAACATGTTGCAGGCATAGCAATGAGAGCTTCTCAGAAGTTGGGAATATTATTTCGAACCAGAAAGCTTTACACTTCACAACAACTGTTAATTCTTTACAAAGCTCAAATTCGACCAATTATGGAATACTGCTCCCATGTTTGGGGCTCCGCTCCCAAACATACACTGCATTTGTTGGATTCTGTTCAGAGAAGAACTGTTCGTCTGATTGGAGACCCGGATTGACCGGCGGCCTTGATTCGCTGGAACATTGAAGAACGGTTGGCGACTTGAGTCTGTTCTACAAGTATTTTCATGGGAAGTGTTCGAAGGATGTAGCTCGCTTCATTCCTCCCAAAGCGGTGCATGTTTGAAATACACGTCGCGCTGGTGCTTCACATCCGTATGAGGTTCAGCTTGTTACTCCGCGTATAACGCTTTTCTTTTATATGGAAAACATCATCCCTTTGGAATAATTTACCCAGCGCTGTGTTTTCCACCGAGTACAATTTACAGCGATTCAAGAACAACGTGATTCGCTTTTTCCGCACACATGCCGCTCCTGGAGCGCTTTAGGGACTTCCCTGCAGCACGTGTGCTAGACCCACAAAAAAAAAAGAGAAGACGCCTTCCCTTGCACAAAGAGTCCTAATGAGGAACACGGCAAGTTTCACCGCTTCTAAGTAGTTGAATAACGCCAATTTTAAAAACATAACCTTAAATTAAATTTGTAATTCTTATGTGTAAATGTTTTAAAACTTATTTCGTATGACCCTTTTCAGTATTAGTATGTCTCAAGCTTATTTAAAATGTCTGTTATCCCAAATTTGCCAAGCAATCGACAATAATTTATTTTCTATTACTTTCTTACGCTGTGTCGTACAGAACAATGCGCTTTTTTTACTCTAATTGGGTTTTTTCGACGGGACATTTAGAAGTGTTGTTTTGGCTCTCATCATGAAATGACTATACTGCAACATGCATGTCGGTAATACTGTATGAGGAGTTGATTGAAAACTGTTCGCTTTTACTACAACAATGGTACTATATGCTTTGTTGATTTAGACACTTACACTGTACAAGTATGAAATGCAGATTTCAGACAACAGATGGTGCACCAATGCAATTTGTGCTATAAAGATTTGACACTGCGCGCCATTTTGTTGTGTCATCAACAAGTGTCAGACGCGCACAAGTGATAAATTGGAAAAGTGTGTGCATAGTGTTGTGTTGTGTTTAATATGTCGAAATTTATACCGAACAAAGAGCATTCGCGGACAGCATTAATTTTTTGTTTTCATTTGAAGAAAACTGCTGTTGAATCATACCGATTACTTCGAGAAGCTTATGGTGGACATGCTCCATAGCAAGATACGTGTGGTGGTTTCAGAGTTTCAAAAGTGGTGACTTCGATGTTGCAGACAAGGAACGTGGAAAACTGCCAAAAAAATACGAAGATGCGGAATTGCAAGCATTGTTGGACGAAGAGATTCGCAAACACAAAAAACAATTGGACGTTAGTCAACAAGCTGTTTCCAATCGGCTACGAGAGATGGGAAAGATTCAGAACCCGGTAGATGGGTACCACATGAGTTGAACGACAGGCAAATGGAAAAGCGCAAAAACACGTGTGACATTTTGCTCGCTCGGTATAAAAGTAAGTCGTTTTTGCATCGTATAGTTACAGGGGATGAAAAGTAGATTTATTTTGAAAATCTCAAGTGCAAAAAAATCATGGATAGACCCAGGCGCACCATCCACATAGACCGCAAGACCGAATTGCTTTGGCAGAAAGACGATGCTCTGTGTTTGGTGGGACCAGAGGGGCGTGGTCTATTATGAGCTGTTAAAACCTGGGGAAAACGATTAATACTAAACATTACCAACAACAATTGACCGATTTGAACCGTTCGCTGCTTGAAAAAAAGTCCAGAATAACGAAAGAGGCAACACAAAGTCATTTTTCTTCATGACAATGCTCCATCACATACGGCAAAACCAGTTCACGACACGTTGGAAGCACTCAGCTGGAAGTTCTACCCTATGTGGCTTACTCACCAGACTTGACTCCTTTCGATTACCACTTGTTTGCATCGATGGGTCACGCACTTGCTGAGCAGCGCTTTGGTTCGTACGAAGATGTGAAAAAAATGGCTCGATGAATGGTTCGCAGCAAAACGGGAAGATTTTTACTGGCGTGGTATTCACAAATTGCCCGAAAGATGAGAAAAAAACTATAACAAGCAATGGAGCATACTTTAAATAAAGCACTTTTTATCATTCTTCCGAATTTAACGTTTTTTTTTTTTTTTAGAAAAAAAAAATCCGCATTTCATACTTGTACACCTGGTATTTCTCCACGATTTGCCTGCACGAAATTAAAACCATAATTTTTAATTCACAAAATTAAAGTCTACACTTTAATCTATGCTCAATAAATTTTACTAAACAAAAATTCTATACAAATCATAAAATCTGGAAAAGCATAATAGAATAATAGAAAACTAATCGACAAAATTGAAAGATGTCATCACCATTAACAGGACGCCGAGTAAACAATCATTATTCCTTTTAACTATCGTGACGAAGAAAGACTAATGCCGGCTGTCGTCCGACGTTTAATCTAACATATGAAAGGATAAAAATCATACTGGTGTGAAATTAGTTGCTTAATATATTGATCTGAAATTTGGCACTAACAAAGTTGTTTTAAAATACTCAACATTTCCGATAGACTTGGCATCATATCAAAATTAGGATGCTCACTCATTCATGCTTATTTTAGAATCCCTCCATTCTCAAGGTTAATATCTATTAAAAATTGAAAAGTTAAAAAGTAAAATTGTCTAACTTTTACCTTTTAAATATTTTAGCAATGATTTTCAAGAAACAAACAGCTGAAACCATTCCAGTTATTAAATTAATTAATTTCGAATACCTCCATAGCATTTGTACATAACTTTAATTACAATATTTTAAAATTTCTTATAATAAAAATGCTATTGTTTAGATGTATTTTATGTAAAAATTAGACCTGAAAGCATAAAATTCTCCTCCTATATATTTCATATTCTGAGTAAAATAAACTTCTAACTGGATGAATATTTATTAAAATTATACATGAACAATAATATAAAACCTATGAAATAATTTTAATTAGTTTTATAAATAAAATTTAAAGGCAAATGCTTTTTCTCTGTTTGAATTCCCTCCTGAAGTCCTCTTTGTGAAATATCGGTTAGTCGGATCGAAAAGACTTTGTAGAGTTTGTATACGGGTAAAAATTCATGAAACGGAACACCCCTGACCCGACTTTTCGGAAATTCAAAAACAATGATTTATTTTAATACTACATATACATAGGTAGAGAACATTTTTAGTTAATGTTGATTATTATAATTGTTATAAACAATACAAGTTTTAGGTAAGTTTTTTTCAAAAATTCATAACTCGGAAACTGATTTTTTTTAATTTTTAGTCGAGACAAAAATGGCCAGAAACATTACGAATTTAAAAAAAAAAAAATGCATATTGAAAATTTTTTTTTAATGACAACAAAAATCACTTTATTATAAACAAATTGAAATTTAATAACATTCTTAACCACTTATAGACAATAGACAATTTTTGCCTCAATTAGAATTTTCATTAAAGGTCAGTTTAGAGTTGAATTTTTGAGAAAAAAAATGACCCAAAACTTCTTTTGTTTATAACAATTATAATAATCAACAACTGAAAATATCAATCAAAAATCATTGTTTTCAAATTTCCGAAAAGCCGGGTCGGGGGTGTTCCGTTTTACGAATGTTCACCCATACTGAAATTGTTGTTTTTTAAGTTTTTTTTTTCCAAAATCCTTTTAACGAATAAAATATTTTTAGTATTATTTTTATTTACAAATATTTTTTATTTCATTTATGGCAGAAAATTTTATCTACATGTTACATTTTATTATATTTCACTTTTTTAAACATTAAGTCTTGCATGCAACTGGAATAGAATCTTTTTCGATTAATTAGTTAATTTTTTATTTTACCCTTATTCCTCCCGTATTTTTTATTGACCAACCATAAATATTTTAGTACTAATTCATTCCTTTTAGCCATTTTATCAATTTTTTCGATTATTATCGATAATGTAGATATGTAAAATTAATCCGCATTGTGTGTAAAAATGATTGTAATTTTTGTATATAAAGTTTTTTCAATTGAGTTTTCTCAAACAAAATGAAAGAATCATATAGTCTAAGTCTTTGCATTAGCCTTTCCAAAAATAATCCATAATATAATTTACACCAACACCACAACAGTGGCTTAGAAAGAATCACTGGCGTCCTTGCAAATAGGGTACAAAGGTTAGACGGTAACGTACCCAACTTGAAGTCTTAGAGTAGTTATAACTAACTAATTAGGTAGTATTTTGGGCCCGATTGATTTATTATATACTTAAACCAATTAGATATTTGAGGTATAAAGGAAGAAATGGATGTAAAAATTTCTTCGAATTTGTAAACCATGATAAATTATAGGTATGATTGTACTGGATCTAGCAAGATATTGAGTTAATTCGGCTTGCACACGCCTTTTTGTATTAGTGGGCCGGAGTGGAGAGTGGTCGGGGATTCATGGATTAACTGTTCCCAGATTGGTGAGAGGTAAAGCCCACGATTAGGATGTTTACATACTTCAATTGAGTTCCGACTTTTTCTAGGATAGAAAAAGGAATTTGTTAAAATGAACTTTGATTGATCAAAGAGAATCTGCAATCTACAAGCGAAGTTCGTTTCGAAACAGCCAAAATTCTCAAGAACGCTAAGCTAACAGCCACAATCATTTCTAAATCAAAATCCCTCGCATTAAAATCCCTCAAATCGGACCCAAAATTGATCATTTTGATAGTAAATAAGGACAATCCTACAATTGACATGGATTTACTAGGCTATCACAACAAAATTCAAGAAATTCTATCTGAAGGCCCATACTGACCACTAAACAAAGATCCAATACTTTCAAAATTCGGCGCCGCTACGGACTTCTGAAAGTTTACGGACCATTCATCCTTCTTCGCCCAATTCTTGTACATCCAACATTTTTTTCTTGCAAGTACATGGTCTCTGTCTTAAAACCTCTCACCGGCGAAACAGATAGTTTTATCATAAATTTTTCTTATCAATCAAATTTAACCCCAACGATCTTTTATTCAACTTCAATGTCAAATCTTTCTTCCCCGTAATACTATAACTATTATTAGAGATATCCTCCGTGCCCAGCATCTGGCATCAGATTTCCTAAATGTAATTGGGAAATGCCTTTCTGGGATGTATTTTCTATACAGTAGTATGAACAAATATCCAGCACGGCAGTGAGTTCCCCTGTTTCTTTATTTATTACCAACATATTTATGAAACAATTTAAAAAATAAATCATCGACACTTTTCATCTTATACCAAAACTTTGAAAGCGATAAGCTGATGACACTTTCATAATTTGGTCACACGGTCATGAAACTTGTCAAAGTTTTCTCAGTCATCTCAACTCTTCACATCCAAATATCCATTTTACCCTTGATATTGAAAAGGATAATGCTCCCCCTTTCTTAGACGTGTTCATTAATCAAAAGTCAAATATGACTTTAAGCCACTCAGTATATAAAAAGCCCATTCACACTGATAATATCTAAATGTGCTTCGCATCACCATCAACTTCCTTGTCCATAGAGCTATAGCACTCTCTGATCCACAATCTTTTCAATCAGAATTAAAGTACCTTACTTCTGTTCTTCAATCAAATAATTTCCAGTATTAACATAAAAAACGTTCGGTATCTACGAAAACTAGAAGTCAAGTAGATCAGTCTCTTGGGATAGTAGTTCTTCCATATATTAAAAGTGTCACGGATCGGATTTCGAAAATTCTACGGAAACATAAAATGCTAACATGATTTTCTGCATGCCCTAGACTCTCACAACGTCTTAGGTCTGTTAAAGACAAGATTATCCTCGATCATCCAGGAGTGTATGTACAGTATCCCATGGAACTGTGGTAAAACCTATGTCGGCGAAACGAACAGAAAAATATGTACTAGAATTAATGGACATCAAAAGGTAATACACCTTTGTAACATTTTTACTTCAGCGCTTGTAGGATACCAGCAAGAAACAGGATACCAGATTCCTTTGGACCAACCAAAGATCCTTGCAACAAAATCTTTTTTCTATCCTAGTTCTCAGAACAAACTCTGAAGAAGCTGGCAGGATGATCAACGAAACATCAGTATCACTTTGTCAATCGAAACAGGGGAAATACAGGCGAATTATACCTGACAGCTCTGCACCCTATGGAAGTTTCCTACCAAAAAAAAAATGATAAAATATTTCGATGATAACTTTTTGACTTTATTTTTTTTAAATCCAAATATCTGCCTTTTCCAAATAATGGAGTAAAATCTCACAAAGAAATAATCCTCCTTTTGATCTTTAGAGAAAATAAAACTAGAACCTTATAAAGCCCCTATGTGGCAGAACTGTTGAAAAGCACTAAAAAAGCAGAATACGTGTCAATAGATTGTCGCCTAAAATGGACTGGCTACACCCAAAATATGGCTTTTGTGCATTTTTAAATCAATCAAGAAAGTTATTTCCCCAAATAGTCTTTGTACCATTTATTGTGCACTCTCTTGGCTTATGGTATACTAAGATCGGGCTCAACTTATAACAGCACTTTAAAGGCGCTGTAAACTGCACAGTTATTTTGTACCTCAATATATTTTTCTTTTTTTAAGATACTTTCTGGACATCGCATTGCTTTAAGTGTTAGCAGTATTTATTATAAGGATTTTTTATATATACTTCAATAAAAAATAAAGCTCTAAATGATGTGTGTGCAATTATCGAACGAGATTCAGGCAGAATACATTAATTTTCTCCAATACTCGTGCAAATAGGTAAACATATCTTTTTATGTGTAGGTCAAGAAGTTTTTATTTAATCTCCCTAAAACTTAAAAATAAAAGGCACGATTAAGAGGTTACATACACCTCAAATTTTTAAAAATTCGATTTTTTTACGAATTTTTATTTTTATCTTATATTAAATAACAGCAAGATGCTAGAGGAAGAAGGCACACAGTACGAAGCTGGAATGGGAGACTAGCCGTAAGTTCACTTTTTATCTACCCGAAACTTTAAACGCGTTTTTCTCGAAACTATGTTTTCAGACACTGTCTGCAATATTACTCAGTCAATTTTTATTATTTTTTAACTTTATTTTTTAATCTTAATAATTACTTTTTGTACAAAATGTTGAGAGGTTTTTTAATTTTTCAATTTTTTATAAATAATTAAACAATAATATTTTGATCGAAAATTGCATACCAAAGTTTGAAACACCGTAAATTCTTTATTTTTTGAAAAAAAAAACATTTTGACAATTCTTAACTACTACATTATTTTACCAGATTGATTTCTATTTTAGCAGATTGGATTATTTCTTGTGAAGTTATCCTGCAGACAAAGAGGTGCCATAGCTTTCGTCAGTGGTCCATTTAAACCGATAAAAAATAATCATTTAAAATATAAAAAAAAAATTCTTATAATATAAAGTAAAATGAAAATATGTAATCGCCATTCTTTTGTATTATTCACTTATTAACCTTTAAAATATTTCTTTAATATATACATACTTTTAGCGCTCAGGTGTATGTAACGACAACAATTAATAGAATTGAAAAGGAGATTGCCAGAATGGCTCATTAACAAACCATCTAATATATAATAAAATTAAAATTTTCTGCTTTTTTTACTAAAAGCTGCTACTTGCAGGCTAAATAGGTAGAGTTTTTTGGCAACAAATGAATACAGTAATTACGTTAATCTTTTAGTTACATTTTTTCCATTAAAATAAATAATAATTTGATATATGCTTTTCATTTCAAGTCGATATACTATATTCTAGTGATCCTAAAATCCTCTTCAAACAGATCTTGCAAAGATACAAAATTTCATGCAGTAATTTTCAGTGCTTTGCAAGGTCAATAGCTTTGCAAACCACAGTAACCCTTACCCACGTACTAAGTAAAACGTAGGCTGAAAAGTGTTTGCCACATAGGTGTCGCGCTTTTCAAAAAATCCATATGATTTTTAGGAAGTACCAAACTTCAAAAATAAAAATCGAATTTCGTGTATTGATTAAACACTGATTTTTGATGGGAAAAATACTGTTCAAGCAAAGCAATAGCTTGGTAAGTGTTATGGGGCTCTAACCCTGGAAAACCACTCATCATTTACTGGTATGCTCAATTTAAACGCGGTCGTACAGATACAAATAACGCTGAACGCTGTAGACGCCCAAATGAGATGGTTACACCGGAAAACATCAAAAAACTCCACAAAATTGTTTTGGGTGACCGTAAAGTAATATTGTGTAAGATAGGTGATACCCTAAAGATATCAAAAGAACATTGTAACGTGCCCCACGTTTTACGCCCCGTTTTAATTTCTGATAATGAATTGAGTGAATCCTGATTTTAAAAGAACTAAAGAAATTAAACATACACTAGCTCAGTTTTTCTTGGTAGAGTTATATGGGTAAGAGATAATTGTTGTACGTCTTTTTGGAATTAGTTTCTCGTTGTTAAAAAAAATTTCGGTTGTACTAAATTTTTGGGCACCATTCATTTTAAAATAAAAAGGATCTACTTTCAGCTAAAAAAAATAAAAAAATACTGAAGTGTTATGCAGTTGTTAATAAAAAGAATTTTTCTGGTACAACCCTTTTATCCTGAAAAGTAAGATAGGTATTCAGTGAGACACTAGCTTTAATCAACAAAAAAGGTTTATTAATGATTTAAATTAAAAATTCTAACTCTTGCAGTTTAGTAAATACAAAAACTCTAGCCTTAAAGGTAGTTATTACTAAATAGAGTTCTGACATCAGACATTTTACTTTTAAAATTTTGCTACACCCGATATTGAAAGTTCGTGACGTTCACTTCACGATTTATCAGTTCAATTCGATTCTAAATCACTTATATGCGGGAAATAGGTTTACTGATGTATATTTTGGTGACTTACGGTTTTCCTACGGGCTTCTAGGCCTTAAATTGAACACTTAAAACCGCTTTCACACAATCCATCACTAATTTATCGGAACTGCTTCATGACGAGAAGAGCCTACAACGGCCACTTCATGTTAAAAAAACAAAGCCCACTACGGCTTAATGATTTAAACTCGTACTCGACTTGGCTCTCAATAAAATTTTCAGAAGCCTCTACTGCGGCTGGATGAACAAAGCCTGGCTGCGGCTTGATCGGTGAAAAAGCCAACTACGGCTACTGATTGCAGAACAGCCTTCTGCCGCTACATGTTGGAAATAACTTCGGCGGCGGCTTCATGGGGAAAAGCCTTCTCGGCGGCTAGATGTAAAAAGCCTCTTGGCGGCTCGGTGGAAAAAAGCCTCGATCTGCGTTCTCCGGACCCTTAAATAATCCGTGAGAACTACGTCTCTAAAATGGCTACGCCGGATACAAACATTTGACCAATCACGACGTACCACGAATTCGATAGATTCGGTCAGAAACCCGCACTGCACACTGTACCATGAGCTGCTAGACATTCCAGTGTAATACACTGCTCGATACAAAAATGAAAAGAAGTACACTATAAAGCCAAAAATCAGTAACATTTCATACTCTTAAAATCTAGGAAAAAATGAATGTTACAACATGTTGGTAATGTTTTGCATGAACATTTGGGAATGAGAAAGCTCTGTTCGAAATGGGTACCGCGTTTGCTCACAGTGGACCAAAAACCACAAAGTGTTGATGATTCTGAGCGCTGTTTGGACCTGTTTAAGCGCAATAAAAAGGATTTTTTCATGCAATATGTGACAATGGATGAAACATGGATCCACTACTACACACCGGAATCAAATCGGCAGTCAGCTGAGTGGACAGCAGCCGGTGAAAGCCGCCCGACACAACAGTCGGCTGGGACGGTTTTGGCCTCTGTATTTTGGAAGGCACATAATAATTTTCATCGACTATGTTGAGAAGGAAAAAACCATCCATACCGAATATTACATAAAGTTATTGGTGCGTTTGAATGTAGAAATCGCAAAGAAACAGCCCCAAATGAACAAGAAAAAAGTGCTCTTTTATTAAGGAAATGCACCGTGTTAGAAGTCAATGGTTACGATGGCAAAATTGCTTGAATTGAAGTTCAAATTGCTTCCTCATCCACCGTATTCTCCAGATTTGTCCCCCAGCGACTATTATATATTCACACACGTCAAAAAATGCTTGCGGGAAAGAGATTTGGCGTCAATGAAGAAGTTATCGCCGAAACTGCGGCCTATTCTGAAGGCAAAGACAAATCCTTTTACAAGAAAAGTATAGAAATGTTAGAAAAGCGTTGGGCCGATTGAAGGAGACTATGTTGATGAATAAAGTCAAATTTTGCAAAAAAATGTGTTTTAAGTAGCTAGACCAAACATTTTTCAGCCTACATACAGGGGTTTCCGCATGAGGTACTACTTGCAGATAACGGCTGCTCGTTATTAAAGATTCGTCGTGGTTACTTGCTCCTGACGACTCTATTCAAAATTATGAATAATGATATAGATTCTCCCGCTATTCTGTCAAGAATAAATTTTAGTGTGCCGCGTATAACTAGCAGACAATATAACACTTTTTATCTACCTGTTCCAAGAACAAATATATTAAAATTTTCCCCACTTTTTTCAATGTGTAGTATGTATAATCAAGAAATAAGCATCGACTTTTTCAACACATCTATGTTAACGATAGGTAAAATATTGCAACACTGAGGGGCTGTGGCATCTTTCTTTTCTTATTGTTTTAATATTTAATTGTTTTTATTATTATTATTATTGTGATTGGAATTTGTATCTGCTTAATACTCTATTATTGTATTACATTTCTATGTATAGTGGCTCTTATCTGTATCTCCGGCCTTGTAGTTGGGTCTTGTAACCTGTAAGGCATGTATGATAAATAAATAAATAAATAAATAAATAAATAAATAATAAAATTTGTTATATTTTTGTTAAAATAACGCCAGGTTGGTAGTTATAAGTAAGTAAATTATTATTCATGGCTCTCGTATTTCCTCGAGAGCTTTATTTACGAATGACCCCTGATGGGTTTCTTTTTAATGTCTTTACATCGCTGCGTACTTAGGCTCAATACGGTCCCCTGCTTCCATCTTTATATTGACAGCTAAAATGAACCGAGAATACAATCTACAGCTTTGCTAATGACAGTACGCTTTTTTCTTCATCTTTATGAATTCTCGAACATCAGCCACCCATGCAAATATTCGCAGACAACAGGAATATAATAATAATAATAATCGAAGGGGGGGGTCCCACCTCCCACTCCACCTCCGGTCCTTTAAGAGTACCCCGGAGGTGCCCCCGCGAAAAGGTACATTGTTCGAAAAAACGATAAAATTTATTCCCTTCGATTATTCATATTCTTTTACCTTAATATTACTAAGGACTATTTATTTAATCGAGAGATGCCCACCCTTATGTTGGGTTAATAACCCGGGGATACCGCAGACAACAGGAAGTTGTTCAACATAACAGAGTTCTGAAAGAAATTATCTCTTAAGGTGAGAGTAAGTAAAATTTAATGCTACAAAAAAATCAGGCGGCAATCTAAGCATCATCACTCAACTTGCTGGAGGTTAACTTGGGAACTAATATATTTTGTACTTCTCAAAACCTGGGAATATTATTCCTTACTAGAACGTTTTACACTCTACAATGGCTTACCGTATAAAGCTTAAACGACAAACGATGAAATACTGCTCCTATGTTTGTGGATCTGCTCCCAAACATATGCTCCGTTTATTTGGTATTATTCAGAAGAGACCCGGAAGTCACCAGTAACCTAGATTCCTTGAAACATAGATGAACGGTTGGCGACTTGAGCTTATTTTCTAAGTATTTTAATGGAAAGTGTTCGATGGTGGTAGCCCGCTTAATTCCTTCGAGAATGGTGCATGCTAGGAATATACATCGCCCTAATACATTACATGCTTATGAGGCTCAGTCTCTACACCCTTTTTAAATTGTTCTTTTATATGGAATCTCCTCTCGTTGGAATGATTTATCCAGGACTGTGTTTTTCACCTAATACAACTTGTCGCGATTTAAGACCAACGTGGATCGCTTTTTCCGCAAACATGGCGTTCTTGTACCTTTTGAGGGATTTTCTTATAGCTGTATGCTATACCCATAAAAAACAATAATAATAATAATGGGGTAATAATAATAATATGGTGATGATCATGAGACAAACCAGAAAAGAATACAAAAACCTTCACACCAGTTACATCGACTATAAAAAAAGCCTTCGACCCCGTACCCCACAGCTAGTTAATCAAAGCCCTAGAAATCTGCTGAATCGACCAAAACCTCAGGCAATTTCTCGTGTAAACTATGAAAACATGGAAAACCAAAATCCACCTAAAAACACAAACCTCACGCATCCAACCAGAAGAGTTTTACATCGGACGGGATATATTTCAGGGAGACTCGCTCAACGCTCTGTGGTTTTGCCTCTGTCTTAATTCACTCTCAAATACACTAAACAGAACAAACCATGGCTTATGCATCACGCACCAAAAAGTGAACTAGCATAAAATAAATCACCTCCTATATATGGATGACATTAAACTCTACGCTGCCACAGAAACACAGCTGAAAGAAACTCCTCAAAATCATAAAAACACACACGCTTAGATATCAATATGGAATTTGGTATAAGTAAATGTAAAGGGCTCCACATCAACAAAGGCCAATGGAAAGGCCACCATGATACAGAAACCATCAACAATGATACACTAGATAAAAAAATATACACATATCTAAGCTTCTATCAAAGCACCAAACTCAATACTCACATCAAAATAGAGCTCAGAACCGGATTCAAGAACAAACTCATGAAACTTATACAAACAAAACTCAATTCCAAAAATCTCACTAAAGCCATCAACACGTTCGCTATACCAATATTCATTTGGTATCATTAAATGATCACACACAGATAGTGAAAACATTCACATCCTTATACGTTCTCAATTTACCAAATATAGGAAATTACACCCCAACGCATGCAAAGAAAGACTTACAATCGAGAGGAAGGAAGGAGGAGGAGGAATCATAGATATAAGATCACTACACACAAAAGAAGTACAAGCACTTAGGAAATTCTTTTACGCCAAGCAAACCAGCCTCCACACAACAACAGTGAAAGCAGACAAAAACCACACACCTCTCGATTCATCGCGGGCAGACCACCCAGCAGGCACATACATTCACACCCAATTATAACAGAAAAAGATTAGAACGTGATCAGAAAAAACACTCCACGGAAAACAAAGATATCACGTAAAACAGAACACAAAACAATCATACATGGGCTGCTATTCCCTGAAACAAAAGACTTCTTATTTGTCATCCAGGATAGAGTCATATTAACCAGAAACTACTAAAAGCATATCATCAAATACCCAACTATTACAGAAGACAGATGCAGGAAATGCCACCAGCATAAATAAACAATCGAACACATAACAAGCGGATGTAAAATATTAGCCGGAACGAAATACACTATCAGACATCGCTTAGCAGCAAAAATAGTTCACCAAACACTAGCCAGAATATACAAACTCATAGAAAACACAGATCCCTAATACAAATAATTCCAACGTCCATACTTGAAAATAAAGATTACAAGCTCTACTGGGACATCAATATACCATACATACAGATAAAACAGTCCCCGCCAATAGACCCGATATTACTTTTCAATACAAAAAAAGAAAAGTCACCTATCTAATTGACATAGCTGTCCCCAATGATACAAACATTGAAATGAAACATACAGAAAAAATCTCCAAATACACAGACCTGGCAAGAGAAATAAAAAGGCTATGGAAACAAAAAAGTTATCACTGTCCCCCTCGTCATAAGAGCCACAAGCCTTACACCAATAACATTCATACCACACTTAATGCAATTAGGACCCAACACAAATCTACACAAAAACACTCAGAAGTCGGTGATTTTGAAAATATGTAACATTGTCAGGTCATTGCTTAATACACAATGGTAATAGCGTTTCTGCTGACTTGGCTTAAGCCCGTCAGACAAACATTTAACCACATTGACCAAATCTGAGAAAGAAGAACAAGAATTATAATAATGATAATTATTACAAATAAAAATAAAATTATAGATCAACCAGAAAGCTGGCGAAGATGCTGCATATGTTATGAGGATTATACCATTTTATAAACTGTAGTAACTTACTCATGTTTTAGGAATTCGTTTAAAATAACATTTATTGGTTTTGGTATCAACATTTTACTCAAATAATTTTATTTCCTTAACAGACACAATAAATCAATTTCCTGCTTTTCTTTTTATACATGTATCTTGGGTGCTAAGATATTTACGGCGATAAGTGAATTTTATTTATTTACGAGCTCGGGCTACTCTATTTATCCTTTCAAAACGAAATTCACCAAAGGAAAAGATTCATGTACAAACAGTTCAGTGGGCATCAGACGTCGGCTCGTATCGATCTTTTATATAGAGATGAAAAAAAAAGGGGAACAAAAGCCAACCGGTAAAGCCAGTGTCATATAAAGTATCTACCAAGTTATAAATTTTTTAAATGTTATTTCGATATTTCTGACAATCGTAATTCGATTGTTTTTTAAGCGCTTATATTAATGACTGTTAAGTTTTCGCATGCAGGGAAAAATAATACGAGGGTTGTATGATAAGTACCTGGTCTCGGTTAGAGATTTGTCGTAAACACAACCTTTCAGAAGAATCCTGTCAAATTTTGAAGTCGCTGTATAACTTCGTTTGTGAGTGGCAGTCATCTAAATAGAACAACTTTTGTTATTTTACAACAATGGAAAAAACTGAATATCGAGCAGTGATAAAATATTTGTTTTTTAAAAAAGAAATGATAATATAAAAGCGGAACTCAGCAAAGTATATAAGGACTCTCGATATAGTGACAAATTACACAGGCCAACGATGAAAAAACTTTTTTAATAATTTTAGCTGATTCCTATGCTTTTTGGTGTGCTGAGTCCAAAAATAATAATAAAAAAGTCGTATCATCCACCAATTTTTCACATTTTATTAAGTTGGCAATAAAATCAGAACTTTATATGGTTGGCAGTAAAATCAAATATTATTAGGTTGGCAGTTCCGATAAATGTCACAGCTGTGTTTAACCCACGTGCTTTAATTCACACTCAAAGTATGGCCAATCGTGGTTGTAAAAACTCTCCCAACACTTTTTGTTATATATGTGGTGAGTTTGTAGTTAAAAAACATCAAAGAAACATTACTGACTTTGTAAAAAAAGTATACTTTGCATATTTTGGTGTAGAAATCAGTAATCAAGAAAAATGGTGTGCTCCTCACAAAGTATGTTATGTTTGTGTCGAGGATCTTAGGAAATGGTATAAGAAAGAAAAGAAAGCTTTTAGATTTGCAGTACCCATGGTATGGAGAGAGCAAGAAAAATCATTCAAATGATTATTAATTTTGCAGCGTTGATGTTTCTAGATATAGCTCCAAAAATAAGAAAATAATTGTCTATCCTAACTTTACTTCAGCTAACCGGCTGGTAGGACATGGACCGGGACTTTCTGTCCCTCAGTCTATTGATGACGTTTACAGTCCAGTCCCGAATTTAATGAAAGTCGACCGGATGATGATGAGTTTCAATATTCTCTAGAAAATTTAAAGCCACAGTTGTTTACACAAAACTGAGTTAAATGATTTAGTAAGAGATTTGGGTTTGACTAAGGAAAAAGCGGAATTGCTTAGTTCTAGGCTGAAAGAAAATTGGAATCTGGAACATCTACTTACCATTATAGAAGACGAGATCAACAGTTTGCTCAGTTTTTCAAGCAGGAAGAGGATTTGGTTTACTGCCATGATATTGGTAGTCTAATGAACGAATTTGGCATTGAGACAAGAAGGAAGATTGGAGGCTTTTTATAGACTCATCAAAAAACTAGTTTAAAAGGTGTTATGTTACACAACGGAAATACTTATGCTTCAGTGCCTGTTACTTATTCAGTCCATATGAAGGAAACTTACGAAAAACTCAACATGATTTTACAGAAAATTAACTATCCATCTTACGATTGGATGCTATATGGAGATTTAAAAGTTGTCCCCATGATCCTTGATCAACAAAAAGGATTTACAAAGTTTCCATGTTTTATATGTGAGTGGGACAGCAGAGCAAGTGATCAACATTGGTCCAAAAAAACAATGACCCGTAAGAAAAATTTTAACACCTGGCGAGAAGAACATTTTGCATAAAACTTTAGTAGACCCAAAAAAGATTCTTCTACCACCATTACACATCAAGTTAGGCTTAATGAAACAATTTGTGAAAGCCTTGCCTAAAGATGGTGAATGTTTTAAATATTTGTGTAAAAGATTTCCTCATTTATCAGAAGCCAAACTGAAAGAAGGGGTTTTCGTTGGGCCTGATATTCGTAAAATGATGTTCGGTTTCAACTTTGAAGCAAGGATAATTACAAAGGAAAAAGAGGCTTGGATATCATTTAAAGAAGTTGTGACTAAGTTTTTGGACAATGTGAAAGGCCCTAACTATGAACTTGTTGTAGCTAATATGATAGATAAATTCAAAAATCTGGGTTGTCTAATGAGCCTTAAAGTCCATTCCTTGCATAATCATCTTGACTTTTTTTCTAAAAATTTAGGGGATGTGAGTGAAGAGCGGAGGGAACGGTTCCATCAGGACATAAAGAGATGGAGAAAGGGCACCAGGGACGGTGGAATATCAACATGATGGGTGATTACTGTTGGCCACTTCATACAGAACAACAAAATGCATCACATCGGAGAAAAAGCTATACAAGAAACTTCACTGAGAAAAGAGAAAGGAAATACAAAAAAAGAAGCACCTAAAATATTCGCATTGAAGTGAAATATCTTATCGTGAGTGAAAATTGTAGCCTAATCAAATAAAAATACGGTTCAAGTTTTTATTTTTTATGTAACAAAAATGAAATTTAATCGATGTCATATTGTGGGAGAACTGTGGGCCACACAAAAAAACTGATACCAGGTACGGTTTCAGCACCCAAATATATATATATATATATATATATATATATATATATATATATATATATATATATATATATATATATATATAATATATATATATATACATACATATATATATATATATATATATATATATATATATATATATATATATATATATATATATATATATATATATATATATATATATATATATATATATATATATATATATATATATATATATATATATATATATATTTATATATTATATATATACATATATATATATATATATATATATATATATATATATATATATATATATATATATATATATATATATATATATATATATATATATATATATATATATATATATATATATATATATATATATATATATATATATATATATATATATATATATATAGCTTCGAGAGAGAAGGAGTACTATTGCTACTAAAATCAGTTGTTTTATCAAAAATAGCCTCTATAAAAGTTGAATAGTAACGACCTTTGATATTTTGCGAACATGAATAAATTGTCTGTGTCGCTGGTGCTTAATAGATCAGTAAACTCATCTACTCTAACCATCTTTTACTTTCAGTCTTATTTAATGAATAAAAATAAGACGTTTGTCAATTGTCCAACTTCACTTTATGACCTATTACCCAATCCGTAGTTAGCCAAATATTAAAACGATTTAGACAATCAGGTCATATTAAGGATCGTTCTAAATCTGGACTTCCAAAATTTAAAAGAAGCGTTGATAAAAAGTTAGATGTTTTATTGGAAATTACAGAAAATCCCCATACAGCCACTCGTCAGCTTTGTCTAGACCACAACATAAGTAAAGTTACTTCAAGTTGTATACTGAATGAAGAAAAATTGCATCTATACAAACCTACTATTGCAAGAATTATTTGAAGATGACTACGATAGACGCGTTGAATTTTGCGAGGTCATGATGGAACGAATCAATAATGAACTTACCCTAATTCATAATTTTGTTTTTTCTGACTAGGCCACATTTTGTCTTAAGAGAAGAATTAACAGGCATAACTGCCAGTACTAGTCTACTGAGAATCCCCACCGGATAATCTACAGTCATTCTCAAATACCACAAAAGATAAACATGTGGGCAGGGATTTGTGAACGTCATATCATTGGTCCCTTTTTTATCCATGGAAATCTTACAGCACAGCGGTATTTACAGTTACTCCAAGAGCAAATTATTCCAACTTGTGCAGGTCTTTTTCCCGATGAAAATAATTTGGATACCCCTAACAGGAATCTGTGGTATCAATAGGATGGAGCACCTCGTCACTATTAAATCAATGTTCGTGAAAAAAAATCAAGATGGCGTAAGTTCTTTGAACTGACAGTTCAAAACATTTTATTGTCAAAGTCAGCATGTGCGCCGTATAAACAGCCTATAACTTTTATTTAAACATTTTTTGAATACACTGATTAATAAATGCTGTGGAATCATTATTCCATACATATGGACCACCCTGTATACAGGTTATAGAATTACATCTACTAAATTGTTATAAACTGGATTGATCTGACGTTTAGAATATTTAATTGGATTTGATTTTACTTATCACTTCGCTACAGTTTATTACAGTTTACTCTAGCTTTCTCTGACTTGAAGAAAATGTAATAATGTTTAAATTTATTTATCAGTTTGCTGCAGTTTACCTTAGAGGCTTTTATCGTAAAATAACAGTATTAGAAATTCAAAAGGTAGTTTCGAGACTTAACAACAGGTGCAATGTCTGTGAAGCTTAACTTGATGATTCAATTTTCAAATAAAATATTAGAGAGTAGAGTAATTTTCTATGAAATTTATAAAACAGGCGAACCTAGATAAGCGAGAATTCAAGGAACCGGAATTTTTTTCTCGCTCATATAGGTTTCTCACTTATCCGATTCATCACTTACAAAGATTCAGAAGTGACTCCTCTTACTCATTGAGGTATAAAAAACGGGATGAGGAATGTACGGGTACTCCAGAAATAATTTAATATGTACAATCTGTCAAGTAAGAACTTGTCCTCGATAAGTCATTTTTGGTAGATGGGATTCTAGCAATTTAATAAAAAATCGATAAAGGGAACTTCTGTCTAGGACGCATTTTAGTAAAAGTATCAGTCGATTCCTAACGTTCGTGAAATCACGTAAAATCCGAAATGAATCATTTGTTTGTGCGTCGGTTCGAGGCAATCTTTTTTTGTTCCCATCCAAAGGGGCCTAAAATGACACATTCTGTTTCCGCTAGATAGGTTAAAAGTCGGTATCGTTTATGAAGAAATGAGTAATTTATTTTAACAAAACAAAAAAATGTCGACGACTCGCTAAAACGTGGCTTTGTAGCCAATGTCACTACGACAGTCGAAAAACGAATCGTGTCTTTGTTTTCTTGGGACCCGAAATTGACGCTCAAGGAGCAGCAAAATGAAGAAAATCAGGTTTCAATTTATCCCATGAGAGCATTCGACAATATCTTTATGGTCATGATGTGAAATTCCAAAGCATGTTGTAGAAATCTTTGCTGGGTGAAAATTACATCGCGAAGCGGTGCGCTTGGGCCCACGTTAAGATACTAGAATGACCCTCACAATCGCCGGACGCCAACCCCATTGAAAATGTCTGGTTCCTTGAAAAGAGAAAGCTCAAAGGAAAGACTCTGAGGACTTTGAGTCGACAGCTTGCCTCGAAGATGCCAGGCGATTTTTGACGCAGGAGGCGATTGGATAACTAAGATAATTGAACCATTGTTACCACCATAGAGATATTAGAATAGAGGAGAAAAATATATAGCCTGCTGTAAGTGAAAGCGTATAGTCGTTAAAAAGAGAAAGAAATAATATGAGTCATTCTGTCTCTCTTACTCTGCGCACACCCACAACACTCTCGCACGGGTACGCACGCCCACAACACTAAGTTAGAGTGCGTACCCTTGCGAGAGTGTTGTGGGCGTACGCTGAGTAAGAGAGACAGAATAACTAATATTATTTATTTCTCTTTCTACGAGCACCACGCTTCTCGCGAGAACTTACCTCTTTATTTTAATATCTCTATGCTTAGCACACCATGCACAATGATGATGGCAAAAAATGTTCTCGAATCACATTTTTTTCAAAAATACAAGCAGTTACGTTCTTACTTGACAGACTGAATTTACATATTTATCTAAAAGCTTTAATATGTTACAATGTATATTTATTTACTTAAAGAAACCCTTTAGTTTCTCTTGTGTTTCTGTTTTGGTATTTTGAACCTGCATTTCAAGTTCATAAATCAAAAATTTACTGATCAATATCGGCCGACAATTCTAGCGGATTTAAAGCCTCTTGCTTCTTTAGAATGGGCTTTTTTATGTCCAAATTCCCGTTCGACGGATCGTCTTCACTGCCATTTCTATCCATAGATGTGCTTACATAATCTGGAACCATATCGTCATTTGTGTGTTCTTTGGCAACCGGTACCTCGTCCTCAACTTTCACAAAGTCTTCGAAGGTTTGCGTTGACATGTTTATTTTGTCAGACACAACTTGGGCCTAATCCTCAATACTAGGCTCAAATTCAATATTATTTTCATTTTTCTCTGGCATGAAATATTGGTTTACCGCGCCATTCGAAAATCTAGCTTTCTTGAAGCAATTTTTAATAAGCACGGCGTTTACTGTATACCACGCTCTCCTTACGAATTTCATGACTAGAAAAATGTTTATCTCGGGACAACTATTCTGATCCCGACACTCAAGAATAAGTTTTTTTTTTTATGGATCTAGCACACGTGCTACAGGGAAGTCCCTAAAGCGCTCCAGGAGCGGCATGTGTGTGAGGAAAAAGCGTTGTTACACGAAATAACAAGCTGAACCTTATACGGATGTGAAGTATTAGCTCGACGTGTATTTCTAACATGCACCGCTCTGGGAGAAATTAAGCTGGCTACATCCTTCGAACACTTTCCATGAAAATACTTGTAGAACAGACTCAAAGCGCCAACCGTTCTTCGAAGTTCCAGCAAATCAAAGCCGCCGGTCAGTTCCGGGTTTCCAATCAGACGAACAGCTCTTCTCTGAACAGAATTCAACAAATGCAGTGCGTGTTTGGGAGCGGAGCCCCAAACATGGGAGCAGTATTCCATAGTTGAGCTTTGTAAAGAATTAACAGTTGTTGTGGAGTGTAAAGCTTTCTGGTTCGAAATAATATTCCCAACTTTTGAGAAGCTCTCCTTGCTATGCCTGCAACATGTTCATGCCAGGACATATTTGCTCCCAAATTAACGCCCAACAAATTGAGTGACGCTGCTAGGGGAATGAAGTGCCCCTATATGTTAATTTTTTTAGAAAAAACGGCCGCCTGGGTTTTTGTAGCGTTAAATTCCACTTGGTTACTATCACCCCAAGATAGAATTTCCTCCAGGTCTTTGTTAAGTTGAACGACCTCCTGCTGTCTGCGGCTATTCGCCTGAGTAGCCGATGTCCGAGCGTTCAAAACGAATGAAGAGATAAACGTACTGTCATCTGCAAAGCTGTAGATTGGATTTCCGGTATTTTCCAGCAGATCGTTAATTTAAATGAGAAAGAGAGTAGGAGACAGTATGGAGCCTTGGAGCACACCGGCGAGGATAGTGAAGGTGTTAGAAAGAAGTCCGCCACTCGTAAAGAATGCTCTCTGAGGAACATGAGAGCCACAAATAGAACTTTTCAGACTACGTCTCTGCGATAATAATGTTTAAAAACGTGTATGATCCAATGGTTGTACCTTGTTGGTGATAATGGCTCACAATTACTTACCATTACATTTGTAAGTGATGGTTAATCCATATAGATAAAGCCGTTGTCAATAAAAAGAATGATTTTTCTTCTTATATTCTTCATTTCCATATTCACTTTTTTCAGCCATCCCTTAAATATATCCCTCGTCATTCAAGCCTTCGTCTTACTGTCGTAGTTAACAAGTAGAGAAAGAGAGAGCAGAGTATATCGAGGTCGCTTGGATTTATTGACGATGAAAAGAGGAAGTTTATCCGTACTAGTCATGTTTGGGCATTGAAGAATAGTAAAGCGCATCTCACTTTGTTTTCCTCTATGGCATTCTTCTACTTTAAATGTAAATTTTTTATCCGGAAGACACTTGAAAAACACACCGGTCTCGTCCGCGTCCTAAGTGTCATCGAGATCATATCCTTCTAAGAAACTTGGCAGATCTTCGGTCCACTGATTACACACATCTTGATCAACAGATTTGCTTTCCCCGGCCGCTTTCTTAAAAGTTATGTCATGTCACTTTTTAAAACCTTTCAACCAGCCATTGTTCAATGAAAAGGTTTATATTTCTAGTTGTGTGGCGAAGTTTTTAACTTTTTCTTTCAAGAATGGTCCATGGGAATATTTTTATCAGCTTGTTTAATCCATTCCACAAGGCACTTTTCAACATTAGGATAATCCTTAAGGTTTGTCGCTCACAGACGTGTATGGTCAAGCACTCGCGCTCATACGAGTCCAGACGAGAAAAACTACTCTCTTATAAACAGGTTTCTACACTCTCACTAACAGAGGAATTTGATACTGAAAATGACGGGGCCCGCGAATTATTCTCCGTTATAGAGGTTTTCTCACTTGTCCAGGTTCGACTTTTTGAAAGTCTTAGTATTTGAAAATCAAGATGATGTAAATACTCCTTTCGTCAATTATGACAGTATGATATATATACATACATATTTATTTATATGTAATGAATTTGTAAATAAATCATAACTACTTTATCTTGTTTATCACAAATGGGATGTTTTCGAAAGTGTAACATATCCTGTTGTTTCGGTTCTAGTCAGAGGTTAAAGAATAAAGCATGCAACACAATTTGTATATATTGCACTGTAATATGCAATTTTATAGCTACATTTATTATATAATGGTTATATTTGAAGTTAAAACTCCAAACTGATTGCTTTTTCTTGTATGAAACCTACAGTATATTTTTACTAGTTGAATATTATTGTATCTTTAATTATTTAAATATTTTACCTTTCTTGCACCAAACATTTGCACAATTTATTTGCTTTTTCTTTAAATAATAGTACATCCTACCTACTTTATTTAAGTATTATGAGTCTACAGAATATTATTTCCTGAAACTGAGAGACTGACAACACAGGCCAACAAAAAAAAATATTAGTAAAAACTTTTGAAACCAATACATCTAAGTGTTATGTATTTTTAGGTGCTGAAACAGTATCTGGTATCAGTTTTTTTTTATCACCCACAGTTCTATCACAATATGACATCGATTAAATTTCAAAATAGGGAAAATTTTATACATAAAAAATAAAAACTGAAACCGTACTTTTATTTGATTAGGCTACAATTTTGATCTCTTGTTCTATAATGATAAATAGATGTTTCCAGAAAACATTGAAACTCATCATCATCCAGTCGACTTTCATTAAGTTCGGGACTGGACTGTAAAATGTCATCAATAAACTGAGGTGGCTCAGGGACAGGAAGTCCCGGTCCATTAGCTGAAGTAAAGTTAGGATAGGATATTTTTAGAGTTATATCCAGAAACATCAACACTGCAAAAATAACAATCATTTGAATGATTTTCTTGCTCTTTCCATACCATGGTTATTGCAAATCTAAAACCTTTCTTTTCTTTCTTATACCATTTCCTAAGATCCTCGACACAAATATAACATACATTGTGAGGACCGAACATTTTTCTTGATTACCGATTTCTACACCAAAATACGCAAAATATACTTTTTTTACAAAGTCAGTAATGTTTCTTTGATGATTTTTAACTACAAACTCACCACATATATAACAAAAAGTGTTGGGAGAGTTTTTACAACCACGATTAGCCATACTTTGAGTGTAAGTAAAGCACATGGGTTAAACACTGCAATGCGAGGTTATACTAACTGGAAGAAAACAAACAGCTGTGATATTTATCGGAACTGCCAACCTAATAACATTTGATTTTACTGCTAACCTAATAAAATTCTGATTTTATTGCTAACCTAATAACATTCAAATGATAAAAAATAAACTTTTATTATTTTGAATATTAAAATGTGAAAAATTGGTAGGTGATACGACTCTATTATTATTATTTTCGGACTCAGCACATCAAAAAACATAAGAATCAGGTAAAATAATTGAAAAAGTTTTTTCATCGTTGGCCTGTGTAATCGATATAAAAAAAATGTTTTTACGATATTTCCTTTGTATTTTAATGCCTCTAGGTACAATTTCAATAAATAAAAATAAATTTAAAAACTAGGCATATAATAGAATTAAAATAAATTAAAATTGTTTCTCTAATTCAGAAATTTCTGAACTTCCACTTTTTTCGGTATTTCTTAAAGTTTTTGGAATAAGTAAATGTTAAAATTTTAATTAATTTTTAATTTCATAGAGTTGTACTCAGGTTTAATATTTCATTTTTAGACAACTTCGAGGCACATTTAAAATGATTTTTATTATGCAGAAAAATATTTGTTTAATGACTGTTAATGTCGCACAAAGGTCATAGATAAAAACAAATATCCGGAGCGTCAGACTTCGCTTTACAGCCTCACAAAAAGGGTTGCAAATATTAACGTACAATACCAAAAATTTTCCATTTTTCGTAAAATTGACCACGATAGGTATATAAAAGTTCCGAATTACATCTTGTCTTTCAGTTTCGTTGTAATTTAATGATCGAATAAAAAAGTGTAGGATTCAACAAAAAAAGTATAAAACTAAGTACTTTGTTAGATATATTTAAATTAGAGTTATCAAAAGTTGGTTGTTCAGACTAATAGTTGCCGGAAGTCCAGCAACCTAACAAACCAATAGTTTAAATATTTTACATAACGTCGTCCTGTCTTAATATTTGGACAACATCCACATAAAATATGAGATCCCAGGCAATATATTTATGACACAGTCTCTATTACCGGAGCATTCAATCACCCATTCTCGTTTCTTTACCTTTCTGTTTTTACTTCAGTGTTGTTTTTTAATTTTGATCATATTTTTGTTAAATAAGAGACTAGCAATATGATTATTTCCTACTTTCTTAAATACTGTTACAAAACTATTTTTAAAACGACAGTGTATTAAGCTTCGTTTATTTTCTATTCGTTCCTCATAACCCTTCAGTAATATTTAACGCTTAATAATGGAATACGGCTGACTTCACTCTATTTGGCCTTAATCGATATACTAGCACCTTTATCTTTTAAAACCTGCTTTTGCTTTTACTGCACTTCAATATCCTCTTAGAATCAAGTTAAAAGGAGAAGCCAAATGAAGCTTTTGAATGTCTTAAGCTCGTTAACGCCGGCCTGAGTTTGTATGGATATACATTTTCCATTGGATTAATAGCGCCTTTTCAGCTTATAATACTAAAAAACATCATCAGTACTCATATCTGTCTTGTTAAAATAATCATACACATAATTAATATAAGTATATTTTTTTTTAAAACATACTTCTAATTTGAACTAAGCAGAAAAGTCTTGACTGATGTTTATATCTATAATATATATAAAATGCAACGTCTTTCTGTCTGTCTGCCTGTCCGTTAGTGCACTTATATACATATGTTCTCTGGCCAGGTTATAGGTTGAAAGACTCCGAGAGGCTGCTCTAAGATATATACAACAAAACTGGTCAGAACTTAACACATTTTCATTAATTGGGGACGACGATATGAAAGACTTCAATAACTACTATAACTATATGAGGAAAAATGGCACCTATGGAACGAGCCTAGAGATACTTGCCCTCTCGGAAACCCAGAATAGCAACTTTCATATCTTCTCAAAACAACGAAGAACAAGAGATACAAAAATAACTTTTAGGGACAAGCCAACAATAATAAGCACAAGAAAACACACCGAAACTATTTACCTTCTACTAACAGGCAACCCAATGTCGGGACACTTTGAGCTTCTTACACCACAAAACACTAAAAACATCCCAAACAACAGTAGACCAATAAAAGAAGCATCGGGCGAGCGACGTAACGGTCGAGGACGTCGCGGAAAATGGCAGCTCGACCAAAACGATGAAGACCGGGTAACTGACAATGGACCTGCCAAAAGTGTTGTGACGGCGAGTAAGCCGACACCCACCAAGGCGGGAAAATCAAGGCAACGCATGAGTTATACTACAGGAACAAACGAACACACCGTGCGTTGCTTTGATAAAAGCACAAGTCCTGACAAAGAAACCACTGAAAAGGGAATCACTCACCGCCTAGATCCACCACCATCAATCCCAAACGCAACCGACGAAGTATTTAATCAAAAACTCCCGCAACGACAAAGAAATCCCAACAGCACAAAACCAAAATTCAAACGGCAAATAAGAATAGAAAACAAAATCAACAACATCAGGAGATATCTAGGACACCTTACCCAGTTTATCAATGGGAACGTGTCCAAACGAGTCACACAGAGTATAAACAAGATCAAGTCCAGGTCTCCCAACAGAACACTGCCAGAAATCCTGGATACTCTGAAACAAAAATTATCCGTATATGCCGCAAGACTCCGTAGATACAAAGAACCAAACGAGAGGAAAGATACCAACAACCTCTTCCGAAGAAGCCAAACACAGTTCTACCGGAAAACTATGCTCAGCAAATAGACAGCAGTGACCGAACCACCAAACAAACAAGAACTCACAGATCATTGGAAGGGTATCTGGTCAGAACCCAACCTACCTAATAATAACACCCCCTGGATCAAAGCCAAAGAAGGCAAAGATAAACATGTGACAGAACGGAAAAATTCCACATTAACTACTGTGGGACCAAAGAGCATGATGAGGCGCCTGGATGCAAGAAGTTCCGGAGGTAGAATGGTCCCCCGTTCGGATCTCCGGGTGGGGGCTGGTTCGGAGGCGTCGACTTGCAGACATCATAATTTTAAGATAGATTTTTGCAACATACGAGGTATAAACTCGAACATAAATTCAGTGCATCAACACTTGCAATCAAATAAACCTCATGTACTCGCTCTATGTGAAACCAAGGTCAGTCCATCGACCAGCATGGTCAACTATCTTTATCCTGGGTACGACTTCTATTCCCGATTTAGACGTAACTTTGGAATCTGTCTTTTTGTCAGAAGCGACCTCTCTTGTCAACGAGAAGAAGCTCTGGAGCCCCCAAACTTTGATGTTATGTGGTTAAAAATAACGACTCAACAAACCACAAGGTTCATCTGTACCCTGTATCGACCACCAAGTGATACCAATTTTCGAACACTTTTCGCTTCTCTTGCAGACACCATCGATCATTTACAAAGTAACTATCTAAGTGCCGAAATTGCCATCCTGGGCGACTTTAATGTCCACAATATCAACTGGCTTAAATATTCAAATACTACCGACGAACAAGGTCGTGAAGCTGAATCATTCTCAATCAGTTATGGCTATCGATCATTTACAAAGTAACTATCTAAGTGCCGAAATTGCCATCCTGGGCGACATTAATGTCCACAATATCAACTGGCTTAAATATTCAAATACTACCGACGAACAAGGTCGTGAAGCTGAATCATTCTCAATCAGTTATGACTTAACGCAGTTTACTGACGAACCAACACGGATCCCTGATCGAGACGGGGAGTTCGCCAGTCTTCTTGATCTGTTTTTAACCACCAATCCGGAGATTTACACGGTCACCGTAAATCCGCCGTTAGGTTCTTCCGACCATAAACTGCTTTCGACATCGAGTATCCTGCCAATCAGTGACGGAGAGGCGCCTAGGCCGCGCAAGATTTGGCACTACAAATCTGCTAAATGGGAAGATCTCATGGAATACTTTCGAACTTTCCCTTGGATGGACATTTGTTTTCGATCCGATAACCCATCTGACTGCGCCAGGGAGGTCTCCGATGTTATTTTGGCTGGTATGGAAGCTTACGTCCCTTTTTCGAAGAAATGCTCCTCCAACGGCAAGCCTTGGTTCGACAGAAAATGCAAAGAAGCTGTTGCTTCTAAACATATTGCCTACCGACAATGGCGTGAAAATCCTAACACCGTAAATCGTAACACCTTTGTTCGTGCCAGGAACAGATGCAAAGGAATTATCGACGAAACCAAGGAGGCACAAAATCAACGAATTAGAAACAAACTTCTCGCTTGTCCCAACAATTCCAGATCCTTTTGGGCAGTCGCTAAGGCAGTTAGTCAAAATTTTACCAAATCCACCATACCACCACTCACACGGCCAGATAATTCCATTGCAACCACACCTGTTGAGAGAGCGAACTTGTTGGCTGAACTCTTTGCTTCACATTCTACTGTCGATTTCCAAGGAAAAACACCACCTACTATTCCCATATTGCAGTCGAGGATGCCCGATGTTGTTTTCAGACAGCGCATGATAAAGCGTATTTTAATGAAGCTAGACACCAAGAAGGCTTCTGGCGCTGACGGAATACCTGCCATAGTTCTCAAAAACTGTGCAAGGGAACTAACACCAGTTTTCTGTAGACTTTTTAACCTATCCTACAGAAAGGGAATATTTCCGTCCTGCTGGAAATGTGCCACGGTTCAGCCGATACCTAAAAAAGGTAAGAAGACCTTGCCAAATAACTACCGACCAGTTGCACTGCTTTCAATAATATCGAAAGTCATGGAAAAGGTTATCAATGAGCATCTTCTAAAATATCTTGAACGATTCAATATTATTAGCGATCCCCAATATGGTTTTCGTAAACATAGATCAACAGGAGATCTTCTGACTTATGTAACACATGTTTGGAACAACGCAATTGAACACTTTGGAGAATCTCGAGCGGTTGCTCTTGACATATCCAAGGCATTCGACCGTGTTTGGCACGATGGACTGTTGGCTAAGTTACGCTCTTATGGTATGTCTGAAAGGTTCTGTTTGTGGCTCTCATGTTTCCTCAGAGAGCGTTCTTTACGAGTGGCGGTCGACGGATTTCTTTCTAACACCCTCACTATCAACGCCGGTGTGCCCCAGGGCTCCATACTGTCTCCTACTCTCTTTCTCATTTACATTAACGATCTGCTGGAAAAAAACCCGGGAATCCAATCTATAGCTTTGCAGATGACGGTACGCTTGTCTCTTCATTCACCTTGAACGCTCGGACATCGGCTGCTCAGGCGAATATCCGCAGACAGCAGGAGGTCGTTCAACTTAACAAAGACCTGGAAGAAATTCTATCTTGGGGTGACAGTAACCAAGTGAAATTTAACGCTACAAAAACCCAAGCGGCAGTTTTTTCTAAAAAAGTTAACGTTGCTGAACCCGACATAGTTATGTCGGGGCACTCCATTCCCCTAGCATCGTCGCTCAATTTGTTGGGCGTTAGTTTGGGAGCAAATATGTCTTGGCATGAACATGTTGCAGGCATAGCAAGGAGAGCTTCTCAAAAGTTGGGAATATTATTTAGAACCAGAAAGCTTTACACCCCACAGCAACTGTTAATTATTTACAAAGCCCAAATTCGACCAACTATGGAATACTGCTCCCACGTTTGGGGCTCCGCTCCCAAACATACACTGCATTTGTTGGATTCTGTTCAGAGAAGAGCGGTCCGTCTGATTGGGGACCCGGAATTGACCGGCGGCCTTGATTCGCTGGAACATCGAAGAACGGTTGGCGACTTGAGTCTGTTCTACAAGTATTTTCATGGAAAGTGTTCGAAGGATGTAGCCCGCTTAATTCCTCCCAAAGCGGTGCATGTTAGAAAATACACGTCGCGCTGGTGCTTCGCATCCGTATGAGGTTAAGCTTGTTACTCCGCGTACAACGCTTTTCAAGCAATCTTTTATATGGAGAACGTCATCCCTTTGGAATAATTTGCCCAGCGCTGTGTTTCCCACCGAGTACGATTTACAGCGATTCAAGAACAACGTAAATCGCTTTTTCCGCACTCGTGCCGCTCCTAAAGCGCTTTAGGGACTTCCCTGCAGCACGTGAGCTAGACCCATAAAAAAAAAAAAAAAAAAAAAAAAAAGTTATATTTTATTACGTTAGGTAACATAAGGAATAAGCAGTGACGATAATATTGAATCAAGTCGGAAAAAAGTTTGCCAATAGCGCGTTTTCTTGCAGTACACTGCGTAAACCAATAAATATGGAACAATATCATCTAGCAAAGAATATCTATAATATATATAAAGTGCAACGTCTCTCTGTGTATCTGTCCGTTAGTACGTTTATCACTCGAAAACCATTTACACGATTTACGTGTTTTTTTTTTTAATTCATACATTTATTCTCTGGCCAGGTTACCTATAATCTTCTATAACATATATAAAATGCAACGTGTCTCTATCTGTCTGTCTGTGTGTCTGTCTATCAGTTAGTGAGCTTTTTTTTATGGGTCTAGCACACGTGCTGCAGGAAACTCCCTTAAGCGCTCCAGGAGCGGCATGTGTGCGGAAAAAGCGACTCACGTTGTTCTTGAATCACTGCAAATTGTACTTGGTGGGAAACAAAGCCCTGAGCAAGTTATTCCAAAGGGATGATGTTCTCCATATAAAAGACTGCTTGAAAACCGTTGTACGCGAAGTAACGGCCTAAACTTCATACGGATGTGAAGTATTAGCGCGACGTGTATTTATAACATGCACCGCTCTGGGAGGAATTAAGCGGGCTACATCCTTCGAACATATTCCACTGGAGAACTACTTATCTGATTTACGTGCTTTTTTTTTTAAAACATACATATGTTCTCTGGCCAGGTTATAGGATATATTTTATAACGTTAGGTAACATAGGACAAGCATTACGATAATAGTGAAACAAGCGGGAAAGAAGTTTGCCGCTAGCGCGTTCTCTTGCAATACACTGCCTAAACCATTAAACATGGAAGAATAATGTGTAGCAAAGAATATAAAATATATAAAAATGCAACGTCTCTCTGTCTGTCTGCCCGTTAGTGAGCTTATCACTCGAGAAAAACTTACCCGTGTTTTTTTTTTTTAATTCATACATTTATTCTCCGGCCAGGTTATCTATATTCTTCTATAATATATATAAAAATTCAACGTCTCTCTGTCTACCTGTCTATCTGTCTGTCTGTCCACCTGTCCATTAGTGCGCTTATCACTCGAGAACCACTAATCCGATTTACGTGTTTTTCTTTTAAACATACATATATTCTCTGGTCTGGTTATAGGATATATTTTATTAGGTTAGGCAACATAAGGAATAAGCAGTGACGATAATAGTGAATTAAGTAGGAAAAAAGTTTACCGCTAGCGCGTTCTTTTGCAATACGCTGCCTAAACTTTTGATTATGGAACAATATCATGTAGCAAAGAATATAATATATATAAAAATGCATCATCTGTTTGTCTGGCTGTCCGTTAGTAAGCTTATTACTCGAGAACTACTCATCCGACTCACGTATTTTTTTTTTTATTCATACATATGTTCTATGGTCAGGGTATATTTTATTAGTTAGGTAATATAAGGAATGAGCAGTGACGATAATAGTGAATGAAATCCACGCGAGCAGAGCCGCGGGCACGGCTAGTATATATGTTTATATATATATATATATATATATATATATATATATATATATATATATATATATATATATATATATATATATACATATATACACGTATATATATATATATATATATATATATATATATATATATATATATATATATATATATATATATATATATATATATATATATATATACAATTTCGTTGAAGTATAGTTAGTATACTAATTTTTATTATTACTAACCACACATGCCAATACGTTTGATATTTATTTTTAATCGCTTAGCTCTTTGAAACCACTTAAGTTTTCAAAATGAAATTTTTCTAATATGAAAAATTTATTTCAGCTTATACATTAACTTTTCGAGGTAATAATTTAGTCTTTTTGTTTTTATTTTTAGCTTCTGACCATATGCCAGAAGAAGTTCTAAAAACTGCAGAGTTTATTCTATTTATGGATAAAATCTTCATTGGTATAAATATGTAAGGTTGTATGGTCACTCAAGATGCTAAACATTAAGACTTAGAATACGTTGCGGAATATTTATCAAGAAGTATTTTAAAAAGATATCTAAAAACAATTGTATGCTGTAAAATACTTTAAAAATTATGTACCCCACCTAGAAATCAATTAAATAATAAAACATAATTTATTATGAAATGTTAGAAGCTAGAAAACTAAAAATTATTGGTATATACGTTGTAAAATTTTATCTATTATTTCAAGAAAGTATTTTAATGTTTGTTTTATCTTAGTTTTATCATAAAAAGTAATTTAAAATAGACTTTAAATGTAATTATTACATAAAATATAAATAGTCACTTTTCTTGCTACACAATATGCTTATTATTGCTAATAACGAAATTTTTTATTTTCATTTATTAACTTGCTATAAAGATGTAAAGAAAACTTTAAAAGGAAAGGATGTGAATTGTGAGAAATTTCAAGCAATAAATATTTATCAAAATATTAAAAAAGTTACGAAACGAAATTTTCTCATGAGCTCTTATTTTAGTATAATAGTTATATTTACCTTAATTTATCTTAATTGTCATTGCAATTACTTTATATTTACAGCTGCTAAAGACTTATAAATCTATTTATTTATATATGTTATAATTTTTTCAACAATGTATAACAACGATTAGGAAGTTATTGGTATTTTAACAACGTTGTATGTTTTTTTTTTGACCAAATTAACTGCAAACTTAGAAAAAATACAACTTTCTTTCGTAAACGTTTTCTAGAATACCAATTTTTATTAGGAATTAGTAATAAATATGTCTTGCATTTATTTAAAAACTAAAGGTAGGTTTAGTTTTTAATAATCAGATTTTTAAAAATGGCCCAAAATTTATACCCTGCTTATTTGCCTTAAAATCTTATAGCTGCCCAATAGGCTCTTGTATTTGATAAAGAAAATTTAATATTAGGACCTAGGAACAGTTAGAGAATATAACAATTTTTAGAATTTTAATACTATATCCCATGTATATCAGTAACTTATAATAAAAACGAACTTTCCTGGCCTTATGTTTCACAACTTGACAACCTTAGTTGACTTACTGGTTCTTTTGCAAATTAGATTAGTTTAAAAATGAGATTTTTTTTGGTAAACATGCTAGTAAGTGTGGTATATTCTTAACAATTTTAAAAAGACTTAAAAGTGTTTTATTTAAAATTGTTATTTTCAATCAAAATTTGAATCTATTATTTCAGGAAAGTATTTTAACACTTGTCTTATTTAAATTTGGTCACAAAAGTAATTTAAAATTAACTTTAAAAATAATTAGTACACAAAATATAAATAAATCTTTTTGTTTTAAGCTGCACAATATGCTTTATACTGCTGTTAATAAAATATGTTATTTTCATTAACTTTGTTCGAAAATGTAAATATAATTTTAAAAGAAAAGGATGTGAATTTAGTCACATAAGATCCAATTAAGGTGCAAACAATAAATATTTATGCAAATAATAAAAATAATAACCGCCAAGTGCAAGTCGGACTTGCGCAATTAGGATTCCGAACGTTGATTTCATTTGAAATAAAAAATTTTATTTCAATTTTATTACAGAGGTATAAAAAAATGATCAGTGACTTCACAAACATACCTCAAATGAGTTTTCAATAAAGTTTGTTTCCGATCTTCGTTGAAAACTGATGAACTCGAATTTTTTTTTTATAAATCAGATAAATTATTGTGATAATTTTCATTCAGTCTACACCCTGGGGAGAATATTCCAGAATTTTTTCAAAATTTTTTTATCAGTACTGTTCGAGATAAGCGGATAGCGTTTTTTGGCAATTTTTAGAAATAATACAAAGAAAAGTGTGTAGTGTGTACAAGTATTACTTTATATATATTTTCGTGTTTGCACAAGCTTTCATTCGATGACCCCCTCCCCAAAATAACCCTCAAAATTTAACTTTCAAAACTACACGGCTCTGATAGGGCCATCAATTCCTATATTAGTTCCCAATTTCAACTTTCTATGTGTCGGAGAAAATCGGGTGTGACAGATGCACAGACAGATGGATGGACAAACAGACAGACGGGCAGACAGACACCGAAGTGATCTTGTAAGTGTTTCGTACGAAATACTAATAAGAAACGAATAGCTCAAATGAAAACTTTGGAAACTTTATTTTAGTGTAATAATTATATTTATCTTGTAATCACAATTACTTTATACGAGGCTGGTTTGAAAAGTCCGTGCAAAAATAAAGACTACTTATGCGTTTGGGGTAAACCTTTTAGGCTTATACACTTCGTCCAACGATGTTCTAGTTTGTTGCTCCCTTCCGAATAATAGGATTTGTCCAAGTCTGCAAAATATCCATTAGTGTCTGCAATCACCTCCTCGTTTGAATAAAATCTTTGTCCCGCCAGCCATTTCTTCAAATTAGGGAACAAATAGTAGTCCGAGGGAGCCAAGTCTGGAGAATAGGGGGGATGTGAAACGAGTTGGAATCCTATTTCCATTAATTTTGCGACCACAACTGCTGAGGTGTGTGCTGGTGCGTTGTCGTGATGGAAAAGGACGTTCTTGTGAGCCAATCGCGGGCGTTTTTCTTGCAGCTCGGTTTTCAAACGGTCTAATAACGATGAATAATATTCACCTGTAATAGTTTTACCCTTTTCCAGATAGTCGATGAGGATTATCCCTTCCGAATCCCAAAAGACAGTCGCCATAACCTTTCCGGCAGAAGGAACTGTCTTCGCCTTTTTTGGTGCAGATTCCCCCTTGGTAACCCATTGTTTAGATTGTTGTTTGGTCTCAGGAGTATAGTAATGTATCCATGTTTCATCCACAGTGACGAAACGACGCTTAAAGTCCTCCGGATTCTTCTGGAACAGCTGGAAGCCATCCTTGCAACACTTCGCACGATTCCGTTTTTGGTCAAGCGTGAGCAATCGCGGCACCCATTTTGCGCCTAGCTTTCTCATGTCCAAATGTTTATGCAAAATATTATGTATTATATGGCCAGTCCGAAAATTTTAAAACCACTTATAAACTGTTCTAACAGAAGGTGCAGAGTCACCATAATGTTTATCAAGCTTCTCTTTAGTCGTCCTGAGGCGTTTTGCCTTTCATAAAGTAATGTTTAATCACCATAGGAAATTCTTTTTCGTCCATTTCTTGAAAATCACTCGACTTCCTTGATTCGTGCGAATGCCAAACACAAAGAAATAGACCAATATGGCTGAAACTTGGTGTGCGTTCATTCAAGAGATGCTACTAACTAAACATGACCTCGATACGCGCCGGTGGTGCCATCTCTCGGACTTTGCACGGACTTTTCAAACCAGCCTCGTATTTATAGCTATTGTACTGTAAATTTATTTCTATGTTCTATGTGTTATAAAGTGTAATTTATTTACTCGTGTAAAACAGCACTTAGGCAGTTTTTAGTTGTATATTTCTTTTGACAAAATAAACTGCAGTTTAGAAAAAATACAATCTTTTCGTAGACCGTTTCTAGGATATTATCTTGTATGAGGAAGTAGTAATTTTGTATATTATTTATCTAAATAGTAATTATTTATTTTATCAAAGGTAGGTTTAGTTTTTAATAGCCAGATTTACAAAAATGGTCCAAAAGTTATAACCCAGTTTAGTTACCATGGAAGCTAAAACCTTTGGCTGCCCAACTGACTTTTGTATTTCATAATGTAATATTTTGTTTCTAAATTTCACAAACTGAATGTTGTAATAAGAAAATTACTAGGACGCAAGAACAGGTAGAGAATTCACTACATTCATTTAAATCAGTTTAACCATAATAAAAACGAACTTTCGTGTCTTCTATTGCACAGCTTTATAACTTTAGTTGACTTACTGGTTCTATTGCAAATTAGGTTAGTTTAAAAGTCAGATCTTTTTAGTAAATTAGAACGTATGGGTGGTTTATTTTTACCAATTTTAAAAAGATCTCCATGTATTTTGTTTAAAATTTTTATTTTCAGTTAAATATTCTAAGTTTGTAAAAAATAAATATAAAAAACTTTTTATTTTCTTACCTACAAATATTTTTGGATTCAAAATTATACTCTATTTTTTAATATTTTAATATTGGCAACTGACTCGAATTCCAGGGAACCTCGAGTGCCTATCTTAATGGCAACTGATTCGAATTCCTTATTTAACAAATCGTTTGTTGTCTTCTTGTGTCTCTCGATATTTTTTTACCATTTTCCAATAAATTAGGCCCTATAAAGTGGTTTATTAAAAACTAGTATCAATAGAAAAGAAATTAGCTCAAATCAACTACGGAGAAACTCTTCAAACCAAAAATAAAAAGGCTAAAGTTTTTTGAATAAGTGAAGGTTATGAAGCATGAAGAAAAGAAATTTTGGTGCGTTACATTCTCCTATGACTTGTTCTAGACGGATTATATGTTAGTGTTATATTAGTTCAGGTATTCTCAGAATAATAAACTAGTCTGGAATAAATGGGTTAAAATTTGTAGAAGGTTATGTATTTCAACAAAAATTCATGTTTGAATAAAAAATCGTTATATTGCTCCTTCTATAATTAGAATATTAAAATATAAAATTTGAAGTGTAATGAATTGTAGAGTAGCAGCGACAGCAAGAGCACTTGAAAATGCCAAATGAGATTTTGGCGAAACGTCGTGCAAATTTATTTTTAGAC
Organism: Pachyrhynchus sulphureomaculatus; assembly: GCA_019049505.1. Classification (NCBI taxonomy): domain Eukaryota; kingdom Metazoa; phylum Arthropoda; class Insecta; order Coleoptera; family Curculionidae; genus Pachyrhynchus; species Pachyrhynchus sulphureomaculatus. The sequence continues at coordinate 151,448,502 of CM032456.1, forward strand.
GAACGGATTAAAACCTCGAATTTTAATGTATCACATTCCACGATCCGTGAAAACCTCTATTGTAACATATACAGTAACTCACAGCTTAAATGATGCAGTCGCTATAAGAAAACACTAACTGGTCTCAGTGCCTCTTTATTTATTTGGAAAAAACAACTTATTGAAATTAAATTAGTAAAGAGTCTTCTAAAAAAGTATGAATTACTTTTTGTGTTAAATATGCCTTACTTAATTAACAATAAATAAATAATTAAATTATATGCGATTTTAACGTCACAGCTTAAATGATGCAAAATTCAATATACCAAAATTATTAGAGAAAACAAACTGTAGAAATTGAAATAAGCCTGCTAATATTTGGTCGGGCCTCCCTCATTACCAATAACGGCTTGTAATCTTCTGGACATTGATTCAACTAACTTTCTAGTATACTCCGGGGAAATAATGTTCCATGCTTCAGTAATTTTTACTTTTAATTCAGTTTTATTTGATATTTTTGGCACTATTTACTTTATTTTTTAATGTCAGCCACAAATTTTCAATTACATTTAAGTCTGGTCACTGGGCTGGTGTTTTAATAACATTTGGACAGTTATAAAGCAACCAACTGCGGACTCTAAATGACGTGTGCTTTGGATCATTGTCGTAATAGAACCGATAATTGTTTTCAATATCTAATTTTTGGGCACTAGCGACGAGATGCTGCCTTAGTATATCCAAGTACACATATTGGTTCATATTCCCTTCGACGAAATGCATGTTACCTACTCCTGCAGATGACATACAGCCCCATAACATCACTCCACCTCCACCGTGCTTTACCGCAGCTTTCATATTTTTCAATTTTAATTCTTCGTTAGGCTTTCTCCACACTGATATTTTTCCATCGGACCCAAATAAGTTTATTTTGGTCTCATCAGCAAATATTATTGAATTCCAGAAGTTCAAGCCTTTATTGATATGCTCTGTGGCAAATTCCAATTTCACGCGTCTATTTCTTTGGCTAATGAAAGGCTTATTTCTAGCAGTTCGACTATGTAAATTATTATTTCGCAAGATCCGTCGAATTGTTTCGGGGTTACACCTTTTTCCAAACTGTCTTTCCACCTCGGCGCACAACTTTGGCGCACTTTTTTTTGGATTATTTGATACCTCTCTTAAAATCCTCTTTCTTCACGTTTATTGAAGATCTTATTTGGAGCCAACCTTGACTTATTCTCGACTCTATTTTCATTCCGGTAACGTTCAATCATATGCTGAACAGTTGACGGACATTTATTTACCATTTTGGCTATGTCCCTTTGGCTGTATCCATTCCTGTAATGAGTAATAAGTAAGTTTCTCTCAGAAATTGTAGTTCGACGACCCATTCTTAAACAATTTCGTTTTATTGAATAAAAAAATGTCGAACTAAACAATTGCACTAAGAAATCAAAGCAACGCCGCCTTCGTAAATTTCAAAATACGATAAGTTTTGACCCCTGTTGTTATTTTGCATCATTTACGCTGTGACGTTAAAATTGCATATGATTTGATTAATTACATTTATTGTTAATTAAGTAAGGCATATTTAAGACAAAAGTAATCATACTTTTTTAGAAGACTCTTTACTAATTTAATTTCAATAAGTTGTTTTTTCCAAATAAATATAGAGGCACTGAGACCAGTTAGTCTTTTCTTATAGCGACTGCATCATTTAAGCTGTGAGTCACGGTATATATACATATATATATATATATATATATATATATATATATATATATATATATATATATATATATATATATATATATATATATATATATATATATATATATATATATATATATATATATATATATATATATATATATATATATATATATATATACACGTACATATATACATATGTATATATATATATATATATATATATATATATATATATATATATATATATACGAGTATATAAGTAGTATATATATATATATATATATATATATATATATATATATATATATATATATATATATATATATATGTATATATGTATATATATTTAAATGTCATTTGGCAAAATTACTAAATTATTACTTATTCCCTTTTACCTTTCAGTCATCGATATATCATCGAATTGTTATTATTTTTTAGTATTTATTTAAACCCAGTTTTTTTAAATATTTATGTGCCAAATTTTTCTGATATTTGTAAAAGAAAATTTAGTTTTTTATATTTAGTGTTGATAACGTGTATTTAAATTTAAAAGGTAACTAAAAAATTTAAAAAAAGGGGAAAGATAGAAATAAAAATAAACAAAAATCATTAAATAGGACCTTAAAAATGTCCTAGTAATGTTATATGTTACATACGTTATCGTTTTGAAGCAAATTTATTACAGACTCTTTTCTTTAAGTTTTTAATTACAAAAAATGTTCATTTGGTATTAACAATAAATTCTGCCTCTGATTATTTACTTCATAACACCAGTTTTAAATTAGATGTACTACAGTATAGTTCACTTATTTTCACAATATCTTTCATATTGTTTCAGTTTAAACTGTGCTAGCGCTGCATCTTGATACAATAGTAGTTTTAATACTTATTGCTAAAATAAAATTTCAATATGTGCCAATATCAAATTTTTGGAAATATTAACAGGCTGGAAATCTGTTCCCTCAAAATTTGATTATGGAATTTAGAACGAATGAACTTTATTTTCACTGGGGTGAATTTAACTTTAACCTTACACATTACCAATGTGTTCAATTCTTTGTATCTCTCAGGAAGTAACATACATTTTTAAACATATATACATATACATATATGTATATATCTTTGAGAAGCAAATGTGAATATGAATTATGAAATAAAGTTCGTAATAAAGATTAAAACTGCTTTATCTCTTTACCCTGAATCCCATTAAATTTCTAAAATCGTAAATCCTTGATAAACATACCGCTTCGCTCATATTACCACGCACAATTTGCAAGATTACACGCGTTTTGTTACACAACGTAACCTAATAATCAATACCACTTCCGATGCCGAAGTATTTATCCATCAATTCATCCGTAAATCGAATTCCATTAATCCATTTCTTTAATGTGTTGGTGTGGTGAATAATTGAGTATCCTAAACAAGTAAATAAACAAAACTCATTTAGGTGTTGGCTTGAAACCATACTACACGTGTTACCAATTTGACAATGCATAATTTACGAGATTTACAATGCGTGAATTTCTATTTTTCTCTCTCTTTTGGCATTTTTCATTCCCTTTTTTATTAGAAAAAATCTAAAAAAGTCAATACTATTTGTGGCGTTTTTTAAATTCAGAGTTCAAATAAGTTCTAAACGAATAAATTAGAAAAATACTTTAGTTTTAGTAACTCTTAAAATACAGTCCCAGGCCAAATTATTAGACGCACTGCAAGATTTCATGTAAAATATTAATTACCGAGTGATATTGTACCGTTTTATTATTTTAAATTGATTTGTTTTTTATTTTTATATTATCCAATCAATTACCTATTTATTTGACATAAATAAAGCATTAATTTAGAAAAGCATAAGTTTATTAAGTTTTAAAGAAAAGTGAAATTAATGTTAGTAAAAGTCAATATTTAGTTGAGCCATATTTACCGCTATCAAAGCTTTAATTCTGCGCGGCATGCTATCAATGCAAGATTGTACTGTCTCCTGCATTTGAGGATGATGATTCCACACATGAATAATCTTTTCTAGGAGCTGGGTTTTGTTGGTAATCACATCTTTAGCCACTTCTCTTTTCATCAGCTCCCACACATTTTCAATGGGGCTATTACCCGGCCAATCCAACAGAGGGATATTTTTTTTCTGCCAAAAAAGCTTTAACAGACCGAGCAGTGTGGCAGGGAGCTCCATCTTGCATGAAAGTGAATGGTTCCCCATTTGGAAACCATTCTCTGAGCTGCGGAATCAACCGATTTTGTAATACTTCTTTGTAATGATCTTGCCTCATTATTCCTTTGACGGCGTACAGACGTCCAGTGCCCTTGCCGCTGATGACTGACCAAATCATCACTTTGGTGGGATGTTTAACCGTCGGGACGACAAAATCAGGATGAAACTTTTCTCCATGACGACGACGCACATACTGAGCTTTATTCTGCAAAATTTCGAATGTGCTTTCGTCACTGAAGCAGACCTGTCAAAAATAGGAAAAATATATAAACTTCCATGTTTATTTGCTTTATTTAACTGAAAATGATAATAATGTATCAAGTATTGATTAAATTGCTGTATCTTACCGATCTCCAGAAGTCCACATCTTTGTCTTGCCATTGTTTGGCCCACTTCAGGCGCTTTGCTTTCATTGCAGCTGTTAACTTGGGGTTCCTGGCGGGGCGACAGGCCTTAAAATCTAATTCTTTCAATTTTCTTCGAACAGTGCGCTCAGAAGCATTTACGCTAGCATCCTGGAGTTGTGATTTTATTACCTTTGTGGTAGCAAATCTGTTTTCTACACAAATTTTCTTCAAACATCTCTCTGACCGTGGAGTGAAAATTGGTTTTCTACCGCATCTTTTCTTTCTTTTCGGGCTTAATTCCTTCCCTGACTCAATTTTCTTTTTTATGCGTCGTACACTAGCTTCAGAAACCTCCAATCTTCGTGATATTTCTCGGTTTGTAAATATTTTCGCAATCACAAGGGCCTTCACTTCAGCTTTTTTACGTGGTGAAAGATCGCCTTTTCTACCCATAATGAAAATAGTCCAATTACTTTTTTAAAACACTGCATACAAAATAAACTAATAACTGAGTAGTATAAAACTGTTAAACAAACAATCACAGTCCATAAAGCCACAGAAACACGTCCGTACCTGACTCAATTCCAATCGCGACTGATACAGGTTTGTAGTTGTTTACGTTCATGTATCACTTTGTCAACACAGTGTTGCCATATGTTAAAAATAAATACAAATATGTAGTCTACAACAATTCTTTTAAATAAAAATCAATAATATTGTAGTTTAAATATACCATTATTGCATAAAAACTCTTAAGAAACATAAAATTACTAAAAAAAAATACAGTGCGTCTAATAATTTGGCCAGGGACTGTAGAGTGCTAAGACCACTATTTCATATTTGGCGGTAACTATAAAAATATAAGCAATTAAGAGGGGAATACTGCTGATCTTGGTATATTATTTTGGGATTTCTGAAAGTATCGTACTCCTAATATATACCTAACAACCTTGAAATATATGTAAAAAATGTACATGACCGCTCATATTACCACTCACAATTTGCAAGATTAGACGCGTTTTGTTACACAACGTAACCTAATAATCAATACCACTTCTGATACCGAAGTATTTATCCATCAATTCATCCGTAAATCGAATTCCATTAATCCATTTCTTTAATGTGTTGGTGTGGTGAATAATTGAGTATCCTAAACAAGTAAATAAACGAAACTCACTTAGATGTTGGCTTGAAACCATACTACACGTCTTACCAATTTGACAATGCATAATTTAGGAGATTTACAATGCGTAAATTTCTATTTTTCTCTCTCTTTTGGCATCTTTCATTCCCTTTTTTATTAGAAAAAATCTGAAAAAGTCAATACTATTTGTGGCCTTTTTTAAATACAGAGTTCAAATAAGTTCTAAACGAATAAATTAGAAAAATACGTTGGTTTTAGTAACTTTTAAAATAGAGTGCTAAGACCACTATTTCATATTTGGCGGTAAATATAAAAATATAAGCAATTAAGAGGGGAATACTGCTGATCTTGTTATACTATTTTGGGATTTCTGAAAGTATCGTACTCCTAATACACACTTAACCTTGAAAAATGTGTAAAAAATGTACATGACCGCTTATCGGACCAGCGCCATCAGTAAGGCAACAACTTTGAACTAAAAGTTCGTATGTCTAATGGTAAGAGACAAGCTTGGCGTATCATTCATAAAACATCAAAGTAGTATATGCCACGTTTCGCCCCATATATATCGGTCTGCTAATTATCCATATTTTCTACATATCTTTCAAGGATATTAAATACTTACTTTGTTTATAAATGTTTTTGGCTACGAGTTGCACGTCCCCGCTGATATCGAATATTGGATGTACTATCCTTCCTAAGATGGAAAAATAGCAAAATGGGGGTGTAGTACTTATTCGAAGCTCTATATAAGGGTTAGCATTGTTTCCGCTTAAACTGCTTTTTGTTATAGTTATCGATAAACAGTCAATAGTGGTATTAGCATTTTATTTGAGAATTACTATTAAACATTTAAGAGCGGCATTAGTGCTCTATTTGCGTTTGACGACCAAGCTTCCTTGAAAAGTTTGGCAATCCATGGTGCATGAACTCACCTTTGAGTATCTGCTTTGTAAATCTTCTCTACTGTTATGATTGTGTTCCGATTGTCTCTTCATCTAGGCTAGCTGACGAGCTCTGATTTGGAATAAAACTTGGCAAGTTTTTTTTAGATTAGACTTTTCCTTTTTTTTCACAAATATTATTTGTTTTGCGAATATGAAAAAATGTATATAACAGTTTCTTTTTCCATTAAATTTTGACGTTCATAGCTTAATATTTAGCTAAAATTATATAAAAAAATTAACTTGACCTCAATTTTTATTTAAACTTATTCCAATCTAAAGTCATGCACTAATTCAAATTTTGCCTAAATCCGATGAGCTGCCCAATATTTAACTAAAATTGCAAACAATTACCTTAACCTCAATGTACAAGAAGAGTTAATTTAACTTATCTCAACCTAAGGGGATGAGCTAATTTATCTTGTTTGCTGAATTAGATAAGGTACTGTCAAGATCTTTTAAAAGGTTATACATTTCCCTAGAGAATATTTTTTTTACTTTTTTTATTCGATTTTGAATCTAATACTAAAAACAATTTTTAAAAAAACCGGCCGTGTGCAAGTAGGACTTGCGCAATTAGTGTTTCGTACGTTGATTGTTTTTAAGGGGTTACAACTTTTTTTTAAATCTCCATAATTACTTTTTCTACCAAATGTCGAGAGGTATTTTTAATTCTTAAAAATAAACATAAATTTTTTGGTCAACAATTGCACACTAGAGTTTGAAACACCGTAAGTTTTTTTTTTTTAAAAAAACCCTCGACAATTTTTAACTACTACATTATTTTACAAAATTAATTTTTATTTTTGAAGATTGTTTTTTAAAGGAGGCGCCATAATTTTCATCAGTGGTCCATTTAACCCGATAAGAAACATTTAAAACATATTTTTTAAAAAAATTCTTATAATTTAAAGTATAATGAAAATACATAATCTTCATTCTTGTGTATTATTCACTTAATACCCTTTAAAATATTTTTTCTTAAATATACATCCTTTTTGCAGCGCCCAGGTATATATAACCCCTTAAAACAAAAATTTTGTTACGAGGTATAAATATCAATGACTTCACAAAATACACCCCAATGAGTTTTTTTCCGATCTTTACTGAAAACTGAGAACCTTGAAATTTTTGTTTTTTTTTCCATATACCAGATAAATTATTAAAAGTGTGATCATTTTCGTTTAATCTACGCCCTGTGGAGAATATTCCAGAAGTTTTTCATTAAATATATATATATATATATATATATATATATATATATATATATATATATATATATATATATATATATTTGAATAGCCTACTCGATGACCTGGTAAACATTGTTTTTTTCACTTCCGATTTTACCCTCAAAAACTAACCTCTTAACTTAAAATTTAACTTTGAAAATTACAAAGCTCTGATAAGGATATGAATTCCTATATTAGTGCCAAATTTCAATTTTTTTTTGTCAAATAGTTTCGGAGAAAATCGGATGTAACAGTTCCGTATGGAAAACTAATAAATAAATGAGATTTAATGTTTCAAAGTTTTTTTAAATTGCAAAAAAAATGCTATATTATGCTGATAATTGAGGTTTTGACAATATTAACAATGTCAATTATTCAAAAAATAAATTAACTTATAATTTATTACTAAAAATAGATAAATTGTTATAATATTATTAGTAATACGCAGCCCTATTGGCCAACATTATGCATTTAAAATTCTAGTTTTCCGTTGCCATTACAAATATACGGGCTAATAATATTATAACTATTTATTTATTTTTAGTAACGAATTAACGCTTATTTATTTTTTTTTTTTGCTAGTTGTTGTACATTGTTAATATTGTTTAAACCCTAAACGATCCTTCTTAGCGGAAAACCATTTTCTCAGTTAGCTTGGAGCTGCAGCAGCAGCAATATCACAATATCGCGTAGCAGCAGCAGCAAGAGCACTTGAAAATGCCAAATGAGGTTTTGGCGAAACGTCGTGCAAATTCATTGTTAGACGAACGGATTGAAATCAGGAATTTTAATGTATTTTATATATATATATATATATATATATATATATATATATATATATATATATATATATATACATATATATATATATATATATATATATACATATATATATATATATATATATATATATATATATATATATATATATGTATATATATATATATACATATATATAGATATATATATATATATATATATATATATATATATATATATATATATATATATATATATATATATATACATATATAGATATATACATATATATATATATATATATATATATATATATATATATATATATATATATATATATATATATATATATATATATATATATATATATATATATATATATATATATATATATATATATATATATATATATATATATATATATATATATATATATACATATATATACATATATATATATATATATATATATATATATATATATATATATATATATATATATATATATATATATATATATATATATATATATATATATATATATATATATATCTATATTATATATATATATATATATATATATATATATATATATATATATATATATATATATATATGTATGTTCTGCCTGTCGTAGGAGGCGACTTAAAGAACACTCTAGATGGTAGATGCCCAGATCCCACCAGCATCGCCCGGTGTGATACCATCGCATCGGCTTAAGCTGCGTGAAGTTGCTTAACGTTTCGTGGCTGTGCCGATGTCCGGTCTGTGGGACCAAATAGCATGATGAGGCACCTGGATACAAAAATTCCGGAGGTAAAATAGCCCCCCGTTCGGATCTCCGGGTGGGGGCTGGTTCAGGGGCGTCGTCATGCAGAGAACAGAATTTCAAAATGGATTTTTGCAACATACGAGGTTTAAATTCGAACATAAATTCAGTGCACCAACACCTGCAATCAAATAAACCTCATGTACTCGCTCTCTGTGAAACTAAGGTCAGTTCATCGACCAGCACAGTAAACTATCTTTATCCTGGGTACGATTTCTATTCCCGATTCAGGCGTAACTTTGGAATCTGTCTTTATGTCAGAAGCGACCTCTCTTGCCAACGAGAAGAGGCTCTGGAGCCCCCAAACTTTGATGTTATGTGGTTAAAAATAACGACTCAACCAACCACAAGGTTCGTCTGTGTCCTCTATCGACCACCAAGTGATACAAACTTTAGAACACTTTTCGCTTCTCTTGCAGACACCATAGATCATTTACAAATTAACTATCCAAATGCCGAAATTGCCATTCTGGGCGACTTTAATGTCCACAACATCAACTGGCTTAAATATTCAAAGACTACCGACGAACAAGGTCGTGAAGCCGAATCATTTTCAATCAGTTGTGGCTTGACTCAGCTTATTGATGAACCAACACGGATCCCTGATCGAGACGGAGAGTTCGCCAGTCTTCTTGATCTGTTTTTAACCACCAATCCGGAGATTTACACGGTCAGCGTAAATCCGCCGTTAGGTTCTTCCGACCATAAACTACTTTCGACATCGAGTATTATACCAATCAGTGACAGAGAGGCGCCCAAACCGCGCAAGATTTGGCACTACAAATCTGCTAAATGGGAAGATCTTATGGAATACTTTCGAACTTTCCCTTGGATGGACATTTGTTTTCGATCGATCCGACGACCCATCTGACTGCGCCAGGGAGGTTTCCGATGTTATTTTGGCCGGTATGGATGCTTACATCCCTTTTTCGAAGAAATGCCCTTCCAACGGCAAGCCTTGGTTTGACCTAAAATGCAAAGAAGCTGTTGCTTCTAAACATCTTGCATACCGACAGTGGCGTGAAGATCCTAACACCATAAATCGTAACATCTTCGTTCGTGCCAGGAACAGATGCAAAGAAATTATCGACGAAACCAAGGAGGTACACAATCAACGGATTAGAAACAAACTTCTCGCTTGTCCCGGCAATTCTAGGTCCTTTTGGTCAGTCGCTAAGGCAGTTAGTCAAAATTTCACCAAATCCACCATACCACCACTCACACGGCCAGATAATTCTATTGCAACGACACCTGTTGAGAAAGCGAACTTGTTGGCTGAACTCTTTGCTTCACATTCTACTGTCGATTTCCAAGGAAAAACACCACCTACTATTCCCATAGTGCAGTCAAGGATGCCCGATATTGTCTTCAGACAGCGTATCATAAAACGTATTTTGATGAAGCTAGACACCAAAAAGGCTTCAGGCGCTGACGGAATACCTGCCATAGTTCTCAAGAACTGTGCGAGGGAACTAACACCAGTTTTCTGTAGACTTTTCAACCTATCCTACAGAAAGGGAATATTTCCTTCCTGCTGGAAATGTGCCACAGTTCAGCCGATACCTAAAAAAGGCAAGAAGACCTTGCCAAATAACTACCGACCAATCGCACTACTCTCAATAATATCGAAAGTCATGGAAAAGGCTATCAATCAGCATCTTCTAAAATATCTTGAAGGATTCAACATTATTAGTGATCACCAATATGGCTTTCGTAAAAATAGATCAACAGGAGATCTTCTGACTTATGTAACACATGTTTGGAACAACGCAATTGAACACTTTGGAGAATCTCGAGCGGTTGCTCTTGACATATCCAAGGCATTTGACCGTGTTTGGCACGATGGGCTGTTGACTAAGCTACGTTCTTATGGTATGTCTGAAAAGTTCTGTTTGTGGCTCTCATGTTTCCTCAGAGAGCGTTCTTTACGAGTGGCAGTTGACGGATTTCTTTCTAACACCTTCACTATCAACGCCGGTGTGCCCCAAGGTTCCATACTGTCTCCTACTCTCTTCCTCATTTATATTAACGATCTGCTGGAAAAGACCGAGAATCCAATCTACAGCTTTGCAGATGACAGTACACTTATCTCTTCATTCGCTTTGAACGCTCGGACATCGACTACTCAGACGAATATCCGCAGACAGCAGGAAGTCATTCAACTTAACAAAGACCTGGAAGAAATTCTATCTTGGGGTGACAGTAACCAAGTGGAATTTAACGCTACAAAAACCCAGGCAGCAGTTTTTTCTAAAAAAGTTAACGTTGCAGAACCCGACATAGTTATGTCGGGGCACTCCATCCCTCTAACCTCGTCACTCAATCTGTTAGGCGTTAATTTGGGAGCAAATATGTCCTGGCATGAACATGTTGCAGGCATAGCAAGAAGAGCTTCTCAAAAGTTGGGAATATTGTTTCGAACCAGAAAGCTTTACACTCCACAACAACTGTTAATTCTTTGCAAAGCTCAAATTCGACCAACTATGGAATACTGCTCCCATGTTTGGAGCTCCGCTCCCAAACATACACTGCATTTGTTGGATTCTATCCAGAGAAGAGCTGTTCGTCTGATTGGACACCCGGAACTGACCGACGGCCTTGATTCGCTGGAACATCGAAGAACGGTTGGCGACTTGAGCCTATTCTACAAGTACTTTCATGGAAAGTGTTCGAAAGATGTGGCCCGTTTAATTCCTCCCAGAGCGGTGCATATTAGAAGTACACGTCGCGCTAATGCTTCACATCCGTATGAGGTTCAGCTTGTTACTCCTCGTACAACGCTTTTTCAAGCAGTCTTTTATATGGAGAACATCATACCTTTGGAATGGTTTACCCCAGGACTGTGTTTCCCATCGAGTACAATCTACAGCGATTCAAGAACAACGTGAATCGCTTTCTCCGCACACGTGTCGCTCCTGTAGCGCTTTAGGGACTTCCCTGTAGCACGTGTGCTAGACCGATAAAAAAAAAAAAAAATATATATATATATAGATATATATATATACATATATATATATATATATATATATATATATATATATATATATATATATATATATATATATGTGTAATATATATATATATATATATATATATATATATATATATATATATATATATATATATGTATATATATATATAGGGTGGCCCAAAAACCAACGTACTATCTTCGAGAGCTGATTGGTCAGCTCATAACTTACCAGAATATTTAAATATAATCTTATTCAAAAATCATTAGATTGTCTTCTTATATGCAGAGTCAAAGTTAGCTAATTAAAATGTTTTTACTCATGATATTGGCAAAATGCTTTTTCTTCTCCTCAGGCTTGCAACAATTAGGTTTATTTTGAACTGTGACCAACACCAGGGATTACCCAACAATAATTAGAATCTAAGAACAAGGAAATTTGTAGTTGTGGCACTTGATAAACTGATTTAAGGTGTAGATTTTAACGAAATTCATAAAAGTGTCAATATTTCTAAATCTGACGATTTTTCACTAAGGTCATATTTACATATTCTGGTGAGTTATGAGCTAACCTATCAGCCTTCAGGAGAGGATAGATATACTTCAGGGATTCGACCCTGCTAACGCCAGCCTTGGTATCCTCCCGTCTCCTGGGGGGACATCAGGTCCTAAAAACATTAATCTTTCACTACATACCATCCTTCCAACTTCCTTACCCCTTGACAACACGTTTACCGGCCCGACAAGGAAATGGCTAGGAACCCCAAATTGAATAAAGAATATGTCGAATTTCCAAAACGCAGTACCCCAGACAAGTAGAGGAATCTCCGAATCTCACACTGCTCTTGCAGCCAGACCCATAGATTCTGGGGGTGCACAAAAATTCTAAAGTAAAACACAGTCGTATACTCACAACCCAAAAGGTCAGAATGGTACATAGCAACTTACAACACGAGAACTTTAGGATCCGAAGAAAAAATGATCGAATTAGAAGAAGAACTAAAAAATATAAAATAGACGTTTTGGGCTTAACGCAAGTAAGAAGAACAGGAGAATCTTGCATCACCCTAAAAAGTGGCCATAAATTTTTCTATAGAGGCAATGAAGGTAAGAAAATTGGAAGAGTCGGTCTACTTACACATAAAAGAATAGCAGATAATGTTGTTCAGTTCAAAGCCATATCGGAAAGAGTGATTTCAGTAGACATACAGATAAACAGAAGATGCAAATGTAAGATCATTCAGGTATATGCACCGACATCAGACAGCGAGGAAGAAGAAATTGACCAACTCTATGAAGCATTGCTACACCACAAAATAAGATATATCATAATAATCGATAACTTTAATTCCAAAATAGGTAAACCAGCGAATACAAACGAGAAGAATGTCGGGAATTTTGGTTTGGGTACGAGGAATAGCAGAAGAGAAATCAAATCAAATTTTGTTAACGAAAATAACTTGTACGCTATTATTACATTATTCTAACAGACAGAACGTAGACGATGGACGTAACGAAGCCCAGATAGAATAATAAAAAACGAAATTGATTATGTTTTATCAAATAACCAGAATATTGTAAGCGACACAACAATTCTGAAAACGGTAAGAATTGGGAGTCACCATCGGAGCTCAGAGCAAAAATAAGAATAATTCTTAAGCAGGAGAGACATAGATTGATAATGCATTCAAAAATAAAGAGACCAACAGACATAATAAAATAAAACACAGACGAATATCTGCAAATAACATAAACGGCCAAACAGAGCTTGATTAACTAAACACACAAATAACCTACAGCCTACTCATGATTACAAAACAAATAGCAACGTCGAAAATAGAAAAAGCACAAAAATTAAGTAAAGAGAGACAAGACCTAATGAAACAGAGAAGACTATTAAGAAATGATGCTACAAATGGTAAATCAGAACTGGCCGAAACAGACAACAGAATAAAGAAAAAGATTATATAAGACGTCAGACAGTACAGAAACTGGAAAATAAAAGAAACTCTGAAAGAGGGAAAAAGTTGGGAACACCTAAATAAACAAATGAATGAAAGGAGACATCAAATAATAAAACTTATAGTATAAATAATGACAACCAAGAGATCGCACAAATTCAAGAGATAAAAGAAGCTACAGAAAAATATTATCAAACGCTATATGACACGAAAATATGGCCACCGTCCGGAAAAGACGAAGGAAATAGAATGAAATTAAGAAAGGTGGGATCTGAAGAAATTCCCGATGTAACAACGGATGAAATACTGAACCCAATACCACATATGCACAACCACAAAGAACCAGGGGATGACGAAATAACTCTAGCAATGATAAGGTATGATAATAAAATTTCTTCAAGATCTAACTTTATGTGGTGCTTTATGGAAAGTAAATTACCAACACCTTGGGTAAATCTCTTGATGGTGCTTATTTTTAAAACCGGGAACAAATCTAAATTGCAGAATTACAGACCCATCAGCCTGTTATCGGTACTACACAAACTCCTCACTAGAACATATAGATTAACAAAGAAAAAGAAGATCACCTTGGGGGTAGTAATTGTTGACTAAGAAAAAGCATTTGATTCGGTAGAGATATGGACAGTCCTAAACGCCTTAAGCAATAGCAGAGTCGACGAAACATTCACAACTCGTCTTGAGTACATATACCATATAAAAATGCCATATCACAAATAATGCTTGAAGAAAAAACAAATAAAATTAAAAGAGGAATTAGACCAGGCGACTCAATATCCCAAAGCTGTTCACGTTGACTCTAGAAGACATCTTCAAATTGCTAAAGTGGGAAAATAAAGGAATACTAATGGACGGTGAAAGATTAAATCAATTAACGTTTGCAGAGGATATCACTCTAATGGCCAACACAAAAGAAGAATTACAAGAAATGCTGATGGAATTAAATAAAAAATCTCGAGAAATAGGTCTAAAAACAAGCTTCACCAAAACCAAATATTGGAACAATGAAAGTGAAGAACCACAACCAGGAACTATTAATAGAAGGTAAAAGAACAGGAAAGATACATTCATATATTTAGGCTGACTTGGATAGAAGAGTCTCGTTAGCTTCGTCAGTTTTCGGAAGATTACAAACCACAATTAAATTGGACATCTCAAGGAAAGTAAAAAATTGGTTGTTTTAGGTCATGAGTGCATACGAGGCTGGTTTGAAAAGTCCGTGCAAAGTTCGAGAGATGGCACCACCGGCGCGTATCGAGGTCATGTTTAGTTAGTAGCATCTCTTGAATGAACGCACACCAAGTTTCAGCCATATTGGTCTATTTCTTTGTGTTTGGCATTCGTGTAAATCAAGGAAGTCGAGTGATTTTCAAGAAATGGACGAAAAAGAATTTTGTGTGGTGATTAAACATTACTTTATGAAAGGCAAAACGCCTCAGGAGACTAAAGAGAAGCTTGATAAACATTATGGTGACTCTGCACCTTCGATTAGAGCAGTTTATAAGTGGTTTCAAAATTTTCGGACTGGCCATATGGGCACAAGTGACGCTGAACGTTCTGGACAGCCTGTGGAGGTTACGACTCCAGAAATCATTGATCAAATCCATGATATGGCGATGGATGACAGATGAGTTAAGGTGCGTGAGATTGCTAGTGCTGTGGGCATCTCGACTGAACGGGTACATAATATTTTGCATAAACATTTGGACATGAGAAAGCTATCCGCAAGATGGATGCCGCGATTGCTCACGCTTGACCAAAAACGGAATCGTGTGAAGTGTTGCAAGGATGGTTTGCAGCTGTTCCAGAAGAATCCGGAGGACTTTAAGCGTCGTTTCGTCACTGTGGATGAAACACGGATACATTACTATACTCCTGAGACCAAACAACAATCTAAACAATGTGTTATCAAGGGGGAATCTGCACCAAAAAAGGCGAAGACCGTTCCTTCGGCCGGAAAGGTTATGGCGACTGTCTTTTGGGATTCGCAAGGGATAATCCTCATCGACTATCTGGAAAAGGGTAAAACTATTACAGGTGAATATTATTCATCGTTATTGGACCGTTTAAAAACCGAGCTGCAAGAAAAACGCCCGCGATTGGCCCACAAGAAAGTCCTTTTCCATCATGACAACGCACCAGCACACACCTCAGCAGTTGTGGTCGCAAAATTAATGGAAATAGGATTCCAACTCGTTTCACATCCCCCCTATTCTCCAGACTTGGCTCCCTCGGACTACTATTTGTTCCCCAATTTGAAGAAATGGCTGGCGGGACAAAGATTTTATTCAAACGAGGAGGTGATTGCAGACACTAATGGATATTTTGCAGACTTGGACAAATCCTATTATTCGGAAGGGATCAACAAACTAGAACATCGTTGGACGAAGTGTATAAGCCTAAAAGGAGACTATGTCGAAAAATAAAAAAGGTTTACCCCAAACACATAAGTAGTTTTTATTTTTGCACGGAGTTTTCAAACCAGCCTCGTATTTATATAGACAGGTCAAGGAGGAATTTTTGAAATTTAGCTACAACATATTTAAGTGTTAATCTAACAAAATTTTAAATTATAAATATCGCTTAAACCAAAGTTTCACTTTAAAATGTTTATGCACGCCTCTTTAAATGTATACCATATATACACATAAAAAACAAACAATAAAACTCGCATCCGTCTGTAACTCAAATAATTTATTGAAGATAAGACGGTTAAGTGAGAAGTTAAATTGTTTTCACCCACCCAGTTTCGAAATCTTGCTGCTTGCCTTGGGTCGCTATTTCAATAATAAAATGGATTAGCTGATAGCGTTTCGAAATACTGAAGGACACACGAATGTATATTCGCCTTATATTTTTGTCTAAAGAATTTCAAGACTTTACTTCATATGAAAAAATTGTTATAGAATTTGTAATTTATTGCTGATATAATAATTAACAACATGGTGCCGTCAAGAGGGAAATACTTTTTTTTTGGTTTTGAAATAACTTAACAAACATTTTAATATTTATTTCTGTGTTGTCCACGTATGGAAATAGTTTTAATTAAAACTTATCATTATTTTATTACTTAGCATTAATTTGTACTGGTTAATAGCTGGATGTTGATGTGCAGCAGTTTTTTGTTTTATTCTTTGTTAATGTAGTTCACACATTTATAATGGTGTACACCAACATTTTACAAAGCAGCCTTGAGTTAAGAGCATGGTTCAAAGATTTTTATTATTTAGACGCTTACCATTGTCATACATAAGAGGAATCCTTCTCTGATATGTGTTTTTCAGGTAAGAATATAAGTGAAAAAGAAAGAAATTCCGAGTTTATTTTTATGTTAAGCCTACCAAGAGTGTCGGAACCGTTTTTTTTGTTATTAAACATAAAATCTTGTCACCAACGAAACTATTTGCAGATTATGGCCTAAAATAAAGCAATTCAAAAAATCAGGGAAATATTTCAGTTAGCATGAAATTTAAAGAGTAATTAAGAAAATAGCGCCCTGGCCACACTTAAATTAAGCCCTTTCAGATATATAATTTTAGTATACAGGTGATATTAAAATAGAAAAAAAAGAACAAAAAGCAATGTTTACAAACCTTTCTTACATAAATAACGCCTGAGTAATTTCACAACGTTGCTTATGACATACTCGGGAAAGGTGCTTTCGGTTTTACTTATGCGTAAAATTGTAAGGCCAAGCGGCTTAAAGTTGTTTATTATCTTCTGAAATAATTATTATCTTTAGTGAATTGTGACTTGCGGATATTGGTTCAAAATGGTGATAATAATGGTTTACGATGAAAAGCAATTATTTACGAGTACATAATAATTAAATTTTTTCTAAATATTCCAATTAAAATTTTCATATTATGAGGACTGTATCGCTTGCAGACTCTGAGAGTATAAAATTCTTTTAAAATATTGTCTAAGCATAAGAAAAACTCAAAGTTTCACTTCCATCAATTTGTGGGGCTTATGATCTACTGAGGTTAAAGCTATAAATCGTACTTTTTTCCTGAAAACCATGAATGAAAAATTAATCTAAAGAAAATTTTAAAAATTATCATAAATTTCCTTCAGTTTTCAACAAAAAATTGTGATTTACAGTTTTAACCTTAGTAGATTATAAACCCCACAAACTGATGTAAATCAGATATAAATTTGTTCTTTTTTTTAGGAAACATTCTAAAAAAATATAATTTTTATATTGGCGCTTAAATAAACAATTGTTTACAGAATTTCTTACATGGGAAAGTCACAACTTTGTGTTTCATCGATTGATAAGGATAGTATATGCCACTTTCTCATTATGAGACTAAGATGAACTATTAAAAAAAAATCGAAATAGCGCGGTAATATTAAGTAAAACCTTGCATACCAAACATAAATTTGGTAGAAGGCTAGGGCAAGGGCGAAAACGATGCACTAGCGACCTAGATGAACGTTTTATAAGACAATATGCTTTAAGAAACAGGACTGTCACTAGTTCTATAATAAGAAACGAACTCGAAGCTGTTCGCAATGTCACAATTTCTTCTACACTTCTAAAACAGTTAGAAGACAGTTAAATGAAGCTGGATTAAACAGTAGGAGACCAGCCACTGCGCCCTTGCTTACTAGAGAGAACAGAGTTGCCAGGTTACGTTTTGCTCGATATCACGAAAACTGGTCTGTGGATGATAGGAAACAAGTTTTCTTCACATATGAAACTAGGGTTAGTCTAAAACATCAAGATGGTCGTGAGCGAGTATGGCGAAGACCAGGAGAGAGGTTTGTTCCTTGCAATATCTCTGCAAGGATTCCATTCGGCGGTGGCTCTGTTATGTTCTGGGGTGGCATCTGCTTTGATGCTCGCACAGAGTTAGTTCCTGTCCATACGAGATCCATGAATGCTGACTACTATCTCGAGAATATTGTAATAGAACATGTGATGCCTTTCGGTTTTGTGGGGCCCAATTTCCTGTTTATGCAACACAACGCTCGACCTCACGTGGCTAGGGAGGTACTCGATTATCTTAATCAAGTTGATATACCGATTATGCAATGGCCACCAAAAAGCCCGGATCTGAATCCGATAGAACATGTATGGGATCACCTTAAGAAAAATGTGAAACGTCATATACCTGCACCTAGAAACCTGAAGGGAACTTGAAAATGCAGTTATCACAGAATGGGAGCGAATTCCTCAAGATTTTATCCAAAATTTAATTAGAAGCATGCCTAGGGGCGTAAACGCTTTCATCCGAAGTAGAGGAGGCAACACACGCTACTAGTGTCCCAGTTACACCATTAATTTTGCTACTAGTGTCCCAGTTTATTTTTTTCATTATTACATAATTTCAACGATTTTGTTTTTAGGTCTTAAGAATAATTTTAATTCGAATCTTATAGAGAAATTTGGTAGCTAATTCACTTTTAAAGTATCCGAATAAGTTTTTTCTAACTTTTAGTGTAACCAATGATTTGTATGATTTAATATATTGTTGCGTTAATTTTGTCCAGGAGTGTATATATATTTCCATGAGGATGTCTGAATTTTGACAACTAATAGCGGCCTTGTTGGTTAGCAGATGTTTGACATCTCATGTCAGTTGTATTTAGTAAGGTTTGGCGTTCAATCATGAATAGTTTCACATTAAAAGAACGCTTGGAAATTGTCCAAAATTAATCGATTACTCCAAAATTAATCCAAAATAACTCGATGCTGCAGGAATATTTCTTCCCAGAATTTGACGAAATGGACGCAGACTACTTATATTTCCAACAGGATGGCGCACCGCCCCATATTTCCGGCCCAAACATGGCTTTATTGAGCGCCAAGTTCAGTGAGTCATTAATTTCACGAAATGGCCCTACCGCTTGGCCGCCGAGATCGTACGATTTAACGCCTTTGAACTTTTTTTTTGGGGCCACGTTAAATCACAAGTTTACAACAATAAACCAGCAACTCTTAATGCACTTGAAAGCAACGTTCGTCGTGCCATAGCCGGCGTAAGGCCGGAAATGCTGGTACGAGTCATGGAAAAATGGTGTTATCGGATGCGTGTTTGCAAAAAGAGCCGCAGCGGCCACTTGAGCGATATCTTTTTTAAATCTTAAATGGCATAGAATTCATACGGAAATAGTTACAGTTTCACTAGAAGGACTTAAGCTTGGATGACGGCTTCTAGACAAATTTTGTATTAAATAGTTATCCCTCAACTGGAATCGTGTTTGTTTTTGAATTAAGGGACCTCAGTGTATATGTAATTGGCACATTACTTTCCTTATGTAGTTCCTGCAAAAAAAAGATTGTCAGAAATAAAAAAAAGTAATAATTTTAACTCACTGTAGTTTTTCAGAGAGTATCATTATTCATTTAACTTTCTAACTAATAGTCAATCAATGAATATAATTTTTCCATTTTACTCTGTAATTTTGGAGCCTTAACTTATAACAAATTATTAGAATATGGGGAGGTCATATTTTAGTGTTTATAAAAAAGTGTATAGTGTAGGTTAAAAGCAAAATTATCGTAATAGACGTGACGAACGTATCACAAATTTTGACACATTTACGAATGACTGCTCTCACCCCACCATCGTCCAGCAAGATTTTTTTAAAAAATAAATAGTATGAAGAAATAATTTGAACATATATGTTATGTAAAGGGTACAGCTGTATTAGAATTTATGGCTAGACTTTTTAAACGATTTAGTCGTTTATTTTATAGCAATCATTAAACTATATCTACAGGTATGTAAAAGGTAACAATGTAGCGGACTCTTGGGCTGTCATTTTATTTGATTTTTACGAGATAATTTAGAGGAAAATCCATTTGTGCATAACACACATACAATTTAGTAATAAATTATATTGATATCGTATCGCACATTCAACTGCGATAGATTTGGCGGTTGACCAGAAATTTTTAATATCTTTTGGTTAATTCCATTGTTAATGTTCAGTTTTGCCAAACAAAAATTGAAAAAAATATATTATATTATGTGAATTTTAAAGCATTAAAAGCCAATTGTAATATTAAAATAATAACCTATTTCAAATAGACTAACGATTTGAAGTTCAAACTTCAAACCTTATGACATCGAATTTGCATTAGTAACCATTAAAACAAAATATATTAACTACAAGACGTAGTACTCTTAATTAGAAAACCCAACAGATGGGTCATTTTTCAAGATATTGTATTATTCTGTAGGCAGTTTAACTCCTAGCCATCGATCAAAATATAGGTCAGTCAAATATAATTGCCCTGCAAACATAAAAAAATATTTCAATATCAGAGTAATACGTAATCAAATTAAATGGTCCACCTTAGGCAAATAAATTATAAATCCATTCCGTAAATTATCTACTCCCAAAGTCTTGACAAGTGTGACAAAATTTAGGCCAATAAGTGTATTTCAATTGTTTCCCTGTTTGGAGAGTTCAATTATTCATACAACCGAAAAGATCCGAAGTAATGGAACTTAGTTTATGAATAAACCAGTTCAGTATCAGAAGTATCGATTATTGAATTAGGGTTACTGAATACTGGTGAAGTCGTAAAATGAATTAAACATCTCATGGACAATTTTATTTGCAACAAAATAAAAAATATAAGATTATTAAAAAAAATATATATAAACTTAACTATGTATCTCAGTTAACTAATTTTTGGTGTAACAATGTAGCTCAGTTAACTAATTTTTGGTGTAACTATATAGTCTCTTGCAGAATAATGACGAATCTTTCGTATATCATTAGTCGTACAGTAGTTTAGGTTTGGACATACATGCATAGAGTTGAACTTCTTCTGTGAGCAATCGAGTAAGAAGAGTATATACTTTAATCGCCATTTTGAAATGATTGCGATAATTGAACATAAAATATTTTCAAAAGCAAAAAAATATAGTAGATTGTCGTGGGAAGATTGGCACTAAGTTTTTTCCTTGTATTAGAAGTCCTATCCAATAATATTTTTTAGGATCGGTATGCTCTTGATTAATCACCAAATTAGAACATGCCATTTTTCGCTGCAGCTCATCAACTTTTTTTTTATAGGTCTAGCACACGTGCTACAGGAAAATCCTTAAAGCGCTACAGTAGCGACATGTGTGCGGAAAAAGCGATTCAAGTTGTTCTTGAATCGCTGTAAATTGTACTCTGTGGGAAACCTAGTCCTGGGCAGATTATTCCAAAGGGACGATGTTCTCTATATGAAAGACTGATTGAAAAGCGTTGTACGAGGAGTAACAAGCGGAACCTCATACAGATTCGCGCGATGTGTATCTCTAACATGCGGGCGACATCTTTCGAACACTTTCCATGAAAATACTTGTAGAATAGGCTCAAGTTCGTTCTTCGATGTTCCAACGAATCAAGGCCACCGGTCAGTTCCGGGTCTTCAACTAGACAAACAGCTCTTCTCTGAATAGAATCCAACAAATGCAGTGTATGTTTGGGAGCGGAGCCCAAAATATGAGAGCAGTATTGCACAGTTGGTCGAATTTGAGCTTTGTAAAGAATTAACAGTAGTTGTGGAGTGTAAAACTTTCTGGTACGAAATACTATTCCTAGCTTTTGAGAAGCTCTCCTTACTATACCTGCAACATGTTCATGCCAGGACATATTTGCTCCCAAATTAACGCCCGTTGATCTATGTTTACGAAAGCCATATTAGTGGTTGCTAATAATGTTGAATCGTTCAGCCTAGCTAAAGAGACAATGTTCGATATTTTGTAAAGCAATTACAACAGCAAAAAAAAAACCGTTAAGAATCATATCTAAAAAGATCTTAGTAGCATCAGCTCCATCTAAAATGAAACCACTAAAAATTGAATCAAAGAGAAAAGCTTACAGGTGAAAAAAAATACGACAGTAGAAATATGTCGTAAAATAGGAGACTAATGTATATTGCTATTAACAGTTTAGTGCGCACGGCCAGGTAGTAATTGTCATCTATTCCGCAAAATTGCGAATTAAAAAAATGGATCGTAATCAAAATTTCACCAGAGGGCTTTTAAAAAATACGTAGAAAAATATATAGTGACTGTGACAAAGACCGTTTTATCCTCATTGAAAGTACGGTAAATCTAAGAATAATGGATATCCCGAGCTAACTATATATAAATCATCAAACTGTGACGTACTATATTCCACTCCATTTCAGATCTCGTCAGCCAACTTAACTGAAGATGAGTAAATACGATAGCGCAGTCTTCTTTTTACATCGACCCTTTATTTACGTACAATAGCCAATCATTTATTTTAAGATTATTGCTTAATTAATTTAATCGATACTTATTTTCCTTATTTATGTCAGTAATGTTGATTAAGATTAATGAGTTAAGAGTCTAACAAAGCTGAACAGCCATTCTACTTAGAGAAGCTTGGTTATGAATCCGTTATTTACCTTCTTTCTTATGTTACTTGAGAACTTGGATGTTGCGATGAGTTGTTTCACGAAGGGAACGTCTTAGCCACAAGAAAATCGGGTACTGTTATTGATTTATTTTTAGTTTAGTGAAAGGAAACACGAAATTTTGGAAAAAATATTTGTACAATAAAAAACTTAAAATCATTTTTTTTACTGTTCACCTCCCAGCCTGAGTAGGGATTTTATCCTTTTTTATATCTTATAGGATATCGGCGAGGTTGTAGTAATACCCATCAACGTTGTCCAAGTTCCGAAACATACAATTTTATATTTCAGAGCACCTTTTAGTCAACGCGGTAGTGCTGTCCGGCCGTTATTTCATTTCTGCAAACAACTACTACTTATCTACTTTGACAGGCAAGATATACTTAAATAAATTAATTAATAAACCAACCTGCTGGGATTGGAACCTGAGACCTTCTGCACTGCAAGCAAGTGACAACGCCACGAAGCCATGGGCCACCGGACAACAAATGGCTTAGACAAACAAAAAAAAGGAAAGGATATAATTTTTTTTTTATGGGTCTAGCACACGTGCTACAGGAAAGTCCTTAAAGCGCTCCAGGAGCGGTATGTGTGCCGAAAAACCGATGCATGTTGTTCTTGAATCGCTGTCAATTGTACTCGGTGGAAAACACAGCCCTGGGCAAATTATTCCAAAGGGATGATGTTCTCCATATAAAAGACTGGTTGAAAAGCGTTGTACGCAGAGTAACAAGCTTAACTTTATACGGATGTGAAGTATTAGCGCGATGTGTATTTCTAACATGCACCTCTCTGGGAGGAATTAAGCGGGCTACATCCTTCGAACACTTTCCATGAAAATACTTGTAGAACAGACTCAAGTCTCCAACAGTTCTTCGATGTTCTAGCGAATCAAGGCCGCCGGTCAGTTCCGGGTCTCCAATCAGACGAACAGCTCTTCTCTGTACAGAATCCGACAAATCCAACAAAGTGTGTATTTGGGAGCGGAGCCCCAAACATGGGAGCAGTATTCCATAGTTAGTCGAATTTGAGCTTTGTAAAGAATTAACAGTTGTTGTGGAGTGTAAAGCTTTCTGGTTCGAAATAATATTCCCAACTTTTGAGGAGCTCTCCTTGCTATGCCTGCAACATGTTCATGCCAGGACATATTTGCTCCCAAATTAATGTCCATCAAATTGAGTGACGATGCTAGGGGAATGGAGTGCCCCGACATGACTATGGCGGGTTCAGCAACGTTAACTTTTTTAGGGAAAACTGCCTCCTGGGTTTTTGTAGCGTTAAATTCCACCTGGTTAATGTCACCCCAAGATAAAATTTCTTCCAGGTCCTTGCTAAGTTGAACGACCTCCTGCTGTCTGCGGATATTCGCCTGAGTAGCCGATGTCCGGGCGTTCAAAGTGAATGAAGAGATAAGCGTACTGTCATCTGCAAAGCTGTAAATTGGATTTCTGGTCTTTTTCAGCAAATCGTTAATGTAAATGAGAAAGAGAGTAGCAGACAGTATGGGGTCTTGGGGCACACCGGCGTTGATAGTGAAGCCGTTAGAAACAAATCCGTCGACCACCACTCGTAAAGAACGCTCTCTGAGGAAGCATGAGAGCCACAAACAGAACTTTTCAGGCATACTATAAGAGCGTAGCTTAGCCAACAGTCCATCGTGCCAAACACGGTCGAATGCCTTGGATATGTCAAGAGCAACCACTCGAGATTCTCCAAAGTGTTCAATTGCGTTATTCCAAACATGTGTTACATAAGTCAGAAGATCTCCTGTTGATCTATGTTTACGAAAGCTATATTGGTGATCGCTAATAATGTTGAATCCTTCAAGATATTTTAGAAGATGCTGATTAATAACCTTTTTCATGACTTTCGATATTATTGTAATAGTGCGTGTAAGAGTGCGACTGGTCGATAGTTATTTGGCAAGGTCTTCTTGCCTTTTTTAGGTTTCGACTAAACTGTGACACATTTCCAGCAGGAATTAAATGTTCGCTTTCTGTAGGATAGGTTGAGAAGTCCACAGAAAACTGGTATTAGTTCCCTCGCACAATTTTTGAGAACTATGGCAGGTATTCCGTCAGCGCCAGAAGCCTTTTTGGTGTCTAGTTTCATTAAAATACGCTTTATGATACGCTGTCTAAACACAACATCGGGCGCCCTTGGCTGCAATATGGGAATAGTAGGTGGTGTTTTTCCTTGGAAATCGACAGTAAAATGTGAAGCAAAGAATTCAGCCAACAAGTTCGCTTTCTCAACAGGTGTCGTTGTAATAGAATTATCTGGCCGTGTGAGTGGTGGTATGGCGGATTTGGTGAAATTTTGTGTGAATATTTTTATTAATAACCAAAAACTGAAAGTTGTTTCAGAAATAAAATACTTAGTCTTTTGTAATGATTCTTGTGTGACATGTAAAAGTCACTTTTCATATATTTAGAGGAAAATTGCTACGAGACTTTTCACGAGTATCCAATAACCTTTCTTTTCATTTAGTACTGACAATTTAACAAAGTACTATACAGCCTCACTTTACTTACTGTGCAAGCCTCTTATATTTTCTTGATGGCAATAGTAAATCTGCCTTACAAAAATTGCAAAATAGGAATATGAGAATTATCTTAAAGTGCAATAGATATACGCTAATAGCTTTAATGCAGGATTGTTTAAATTGGCGTCCACTTGATCTTCACTTTAAGTACTTTACCATGATATTTATTTTTAAAATGATAAATAATCAAAAACATATCATCAAAGGCCCAACTATTACAGAAGACAGATGCAGGAAATGCCACCAGCAGAAAGAAATGATCGAACACATAACAAGCGGGTGTAAAATATTAGCCGGAACGGAATACACTGCCAGATATGACTCAGCGGCAAAAATAGTTCACCAAGCACTAGCCACAACACACAAACTCATAGGAAACACAGATCCCTACTACAAATACACACCAACATCCATTCTTAAAAATAAAGATTACAAGCTCTACTGGGACATCAGTATAAATACAGATAAAATAGTCTCGGCCAATAGACCCGATGTTACTTTTCAGTGCAAAAAGGAAAGGTGACCTATCTAACTGACATAGCTGTCCCCAACGACACAAACATCCAAACGAAATACACAGAAAAAATCTCCAAATACACAGACCTTGCAGCAGAAATAAAAAGGCTATGGAAACAAGAAAAAATCATCATTGCCCCCCTCATTATATCAGCCACAGGCCTTACACCAATAACATTCACGCCACACTTAGTACAATTAGGACTCAACACAAACATACACAGAAACATTCAGAAGTCAGTGATTTTGAAAACATGTAACATTCTCAGGTCATTCCTTAATACACAATGGTAATAGTGTTTGTGCTGACTTGGCTTTGGCCCGTCAGCCAAACATGAAACTACATTGACTAAATGTGAGAAAGAAGAACTTTTGTGTATAGTAATAATCTGTTACCTACCTATCTGCATAACTACATTAAATATTCCTCTGAAATACATGATTATCAAACACGATCACGAAATGATTTTTACATAGTACGAACAAATTACAAAAAAACCATGAACTCACTATTTTTCAAAAGGCTGAATGACTTTAATAACTTGTCTATACATGTTAAGGGGTGTACCAGTTTAAGAGTTTTCAAAAATAATCTCAATAACTTTATGAAAAACAGTTTATAATTATTAATGAAATGAAAAAATTAATATTCCAAAATATCTTGCCTTGTATTACTTTAAAATTATTGTATAAATATACTATTCATATATAGGAATGAAATTATTTTGTAAATCTGTTATTTGTAAGACACCAAATTATATTTGAAGAATTATATTAGGAGCTTCTATTTAATTAATAGATTTAATTAATTTAATTCAGATTCATTTAAGACGAATTCGGATATCAAAATCAACTGTACAGAAGATTTTGACCGCTCGTAAGGATTAAAAATTCCTTATATTTCTTTTGATAAAGCGTAATTTGTTCTGAGATTATGAGACCGTTCTTAAGCAAAAATAAAACAATACATCATTTTGTCTATGAAAGGAAAGTGATATAGCATTCAAAGTGTGATAATGTCAACGACACTTTAACAATATCCTAGAAACTTTCATGAAAACTCAAACTCATTTACTTACCTTACCTGTGCGGAGGTAAAGTAAACAACTTAAAAATAGACTACAAAGCAAAAAGAGTAGCAACTGGTTGAACACTTGGTCAGTATAAACTAACTATTATAATGGAAATAATGTAATTCTTGTAAAAGTGCAAAAGCTAATAACAAATTTTAAACAAAGTGCAATGGTGCAGTGAAAAAGTGCTAAATAAAAATCATAAAGGTGTTAATATATATATATATATATATATATATATATATATATATATATATATATATATTTTAATGTAACATTCATTTTTTCCTAGATTTTAAGACCATATAATGTTACTGATTTTTCACTATATTTTTGTATCATATAGAAATTCCTAGCCGCTCGTTATATAGTGTGCTGTGCGGGTTTGCGACCGAATCTATCGATACGCCGGGATTGGTCAAATGTTTGTATCCGGAGTTTTGGTTCCGGCGTCGCCATATTACAGACAGAGTGCCCACGGTTTATTTAAGGGTCCGGAGGACGCGAATCGAGGCTTAGTAATATCGAGCCGCAGCCAGGCTTATACCATCAAGCCGCAGAGAGGCGGAGTATACCGAGCCGCAGTAGAGGCTTACGACAATATCTACGAGAGCCAAGTTAAGCACGAGTTTTTCTATCATAAAGCCGTAGTGGGCGTTGTGTGTTTTCTAAATGGAGTAGCTAAAGTAGGCTCTTCTCAAAAGTGTGAAATCGGTTTTGTGTTGCATTGAAGGCCTACAAGCCCGTAGGAAAACCGTAAGTACCAGAACATATAAATAAGTGTTTTAACAGCAATTTGAACTGAAAAATCGCGAAGTAAAATCACGACTCTTCGATTTCGGGTGTAGTCAAGATTTAGAAGTAAAATCTCTGATTTATAATATTTTTTTTTGTATTCCCTAAAACTACCTATTTTTCTTTTCAGGATAAGAAAAGTTGTACTAGTATAATTCTTTTTAGTAATAACCGTAAAACACTTCAGTATTTTTTTCATTTTTTTAACTGAAGTAAAAATTTGTACAACTAAGCTTTTTAAAGATATAAAATATATAAAGACGTATAACAATTATCTCTACCCATATATATATACCAAGGATATAGTGTTTGTTTAATAGTATTTTAAATCATTATTTACTAATTCATTCTCAGAAATTAAAAAGAGGTTGCGAAAATTGCCCGCGTGGGAAAAACTTTTCCGCACGCCTCAAAAAGCGGGCAAGTGGGACTTATATTCACCGTTTATCGATTCACTGCTTATTCTTATTCATTATGTTTATATTATTATATAGCTCAAGGGGCCTTAGAGGCTCATGGCTTGGTTGCATACTTGTCTCCACTTTTTTTGCCTCCTGTTAGCTTTTCCCAGTGCGGGATTCTCATCAACTCCGGATCTTGCTTTACTGCCTGAATCCATGTAGATCGAGGTTACCCTTGCCTCTTCTTCCAACCATTCCTCTTATTAGAGCTTGCTTTGCCTGTCTTTCTTCCTTCATCCTTGCCACGTGTCCCAACCATCTTAATCGCTGGCTTCTTATGATTTGGCTTATAAGGAATTTCGTATATAGGCATTTTAATTCGTAGTTTGTTCTTCTTCTCCACAGTCCCTCTTCTTTCCTTCCTCCGTAGATTCTTCTCAAAGCTTTCCTTTCCCACACCCATCCAACGTCTCCTTTTCTCCTTTCTTGTCCACTCTCTATTATTGTTACTCCCAGATAATTAAATTTGTCTACTTTTTCAGACATATATCTTTTCCCTAAGTTGTTTATTATATCTAAACTTTTGTTGTTTTTATTATCCTTCTTCCTCGTAATTTCCAAGTATTTTGTTTTTTCCTCATTTATCTTTAGTCCTCTCATCCTTCTCCTTTCTTCTATCCTACTTATGGCTTTTTTGAGGTTCTCTTTTGCTCTTGCAATCACTGCTACATCATCCGTATAGGCCAAGCATTGGCAGGTTTGTTGGTATATCGTTCCATTTGTTTTTATTTCTGACTCCCGGATTATCTTCTCTAGTACCAAATTAAATAAAGATGTCGACACTGGTTCCCCCCGTCTTAATCGTCTCCTCACCTTAAACTTTGCCCTCAACCAACACTCTATTTTCTGTGTCATTCACCATGGGAATCAATTTATTTGAAATTTTTAGTTCTTCCATTATCTTGTAGAGTCCTTCTCTATTTACAGAGTCATATGCTTCTCTGAAATCCACAAAGACCAAGTGTAGTGCTAAATTTTGTTATTATCTTAGATTTGCTTAATCGAAAATATCTGGTCTGTAACCGATCTAGTTTTCCTGAATCCATACTGGTACTCTTCCAGAATAGACTCGGCTTTCTCTGCTAGTCTGTTTTTGATAGTCAGCACTACTATCTTGTACACGACATCCAGTAAGGTTATTGGTCTATAATTAGCACATATAGTTTTTTCTCCTTTTTTGTATATTGTACAAATGAGCGACTCTCTCCAGCTCACTGGCATCTTTTCTGTTTCCCATATTTCTTGCACCAACCGGCATATTTCATTTTCCAGATCTACTCCTCCAGCTTTTATCAGTTATACAATTTCCACCCGGGCCTTATTTTTTTTGGGTTCTGAGTATTTCTCTTATTTCTTCTTTGCAGGGTTTATTTGTCCCCTCCTCCCCTTCAGTTAATTTTGCTTCCTATTTCTCATTCAACTCATTTTCATCTCCATTTAGTGTTTCTTTAAAGTATTCCCCCAATCTGTTCAGTCTTTCTGCGAAGCTTACTGCTAAACTTCCATCTTTTTTCCGACATATTAGCATTTTGACTGTGTTTATCCCCTTTTTTATAAAAAAACACGTAAATCGGATAAGTGGTTCTTGAGTGCTAAGTGCAGTAATTGATAGACAGACAGACAGAGAGCCGTTACGTTTTATATATATATATATTATAGATTTTTTGACATGTATTAAATTGAGAATTTAAAAAAATCACGTAAATCGGATGAGTGGATCTCGAATGATAAGCACACTAACGGACAGACAGACAGAGAGACGTTGCGTTTATATATATATATATATATATATATATAGACTATATATTATTAGACTATTATTATTATTATTATATAACCTGGTCAGAGAACATATGTATAACTTTAAAAAATCAGGTAAATCGGATAAGTGGTTCTCGAGGGATAAGCACACTAACGGATAGACAGGCAGACAGAGAGACGTTGTATTTCAGATATTTTATAGATATAAATTATTATTATTACTATATAACTTGGCCAAAGAATATATGTATTAATTTAAAAAAAGACACGTAAATCGGATAAGTGGTTCTCGCCTGTTAAACGCACTAATGGACAGACAGAGAGACATTGCATTTTATACATATATAGATTATAGATATTCTCTGCTACATAATATTGTTCCAAATTTAATGGTTTAGGCTGTGTACTGCAAGGGAACGCGCTAACGACAAACTTTTTTCCGACTTCATTCACTATTATCGTCACTGCTCATCCCCTATGCTACCTATCGTAATAAAATATAGCCTATAACCTGGCCAGAGAACATATGTATGTTTTAAAAAAAAAAGTACGTAAACTGGATAAGTGGTTCTCCAGTGATATGCGCACTAACGGACAGACAGACAGATAGAGAGACGTTGCATTTTATATATATATATATATATATATATATATATATATATATATATATATATATATATATATATATTGTATATTGGAGTTTTTTTTTTGGATTTTAGGTACATGGAATAATCCAAACAACTTGTTTTAACGTTTCGCCACAAATTTGGGGCATTTTCAAAAATTTTTTTTCTTTTTTCTATATTTTTTGTTCTTACATTTCTAGAAATATAAGATTATGTAGCTCTACATAATTGCGTTAAAACATAATATTTTTTTTTTATATTAAAGTCTAAATTATGGACACATAAATTAAAATCGGTAAAATTAAAATTATATATTTTATTATTTTATACGTACCTTTAACTTCGGTGGTTTACTTTACTATGCAAAAGGAATCCCGCACAAAAGAAGGTTTGCTATCTTGTTAATTTTTTATTTGGTTGTTTATTTGTGATTTTTGTATTTATTGGGTGAGAGTACGTTTTTTCGTTTAATACTTGGTGAGAAT